>BMAU01019870.1:0-600000 GCA_019973935.1 Trichonephila clavipes | reverse complement strand
TGGGTAAGCAAATAAAAAGTAAAGAAAATTTACTGTACAAAAACACAAAACATTTCAAAAGCAATATTTAATTCGCAATGCTATAAAAGTAATTAAAATTTTCCATTCTAAGCAAAAATATAAATGTCAATATTATTCCTTACTGTTTGTCTACACATTCAATACTGTATTATTCTTTACAAGACGGCTTTCAACAGTAACATATTTAACAAACGATAATTCTTTGTAGCTCAGATTTTCTAACTCTTCCAACCAAGCATTCACACCCTTTTTTCATAAATTTCCAAAACAAACTCAATAGTCAATACTCACAATTTACCATAAAATAATATACAAGCTTGATCCATTATGAAGATAACTACAATAGTAATGACTAAAATTAAATGTAATTGATAAATTTAAAAAAAAGAATTCAAAGCTAACTAATATTTAAATGAAAATCAAAAATTGCCCATTTTAATTCCCTTCCAACTTTCCTCAATAGCATAGAAAAAAATATAGTTTCTTTATTTTCTGAACAAAACAAAATTTTCAAAATTATAGAATTATAGTATGAATTTAATTGAAACATAATTAACCATATTTTGAGCTATTATCTTAAAGATGTTAAAATTTTATCTCAGGAAAATAAATAAGTCCAATTTCTAGTTTCTGTTTTAATACCAGCATTCAAGGAATATTTTATAGTTCTCTTAATTAAGAATGCCTTAAACTTGAACTATAGTACAGACACTTTTAAGGGATAACCCCTTTGAAAAAATATATCTTTGTAATCCAAATGCTGTACAGAGATAAGGAAAGAGATGTAAAATAGAGTGCAACACCTAAAGGGATGTTAAGTGACATATATTCAAGGGATGCTTGGGACCAAATGTAGCAAGTTAAAAAGAAAAAGAAGCAGTTGCAGGGTGAAATCTTTCCTGGTGATTGAACTAGCATTGTTTAATATGGAAGGAATTTAAAAGATTCCTTTGAACTGAAAATATATGAAGTAAATATGATGTACATACAAGAAACATGTTTTTTCAGACACTAATTATATAGGACAATCTATTGTGATTATGTTGACAATGTAAGGCAGTGCAAGTTTATTTAACGTGCATACACAGAATTCTAATAGTTTTATTTATTTTAAATGCTTATTATGCATAAGTTTATTTAATCAACTAAAAATTCACTTAAAATACACTATATAAATAAAATATTTGATACACCCCAATACTAATGAATTAATTTATACAATTAAGTTGCTTAAAAATTGGAATTTCATAAACTATAATATAAGGATAAGTTTTTTTGTACATATATAGATTTTATAATTTTCAAAAACATGATGCAAATGTTCTCATTTATATAAATTTAAAATAAATATTCTTATTATTCTTCCCATTAATAAATGTACCTTTTAATGACTCCCAAATGAAAAGATTTATCACATAATTTTATTTTATCAGTAAGCAATTTTTCTTAAAAAAGATTTCCTCCCCTCTTTTTTTCTAAAAAAATAATTTATAATACATAATTTATTATGATATAATTAACTTTTATTTGGCATTATATTAACAGTATGTACAGAAGCATGAAATTTTAATAGAAGAATTACACTATTTTCTATAATTATGTCATTTCAAAGTGAATTAGTTTACATTAAAATGAAGAACTTCTTGGTGCTCCAAGAAATCTAAAATATTTCTAAGGCTTTTGAACAATAACATTTAAGAAAAATATATTAATTTCAGTTAAAAAGAAAAGGTAAATACCTCTTCACCAGATGGTAGAGTCAAAGGAAAAACTTTATTCCAAATGAGTATCCCAGTTGTATCTCTTTCGGAGCCCCCTCTCCATGAGAAACCTTTCAGAGGCTGATCATCTTCACCTAACCAATCAGGATTGCCCTTAAATGAGGGAAAAAATTCTATTAATATTAATAAAGTAAAATACCAATAATATGCAACTTTGGATTAAGCCATTCACACACTTGAACTTAATATGGATATCTTTCTTTATACTGCATATTTTCAACCCTATGTAATACATTTATTTATTTTGGCACATTTTTGCCTCAATATTGAATAATTTTTTAGAAACTTTGTTCTTTTTTCAAAGTTTCCTATTAAGGAACTGACATAACTATTGTTCAGATAAAAGACAAACAAAACTGGGATCATTGCCTAACACCAAGGCAAAAAAAAATTTTTTTTTTTAATTAAACTTTAATGAGAACAATATAATTGTTTTATATAGTTGTATGATTACTTATTTCATAGATTTTCTATGCCGTTTTTTGAATATTTTTGTTCTAAAACATTAAACTTTATTACCTAAAATGAGATGCTTATTTCATATTACAGCATCTCACTTCAACCTTAATCTTACTTAATAAATATAACTAATAATCTTTAATTATCTTGAATAAATGAATTTAAAAATATCTTTCTTTAGAAGCTAAAAAAACCAATTTTTCACACACAAAATTAATATAGAATGTTAGGAACGTTTTAAAGCAATCCCCACCAAAATCCAACAGTAATCATACTTTGAGAAATAAAAGCCATAAAGGTGAACAGAGATTTATAATTTAAAAATACATGAACATCATTTCCATTAATTTGTTAGCATTTGGTTGGCTGATTGTTTCATTAAATCTCATTTTGAAGCAACACTAAGCTACTGGTGATTTACCTCATAATTTTGAACTGCAATTAAGTGATGAGGATGAGGTGTGATCTTGCTTCCCACACATCAAAATTTATCATTAGATTTTTTTTTACCATAAAGCCTTTTATCATCAACCTTTTTATCTGGCGGGTCGCATACATATAACTATTTCACACAGGCCACAACATGAAGATTAATGAAGGGGAGAGGGGCACTATAAGATGAAGGGCATTTAAAATGCAGGAAATCAGTCAAAACATTGAAATTCATGATTTTCGCTTTTATTTTAAAATTATATTAAACTCTATTGAACTTGACTCACAAAAAAATAAGTTTTATGCATTCTTTACCCAGTTATGGGGTAATTTTTACTCCCTTTCATCAATGATCCCAAACCCTTTGTTTGCATTCTACTGTACAAAACTGCCCTATACTTTGGTAGTTTGAATTTTTCTTTTGACAAATCCTCCCTTATTTTTATTTCAGATATTAATTTATCAAATGCAGGATGGTAGCAAAGAGTTTTTACTGAATTCCAGACCGAAATCAGTATTATTTGTATAAAATAGTTGAGGCATGCTTGTGAATTTTTGTTTCATATTTATTCAATTACTTTTTTGATTTCATTAAAAAAAATATCTGAACACATAACTGAATTTATCAGAGTACACGGAAGCATTTAAGAAACACACTAACAATTTCTGTATCAATTCAAATGTTTATCCTTAAAAAATTCAAATGTTTATCAATATATATATTGTAACAAATTTTATAGGATACTTTTGTTACCTCTGTATTTGTTGCTGTTGAAAAGATTTTTTTAAGAAAGTAATTTATTTCGTCTTAAAGGAGATTCTCAAGGAAAAGAACCAATGAAAGATTTGTGATTAGTGGTATAGTGACGAGCATAATTACATTTTTTAAATATAACATTTTCACAACAAATCAAACAAGTTGATGATCCAAGTTTGCTTTTCTCTACGAAATAGTCAGGATCTCAATTGTTTTGAAACAACATATATTCATGAGATATTTTTCAGTTGGAAGACATGAGGGTTAAATGAAAATTAGTTTCAATCAAAAAATGGGCAATACTCCACTCTGTTATTCACTATCACTAACTGTTACAATTACACAAAGAACAAAAAGTTATATTGCATTTTGTATCAGCACGGCATCGATAGCAAAATTGATATACTTGATTGCTTGACTGATTGAATTTCTCACTAAATTTTTTTATGCATTATTATTAAATAATTGAATTTGTTAGTGAAACAGGCCATGACCGGACCACTCAGAAAGGTCCAGTGGGCCACAGGTTGAGTACCACTGATATAAGCTATACAATGTCACTACTGTTCAAGAAATAATGCATTGATACTCTACATCTTCTTAACTGGTGTTATCTCATGAGGTAAACAAAGTGCAAAATCACAAAAAACACTTCCAGCAAACACAAATATTGTGCAGATCGTTGTTATGAAAGGAATACAGTTTTCACTTACAAAGCTTACTTCACCTAAACTATTTTCAAAGAGTATTTGAGTGAAAAGACTCAAAAATCAAAAGACTCTCAATACTACAGTTTGGAAGTTACAGATCAAAAACATAATCTTCTTAAACAATAATTGATATTGTTATGAATAAAGCAACAGTGATATTTAATAATAATGGAACAGTTGTGTTAGGGTTCATGTACACCACAAGATAACACTACTTAAATTATAGGGTGTGTATTATTGTTTACCGGAGAGAATGTAAAAAAAGTGAAAGAGGCTGTACAGGCCA
This sequence comes from Trichonephila clavipes, assembly GCA_019973935.1. Lineage (NCBI taxonomy): Eukaryota > Metazoa > Arthropoda > Arachnida > Araneae > Nephilidae > Trichonephila > Trichonephila clavipes. The sequence continues at coordinate 595,554 of BMAU01019870.1, read as the reverse complement.
TTTGCTCTATGTTAGCGATACTTTTTAATATAGATTATTGAATACAGGCAGTTGAGAAAAGACAAGTTGATCCTATAAATATTAAAAAACATACTGGTTTTAAATTATGAGTATTTTCTATAATCTTTTTAGGCTGACAATGTAGCACTAAAAGGAGCAATGGTGTTACAGGGTTCTACAAATGAAAAATAAGTAATGTGCATAAATATTTTACAAAAGTAAGGTAATATATATGAAGCCGATAATTGAATACCAGAATATTGAAACCAGCAAACTAAACTATTCTCTAATAAAATCAAGTAATTAAAACAAATTATTTAATAAATTCAATCTGATTTAACATTTCCCTTAGCTCTTAAAATTTAAAGTATAAAAAAATTATGTTGTGCAAAGTGTGAAGTTGAAAAAAAACCTGTGGTTAAAAAAAAAATTTTTTTTTAAGGGGGAGGATGTTTTTTATAGTTTTGTGCATTCCATTTATCATTGAATTTGTGATGAATGAGCAACTTCAATCTATTTTTTCCCAAGTATTTAAAGAACAAAACCAATAGAAATTTTCAAACTTCACTAATATAAATTTAGGGAAGTAAGCTTGGAAAAAAGAGTTTTTAATCCCTGGAGAAAGAAACCAAATACATCTATTAGGAACAAAAATATATAGTATGTCTATAATGGAAAAAGAAGCATTAAATATCTGTCAAAACATTTTTATACCTATAATTCTTAACAAAATACAAATATAATACTTGAATACTTTTACTTTTATTAGTAAAAATTATACATATTCATGATGGGAAGCAACAATAGCTCAAATCTCACAATCAGTAATGGCACAAGCTTTGTATCCTCATAATCCAATTTTCAGCAGTATTCATGTCTTAATTCTTGGTTAAACATTAACATTTAATATCATTGTTTCAAAATTTGCGGTAAATTATCCTTTCAGTTTGCATGTGAAAAATCTAGTCTTCACATAAGCATTTTTCTCTCTGTCCTCCAATAATTTCCAGTCCACAATAGAATTTGTTTCAGGAAATCTTTTTAACATTCTCATAACAGATGAAGACCACATGGTACTTCAAAAACAATTGGACATACAGAATAACCTTCTTCCTTCAAAAATGTATAATTTTGTATCTTTTATTATAAGGCAGAAGTATCACATTTCTCCAATAATTCCAGTATATTCCTCACAGCACTTTGAATTACAACACACAATTGTTTTCAATGTACGAAAACATTATCCTAGGAGGATTATTAGGAGGAGGAACATTATCCTTACATAAAATCCTAGGAGGACCCACTGCTGTTTTTGGCGCCAAAAATTTTTCGCCAAAAAGCGCCAAATTGAAGGTTTTCAAAAAGGCGTCAATGACAAAAAACTCTTGGGAAGCGCATGCGTCAGCGGGGGATGAAATGGGCGTTTCGCAAAGATGAAAACGAATAAATACATTAAATTAATCATTATATAAAGAAAAAAACGGAGAAAGCAATGAAATTCATTTTTAAAAAGCATTCTAAAACCAGTGTGTACAACATTGATATACATTTTTAAAAGAGGACGAAAGGGGCGTTTCGCAAATATAAAATTGAAGAAATACATGAAACCAATCATTTAAAAAAATTTTAAAAGGCACTTACCTTACGCTTGCATTTCGTCATGTTCCGTTGGTGGATACACCCTTGAGATGGATGCAAGGAATTCATGAAAATTGTCATCCACCAACTTGTGACCTGTTCTTATTAACTTTCAAGTCATTCACATTCACGAACGCATTCATGCTCTTGCCAAACCAATATCTGGTCAAACGCAAGATAATTATTATAGCAAGTTTGCTTTCGCTAAACCAAGTGCCCTTTCTCACACTCCGAACAACGTTGTGGCGATTATCTTTCGACTGGTTGCGGCAACGCCATTCGTAGCCGTCAACCGTTCCCTTTTGTTCTTACAAACGCATATTTTTTTTAAACCTCGGACATTCATAACGAGAAGCAATTAAATTAGCTTTCATACACCATTCTAATGTCTCTTTCTTCCCCTTTGTGCCCAGGAGCACAAAGAAACCTGTCGTAGCCTCACTTTCAATTAATTTCCTTTCACACGCCATTCTTAACAACAACCGGTGGAGAGCAGACCTTCTCAAACGAAGTCAAATGTCAAAATGACGTTTTTTCGGAAAAGGCGAAAAAATACGTTTTTTAGTACCATTTTTAGGTGATTTGAAAATCTAAATTTTTGGATGAAATGGAAGGGTTACCATATTGTAACCTTTATCGCTCAAAATTTGGCGACAAAAAAAATTGGCGACCAAAAGTGGGTCCTCCTAGGATTCAACCCATAGCACACATTATAGCTGTTAAATATTAATCCAAGCATGAACAAAATTATATATTAGGTAAAACTCTTGATATTAGACAAATGATAAAAAGTTAAGAAAGAGTGTGTTCTATAAATAATAATAAACCTATCCTTCTTTAAAAAAATATGAAAGCTTATGAATTTTTAAACAGTTCTACTCATTTAATCATGATGCATTTATTCCAAATGAATATATTAAAATTTAAATTTAACTGGAAAATTAGAAATTTGTCATAAAAATTAATACCTTCAAAAAATAAACTCAACAAAATATAGAAAAAATGCTATACAATTAGCCATACGAAAATTAAATAATAATTTAAACATTCTTGCACACAAAATTTGTAAAAAAAACTATATATAAGCATCAACAATTTTCTATTAAGAGGATATTTCTTTTATAGAAAGAATTGGGAATAAGATTAATCACAAAGGAAAATATGCATCTATAAATGTATAAAACCATATATACCTGTGCTTCCAGGTATCTCAGCATGAAATTCAACAAAAAGGATTTTCCTTTACGGAAGGCACCAGCAACTGATACAACGACAATTTTCTTATCCTTAATATCATTTTTCATTAATACAGAATTCAGAACATCTTCATTGAGCTCAAAAGTATGATCTTCAGCAGTTACAATTGTTACTGCTTCACCTCGATCTTGCTCCATACTTACAGACTTCGAATCTACCTACTGAAAAGTACAAGTACAAGTTAATTTAGGCTCATACATAATATACATTCGTGCATGGACTTCAAGAGGTCTACCAGATAAGGAAAAATTTTAAGATATTGAAAAAGGCATTATTTTTCCCTTCAATTAAGTCGACAAATGCAAAAAATATGGCAAATGCTTGATCTATGACCCGATTGCCGAATTTTCAAACCATAAAAAATGTAAGTAGTTTTAATATTTTATAACAAAATTTTATTTAAATGTAAAGTACAACTTATGTTACCTGAAACTACTTAATGGCGTAAAAGAAATGTGATCGTTATCGAAAACAATAGCTTACGGAAGCAGGAAAAAGTATTTCATGTGTTGCAAAGCAGGTAAACAAATAATACAAAAAGACCGGTTTAAAATAAGATAAAAGAAAACTACGGATTTTACTTATAAAAAAATAATTAACATTAATATATAAATTTAAAATTTAGCACAAAATGTTACCAACTTTTGCACTTTGATATTATCGCATCCACAATAACATACAGATATCTCACGTGCGTTTGTTTGACTCCGTCACCACATCACGAATACGTCATTTCCCATTGGGTACATTGGAAATACATTATCAATTTTATTTTTAAAAAATAATCCCGGCAAGGCTTTCAAATGAAGAAAATAAAAATACACAAATTATATGCAAGAAAACAAAGGTAATATTTTTCAAATGTATTAGAATATATTTCTATTTTAAAAAAGCACCTCCTGATTCGTCTGTCAACTAAAAACTCATTTTACGTAGCTTTGATTTATGTTGAGTTGAGAATTATTTTGAAACTGTTTTCTGTGAATTTATTTTCATAGTGGAAGAAAATTAATCAAAGCGTTAGAAGTTTTTAGTTTATTTCACTCTCAAATAATATTTATCATTTAACTATATGTTCAAAATAGTTTCATCGCTTTGTTGATTTGGGGTTCGGATTGACAGGTCTAATTGGTTTCAACGCAGGCTAAAGGGATAAAGCCCTAATTTCATTCCAAAAGATTTAGATTTTTTTTAATCCTCCATTCGCATTTAAGAATCTACCTGATAATTTTCGATTTAGGAAATTCTGTTATTCGAACTATTCGAACAAATGAAATAAACTTTGATGCGCCCCTTGATATGTAAAAAAAGTAACTGCATTTCCGAAATTACCGCAGGATGAGGGGGGGACAATTATATGACGTCATGTACATATTTCGAGAGTGAAATAATGAAATGTATATTTGTTTTCGGTCTTAAGAAATCTTTTAAAACGTTGAACCGAAAACAAAGACTGCCATCATGAATAAAAGAAAAGTTACCTGAAATGAAAGTAATCTTGAGGAAAAATTATAGAAACTAAACGACCTTGGAACTAGATTTCGGATATTCTTAATGTTGACGCACATCAACAAGACTTCATGGAGAAAAGCAAGTGTTATACCTTGAATTTTATTGCATTTTATTTATTTACTTGCAAATCAAAAGATTTAAAGGTGAGTAAATTATTGCCATAATTTTTAAGAACGATCACATCTAGTAGTTCATGCATAGCATAGCTTGGCTACCATGCAATGTTTTGACGGGTTTGTTGTCATTAACAAAAATTATTCACTTTATCTAATTTTTTTTTTCTGCAATGTCTGTTGTTTTTATCATCTTTTGCATAAATTGAATTCAAACTTGATCAGCTCTTTTTTCCCCTTGCAATACATTTGACAGCAAACTATTGTGCTTTTATTTTGCTTAATGCATTCATTTGCAAAATTAAAAATGTTGATAGAAATTCTGAATTCTTATTGCATCTCGAGCATTAAATGGTTGCACAGCCTTAAATAATTCTGGAATTTGAATTTCTATCCGTTAATGTAATCGTTCAGTTTATTTGAAAGCAACATATTCACCAATTAAGGCACTTTGGGATTTCAAAATTGGCGATCGAAATAAAGTTGCATAATGTATGCGTTGAAATTCATCGAAAAGTCAATAAAAGAATATTCTGCGAACTTCTTACTTTTTCTGAAAAATATTTGAGGGGAAACAGCAATTTATTTTCTAGTGAAGTGCTTTTGATAGAATAAGATATTATAAATGGAGAATAATATCTTATCATTAATAAATTTGTTAGTTCAATATTATTATATGCATGTCTTGTAGATTTATTGAATGATTTATGTTTTGGCCTGTTTTACGTAAAATTGTTTGTTATTTAGAAGGTGCTTGTATTGATTGCCAACCATTATACGAATTCTGAAAAATTTTCCTCTATTTAATTCATAGTGATTGAAACAAAAGATCATTTAGCTCAAAAAATCAAACACTATTTTTGCCTCTTGTTATATATAGAAGTAGTCTATTTTAGCCCAAAGCTTTATCGTCAAATTATAATTCTTGTATTTGAGAGAAGTCCTGTACAGAAATATGAGCCACTTGCAAAATTTGGCTCCATTTATTTTTCTTAGCCAAATTTTTTGGCTAAAATAGAATTTTTCATATATAGGGACCTGAAAGATAAAAATGAGAACACATAGAAAAAAAGACAAATGCTGTTGCATCATATATCTAGTGTATGTATTTTATTGTATTATGTTGGCAACCTATGATCTCTATAACCAATTAATACTCTTATTTCTTAGGATTATAATGTAATGTAAAATTTAGCTGAAAAGCAATCAATTTTTAAACTATTTTGTTAATTATGGAGAAAATGATAATCTGTACTCAGAAATTCAGTTACCCGTTTAGACAGCATAAATCAAATATCTTATCATAACATCTTTTGTAAAATCTAAAAAGTAAAATTGTTCCTTCAAAACCTTTCTTAACTAAATGAAAATACAGCACTTAATCTGTATATGTATGGACCAGGTGTCGGCAACCTTTTAGCTGTGGCTTGCCAAACCAATCTACCAATATGATTCAGTGTGCCACACAGTTGAATATTTTTGAAATAATTAGATTCACACAGTGCATGCAGAGTTAGAGAATAGAGATTTACAGTTTTATCATACATTCATTTTGCATCAATAATAAAAAGCATAAAATGTAACTATTTTTTCAAAAAAAAAAAATTAATTAAAATTGTACATATAGTGTGTATTTTTAAACATTTTTATTATAATAAGAAATAGAAAACATAAAATATAAGTATTTTCCTATATTATAGTGGAATAAAAATTTAATTGTGGACCTATAGTGCTTGTAACACTCTTCTTCATATCACAAAATCAGGGGTATAATTTGTGACTTTCAATTTGACACAATTCTGAGCATTCAGTTGTTAAACAATTTATTTGCAGACTCTAAATATTTTTCATACAAGGAATAATTTCTTACTCAGATATGTAGAACCAAAAGCAGAAAGAAAGAGAACAAAAAAGAAATATATTCTTTTGTGTCTAACAAAATTCTAATTGTAACATACAATTTTCTCTCTGAAAACAATTAAATCTCTGCAGCAATGACATTCAATAAGTAGTAAAATAATTTGATTTATGTTTAGAGTTGTTTCAAAGTTCTTTGTAATTCCATAAATGTCCATAATTCTAAAGATGTTTGTCAAATAAGGTCCATTACAGTTTTATCAACTTCCAACCACTCGATCATTGAGAAATTTGTAGAGTAGTGCAGAGTGTCACTGAGAATTATAACATGTGACATAGGTTAAATGGCTTGTTTTGCCATTTTAAAAAAAAATTATTACAAAATTTAACTTATGAAAAAATTTTAAACTTTTTTTTTTCATGTTGTATATGTGCAATATATCTGTGTACGTTAATCATTGATAATAGTTTATCATTTATGTAAATAAAACCTTTTTCTTTTATTTTCCCTGTGACAAAAAATTGGAGTTTTCCATTTCTGTGACCATAGAGATGCAACAAAAAATATTGGCAAATGCCAGTAAAAATTTATTAATTGTGGTAAACCTGATGAAAAATGTATGAGTTTGAGTGCTTATGGCATATGTGCAGAAAGACACAGTAAAAAATACCTTTTTTAATTTGGCTAGAAATTTTTTTTTAAATGTCAGCACAACCCCCTAAAACGGAAAAGTACCCAAAAAATTACACTGGTGTGCAAAATTTAAGCAACAGGTGTTTTTTTGTTTTTTAACTCTGTGAGTAATTATCCAACCAAAATGAAATTTTGAAATGAGAGACAGACCATTTTGCACTAAAACAATGATGAAAGCATAGTTGTACTAAAATGAATACAATGCATATAGTATAGAACAGTGATTCCCAAAGTGGTCTATATAGACCCCCAGGGGTCTACGACCTCCAAGGGGTCCATGTCAGCCAAAAAGTAATTTGGGGGTCCATGAAGTGGGGAGGGGGTCTATGATAGTGACTCTCATTAAACTAGATTGTGACTTTAATTTTAAAAGAAAATTTAATCAAATGTGAAAACCATAAATTTTAACTTTAACAGATTTATTTACTAAATTTAATGAATTTAATTTGCATTTACAAGGTGGCACCTTTAATTTTATTAAAACAAGAACCATTTCAGCTTATTTCTTTTTTTTTTTTTGAGTTAAGCTAAAGAAGTATAATACCAGAGGTCCCGAATTTTCTAAATTTGTTACAGACAATTTGTCAGAATGTTTTAACCGTGACGTTCAACATTTAAATGCCTTTTATTCAGATTTTGAAACCAGGTTTGAGAATGCTTTGACTATGGCAATACCACAGTAGGCAATGAATTAATATGGTCACATTGAAAAAAAAGTCACATATTACAATAGGAACTGATCGTAATAAGCACTAATGAGGATCATAAAGTTTAGAAATGGATGTCAGCAAATTTGGCTTTAAAAAGTCAAGTATATTATTGTCCCGAGGAATACCGTGAGGAAGTTTTCATTGTTTTTCCTAGTGTGAAGGAGTTTCAGCGTGGTTGCCTATCTTCAAAACAAAACAAAAAAGAAGGAAAAAACAACTGGACAGTAAACAGAGGAAATTTAAGGTTAACCCAGCCAAGATTGATACCAAATGTTGAAAAGTTGATATTGTAGTGCTAGAGATTCATCCTTCACATTAAAATCATTTGTTTATTGTTATTTTATTTAACAGTTTTATTTATTAATTAATTTTTTTAGCTTGTGCTCAGTAAATTTTAAACACTATACTTCATTACAGTTAGAAATTTCTCTTAAAGTAGGAGTAGTAGTACCAGCTGTCAAAAAGACATTGAAGTTGATAAATTTGCAAAAATTCAATAATTAAGCAGGGGTCTATGCCAAACCAAAAAACAGGGCATGGGGTCTATGAGACAAAAAAGTTTGGGAACCTCTGGTATAGAATCAAACAAAAAAAGTCTTTATTGAACTCATGGCACTTTTACATACGATTGTCTGTCTAAGAGGAAGAACAGTAAGCAGATGTTACTCAGTAGGGGATATGCCCTCCCCTTATTGCAATGGTTGCTTTGCTCTGTCTCTCCGTTCTCAGCGCCAGATTATCCAACAATTCTTGAAGTAAGAGTGTCAATTCCTCAATCAGCATCTGTTTCAGTTTTTGGATGCTCCACAGAGGATGCAATTGTGCCACAAGGCGTCTCCCCAAAGCATCCCAAACATCTTCTATGGGATTAAAATCAGGAGAGAATGCTGGCCAATCCATTCAAGTGATATCTTCACTTTCCAGTAGCTGCTGAACTTCAGTAATCTGGTAATGTTGCATAATATCTCATAATTCAGCATAAAGCCTTCCCAGACAACAATTCTGGGACAACTGTAATGGTCTTTTTCCAGGATGTTACCGGCTTGAAACCGTGTCCCGACTTCTCTCCAAAGTCAACTGCCATTGAGAATTGCTTGTGGCTTTGAAACAACTCTCAGCTTTTAACAAGTAATATAAAAAAAAAATTTAACGTCAATTCCTACTTCTTTAGAAAAAACGTACGTGCGCCACCTGTTGCAGCTAATTGTAACTACAAGGAAAATAATGCAGAATAAATTTAAAACTAAAAAATAAAATTTAATTAATGAGAATTAATATTTAAAAAAAACTGTATCAACATCTTGTGTCATTCACTACAAGTTTAATAAAATTTATTTTAACTTGATTGAATGAATAGAAATTATTTTATTAATGATTGAAAGTTCCAACAAAATATATAAATATAGAGAGAGTGTGAGCTAATAGTAGGAATTGAAAAAGACATGACTCCATTCATGTGATATCCATTTATTGTGCTCTTTACACTACTCTAAATGGTGCCACCGATGTCCAACTTTCAAAGGGATCCAGCATTGTGATTAGGTGTGTGTGTGAACTGAAGGTGTGTGTGTGTGTTTGTTCACAGTAAATCGCAACACGTCGCTCTGTTGCTGTACACAGTTGCTGAGCAATGGCACTTGATGTCTGGTATCAAGCTCTTTTCGCCTGAAGAATGATATATTGGTGGTTTACTGCAGTGGTTTTCCTATATAAAATTAATGTATGTAATTCTGCAGTTGCTAATGAATAGATTAAATTAATTTCTATACTTCATACTTAAGGTTTTGTACTATTTTAACTTTCTAAATTAGTTAATACTGTAAAGGAAAACATTTAAACTATTTAGATTAATTTGAATTTACTCTAGATTCAAAATGACAACATGAAAGTTGTGGGGGGGATAGAATTTCTCTATAGATTCTGGTGACTAAATGTAGTTTTTTTATTTGAAAGATTTTTTCGCTCTCTTATGACGTTTTAAATACTTAATAATTTTTCCACTTGTATAGTTCAAATGTCCTTTTTAAAATATTCTAGTCATTTCCAAAACATTTCATACTTTTTGAAGTTTGAGAAATGAAATAAATCCCCATTATCATAAAATCATTACTCTCTGACATGTAAAAATTAGAGAAATCTTTCCCAATAAAGATTAGTGTATTCATAGACAGAATTTGCTAATTTTTTCTTCCATCTAATTCAATTATATAAAAACCTGAAATATGAACAAAAATAATATTTTTCCCAAACTAGTTTTTGGAAAACACAAATGCTTCATCTGTGCACAAGTGATGGAAATATTTAGTGTAAAAAAAGAAGTATCTTTTTGTTGTAGTTAAAATTGAATAGTAACGAAAAGCATTTCGTTGATGTTCCATGTCCAATACAAATGATTAATTGCTGTTTAATTCAACTTATTTTTTAGTTTGAAAAAGTTTATATAAAATATATTAGATATAAAACATCGCATAATGTTGCATTTATATATATATATATTTTAGAATTAGAAATTTTTATACTTTTCATTACACTAGAATATATACTGTATTTATTTGGATTTAAGCCACACTTTTTTCCAATGTTAATGATTCTGAAAATCATGTGTGGCTTAGAATCAAAGGGGAAAAAATTCATTGGAGGGGGGAAATTGTACAGACTACTCTGATGGTTAGAGCAATTACAGGTTCATGTATATATTTAAAAGTTTCTAATACTGGTAGAATAAATTATTCACTTCTTCATTCTAATTTTAAATTTTGTAAATATCAGATATTGATAAACTGTTTTATATTTTTATTTTTCACAAAAACATGTTGAGAATTTGGGATGCAGCTTAGAATCAATTTTTTTTTCATAGATGATGAAATCAATAATTTCCCTCTATTTAAGATTTCATTTCTATTATTGGTTTTCAGGTACCTCATCAAGATAACAAAAATTGGCATTGGACAAATATACATAAAGTGATGAAACATGTGAAAAATTTGAACATCCAATTTCTGCATAAAGCAAAAAGGAAAAACACAATGTCTGATGGTACAAGTCTGTTTCCAACCTGCGTAGCTACGTCTTGGATGTAGAATGTCGGGTGGTTTTCAATCAGTCTTGATCTCAAATCCCACCACCCCTGTCACTTCCTCAAACAGTTGTCTCAATGCTTCTTCGGATCCCAGTAAGGTGTCTGAACGAGAGACTATTTTGGAATCTCATATGCTTCTGAAACAAGAAAACTCTCCAGATGTTGCTGTGGGTAGTCCTGGATTTATAATTGAACAGTCACAGTCACAAACAACTCTACGCAACATTGATGCAGACTATAACTCTAACTCTTTTAACTTTTCTTATGGTAAGATTAAATTATTGAAGAGAATCATGATTTTTTTTTTAATTGGTAATGTGACTGAATTGATTCCTTATGACAATTCTGCCTAAACGTAATATAGTTGGACCTCTATTTTACAAACTTTTTCCTGGAACCTCGAATATTTTACAATTCACTAGATGAATCTTTATTTAATCGATTTCCAACACAATGAACTTTTTAGGTGTTTTAGCAACTTCTTTAAATAGAGCTAGCTCTAACTTTATTTTAATTTATATCACCTAACTGTTCTTAGGGAAGGGGTTTTACTTCTTTTAATTTTAATTTTTCATAGTTTGTATTTTACTTAATAAAAGCTGCATAACTTTGTTTAACCTAATCTTGATCTTCAAAAAATAATCAGAAATCAGTAAAAAAGTTAACGATGCAAGTATAATTATGTAATATTATAATTTATATAATATATATATTTATATATAATATATATATATATATAAACTAGCGGTCCCGACAGACGTTGTCCTGTACACACATCTTGAATCTGAAAATTGCAAACTTTTTTGAATAAGTTGTAACAATCTGGACCGTTTTAATGAAATTTTTTATTAATAAAGTTGACCTGACATCATCACATGTACAGTTACCACAATTCAACCTATCAATTGCGCATAAATATGTATTTACTATGAACTAAGTTGAATATAGAACTTATTCTGAATAGAAACTTAAACTTGTTTTGATTAAAGGGTAAAAAAGATGAAACTCGCGCCATTTTCATAACAGGTATATTTTTTTAATGCAAAAAAAATAAATTTATTGTAATGCCATTGAATGTACAATGTTTTGGGTTAATCCTTGAGGGGTATAAAGAAACAAATGTGATGGTTTCCCAAACCTCGGACATGCAACATATAATTGGCCGTGCGAAAAGCAAGGGTTTTCTAAATCTAAGCCACAAATTGTCATTGTTTGACCTTGTGATTTATTAATGGTCATAGCAAATGCCAAGCGAATTGAAAATTGCAAACATTTGAATGGGTAGGTGAGTCTGTAAGAATCATTGGGATCTGTGGTAGAAGTACAACTTCACCTTGAAGTTTACCACTCAAAATAGTGATTTGCCCATGATTTTTTTATAAACAGTCGCGCACCCTTACATAATTTTGGCGCATTTTTAACTAATTGTGATATTGGACCGAATTGTGAATCTAAACCATTCTCGAATCACTTGAACCCACACAAAAGATATCATCCAAATCGGTTCAGCCGTTTAGGAGGAGTTCAGTCACATACACTCGCACAGAAGAATTATATATATATAAAGTTATATGCCGTATCATGGCGAAATGAATAACTTTTCCTATCCTGTAACTATGTTTTATCTGATTTTGATAGAAAAATGAGATTGCAATTTTAAAAACGGCGAAAATATCGGAAAATTTTCCCTTCGTATTCCTTTTTTTTTTCTTCCCACGCATTAGCAGAATAAACAGCACATAGGAATAAAACAATTATGTGTTTTAAGGTTTTTAATTAATATCTTTTTAACTAATTGCGATATTGGACTGAATTGGGAATCTAATTCATTCTCTCGAATCCACTTGAACCAATACAAAAAATTTTATCAAAATCGGTCCAGCTTCTTAGGAGAAGTTTAGTCACATACACACATACAGAAGATTTTTATACATAAAGATAAAGATTATTTGAAAAGATATTAATTAAAAACGCTAAAATGCATGATTAGTCTGCATTTTTGTAACAATGAAGACCCGGTTTGGCCAATTTGGCTGAAACTCGATTTTCACCACCAACTTAAGTCATTTTTATAAAAATAACGTTGTTACAACAATGCAGGTGAATATTGAGTTGAATATTTTTACTGTTTTTAATTAATACCTTTTTAACTAATTGTGATATCGGACCGAATTGTGAATCTAAACCATTCTCGAATCCACTTGAACCAACACAAAAAATTTCATCAAAATTGGTCCAGCTGTTTTGGAGGAGTTTAGTCACATACACAGTTCAGTTCAGTTTTTTATAAATTTGTAAAATTGAATTAGAACATGTTTTCCTGTTATCCAAACTTTTAATGATAGACATGTATTCTAATTAATGATAAAATCATTCTGAATTTAAAGTGGTACTGATACAGAATGCTAGAAAAAAATTTTGAGAAAAATAATGTAGGAAATAGCCTTTATAAAAAGCCTCTTTATGGGCATTTATAGCATGCAAAGCAGTAACAACAGTGGTCAATTATAAAAAGTTGATTTTTCTTAGAAACTTTTGCATGTGACAGCTTTTTCTTAGATTGCATTCATAGACTTAAAAAAAAACTTTGTTTATATATATGTAGAGAGGAGAAATGTTTCAGTAAAAAAGATGCATAATAATAAAAAAATTTCTTTTAGATGGAAGCTTTTCCCTTTCACCACAGCAGAGTGTTGATATGAAAGATCTTGAAAAATCAGACGCTACCAGCGTTATCCTCTCTAACCAACCTCTGAGTAATTCCTCCTTGTCTACTGGATCAAATGCCAGTCCAAAGTCCTTCATGGTTGTCGGCATCAATGAGAATAAGAGCGACAAGATGATCTCTGGTTTCGATGGTAGGATGGATGGGTTATCCCCTTTGTCGGTGATCGCCGTGTCTGCGTATCAAGATGCTGGTCACCCTAGTCCCAGTGTACCAAGCAGCATTCTTTCGAGGACTCATGTGCTGCGCTATCAACCTGGGAATGACACCATGCTCAGTGCTCTAAGTTACAATGACTCTGACATGTTGCAAGAGGGTGGGTTTGACGTATCCTCTAGTCATACCTTTAATACTCTGGATGGGTTGTTAGGTAGCACAGGTGCAGGCAGCATGAGATTACCTGATTTGCTGGATGGGGACATGAACCAGGAGGCCTATATGGAAACGGGCCAGGATTTGCAATTATCACCACAAACATTTCACAACAGTGGTGATACTTTTGCAGTGCGGGAAAGCTCGCCCCTCACTGGGTTAAATGATAACACTCAGATTAAAACAGGTAAGATGTTATTCCATGACATTTATTTCTTTGCAAAACCATACTGTTGAATTATCTAATATATATTATAAATGTGAAAGTTTGTGAAAATCTTTGTGGGTCTTTCACGCAAAAACAACTGAATGGATTTTAATGAAACTTTACAGTAATATAGCTTATACATCAGAATAACACATAGGCTATAATTTATAAAAATTTGTAAAAAGTGTCCAAAATATAACGATATTTGTCAATTAAGAAGGAAAAAATTCTGCCATCTGCAAGCAAAAAAGCCCACGTCAGCATATATCTATCTTTTGTTTCTGAAAAACTCTTTGTTTTGGCTACGCAAGGGGCTCACTTCTAATTAATTCCTATGATCAGAATGATGCCTATTTTTTTATTTCAGAATAAAACTAAGTTTTGAAGGGAGAGGTTGTTATAAATCTCTGTTAATTTAAATGGTTTTTTTTATGATTTTATTATGCACATTTGGTAGTAAGAAGTTGATCTATTTTCAAAATAACTACTTTTATCGCTTCTGGTACTTAAAGTAAATAAACTTTCTCTTTCACACTACATCATTTGGACAAACTTTCATAATTTTTTTGTGGTTAGTAGTTAATTATAACACTGTAATTTTAATTGAATATGTGCAGATATTGCATTTTTAAGTATAAAACTAATTATAACCACTGCACTGTATTTTTTGCAGTGAATGAATATTAACGTCGCACTGCTCAGCTGCACGAGGGCTTTTGGAGACGGACCACGTAATTTTGAACAATGGTCAAGTGACGGGTACGACACTTGAGCTGGTACCCCCTTCTCCTAACTACCACACCACACCAACTTAGCAGGAATATTCTACCAATACTTAGCTTTAATATTCTTTGAAATCCACTCTTCCAAGATATATGGCAGCACGGGTTCTATGATGAGTATTTTAGTGGGGAAGGCGAAAAGTTTTGTAGCATATATTGCATTTTCAGCGGATTGCAAAGATTATTATTTTTGTCACAAGAAAATAGTTTGTTGGGTGACAAGTAAAACTCAAGAAAAAGGTCTCTCTCAGTAAGTGGACTGTAGTTTTTACTTGTTGCTGAGCTCGCTCGATTCGACTCCTTTCTCGATGGAGTCAGAGGTTACACAGATTCGTTAGGCACTCTGAGCGCTAGAGGGCGCTCTACATTTACATACGTACACTGAACATAGTTAATGTCAAAATTTAAGTATTTTATGGTTTTGTCTGTTAATGAAGACCTTGGAAAATGATTTGACTACTTATTTTAAGTGAACGGTGTACATAATTAATTTTACAGTGGAATATCTAATTAATTTATTAGCTCTAACGGATTAAATTTTCCGAAGGGGAGTATTTTGTTTATGTATATCCCTTAATTTGTACATGTAGTGATCCCAAAAAAATATTGTATGGAAAAAACTGCAGTAAATCATAATGCGGTTGGATAAAGTATTAACGTGCATCGCTCCCCTACACGGTGGGTACAAAGCTCTAATATGCTCGAGCTACGAAAGTAGCTAGGCATTTGCCAACTTGACTCTATCATTAACATTTCCCTATGTTTTTCATTGAATTGCCATTATAATTTAAGAAACGGCGTTACTTGCGAATATTACAATTTTAAAATAAAATAAATACAACAGAAAGTAATATTAATGTATTACAGTTTCAGATATAAATTATTTACACCACTTTAAGCGTTCATTACACAAAACTTTTAACAATGTGTTACTTTTGCTGAGCAGAGATCAGCTTAGGGAGGTATTTTAAAAAATCGACCCTCAAGAGTGTTACGAGGAATTATAAATTTAAAAAATCCTTTTTATCGGCTATTAAATCTACATAGTTAAAATTTAACAAAGGTGGGTTTTTTTTGTTTAGCTGAGATATGCAAAAAGCTTTTTTTATTTAATTTTCAATTCACATAAAATTAACTCATTAAAACTTCTTTTTCTTTCAATCTGTGTTGTTTAATTTTTCAGTTCACCTGTGCAAAGAACGGGTATACCAGCTAGTCTTATTATAAGTCGTATAAGAAATAGAGAGAGAGGTCTGGGAAAACTTGCAAAAATGATGGTGGTGAAGGATATAAAATCCTATTGATCATACAACTGAAGGGTGGATTATGTACTTTGGATAAATCAGTGTATAGAAATGAATTATTCTGTATTGTAATTGTGGTTGCTATAAATTTTGAGAATAATTAGCATTCTAGAACCATTGAATTCAGTTCTGTTTCTTTCTTTTGTAATAAAGATACTAAATAAAGGCTCTTTATCTCAAATCAAAAACATAAGCTTGTACATGTATAAAAAAAGGAGATTTAAATGTTATTTACTTTGATTAAGATTAAATTTAGATTATTAACCTACAGACAATATTTCTGCTCACTGTTTCATAAGTTTCTATCATAAGGCTCTTCTATAAATTTTTTATTTGCTACAATCCTTTCTGCTATTTCTGAAATTAAAATGATAATATATTTTAAAAATTTAGCTGTGTATGGACTATTCATTATTTTTTAGTTTGAGATAATTCTCAATGTTTATGAAAAGATGTTTTTTAATTTTAGTTTTGATGCAAAGATACTTTTTACCTAATAATAAATTGTCTTTTCAGTTTAAAAATTGCTGTAATATTGTTCATTAAAGGAACAGCTTGTATAATGATATTAGATCATCTGTATAACAAATAAACAAATCAATATTGAGAAAATGTACTATAGTTCTATTTTTATATGAACACAATAAAAGGTATAGCCGTCAAGCCACAAGTTCTCTTGTGAGGTTGGAAGAAGGGGGAAGATCATGAAGAAAGGTGGGAGGCCTCTGACCACCCCGAGGGTATTCTCCCTCAAAATTAGGGTGGAATCGAGCAAAATCTCTATCACCTGCATGTTGCCCAAAGCTATCGCTAATTACTGGCCCTTTGCTGCGATAAATTTTGCAGGTCATGATCTTATGTTACTGTCGATCAGGTGGCATAAGTAACAACAACAAGAAAAGGACACATATCGTAATTCAAAAAGTAGGTATTTGTTTGACCTGTAACAAGCTTAGATAAGAAAAGAAATTCTAATAAAATGATTAACATTTATACAAACCAAAAATTTCAACAGGAAATTTTAGATTTAATGCAGCAGCTGTTATGCATTTAAACCTCCAAAATGACAAGCATTTGTTTAAAGGGGCAAATAGTTATTAAATTTTTAATATAACTGATTATTATAAGGAAAGTAGCAATGAGAATAGTACTGAAAGTATGATTTTTATCAACAATGTAACATTTTTAAATCGTAAGAAAAATTAACTAATTTTGAATATCTGAGTTCTGAGGTAGAGTAGCTCAGAACCAATGTTGTATGAATTATAAGGCTTTACCTGGCAATAATTAAGGAGTGGAACTTGCATATTCAAAATCCTACTTTTAATTATCATATGCATGTAAAATGGGGCTGCTGTATCCCAGTGGTCAAGGTATTGGATCATGGCAGGCATGTCATGAGTTCGAGCCCAGTACCACTAATGACCCACTGTGTAGGGGAGCAATGCACGTTAAATCTGTCGAGAGCTCAAACGTCCTCCCATTGGTGTAGTGTGGTAGTTAGGAGATGGGGGTGCCAGCTCACAAGTGTCGTTCACGTCACTTGACCATGGTTTTAAATTACGTGGTCCATCGCCAAAAGCCCTCATGTAGCTTAACAGTGTGAGACGTTAATATTCACTCACTCACTCACTCATGCATGTAAAATTACATTGAAGGTTTATTTTGAGCCAATATTTTCTATCTTGCTTCAATAATCGTTTCTATTATATTTTATGATTCAGTGATGTTGCCAAGAATGGATGGACTTGTCTTATATTAAATAAATGTTATTATTACAGAGTAAGAAAAAAGATGAATTCTTTATTTTTCAAAGGAACATCTAAAGTTTACGTAATCTTATTGATGCAGATATAGTCAGATAAGTCACTTTAAATTTGTGAAAAAAAATTTAATATATCTGAACTGTGTTCTTATGAGGAATGCTTATATTTTTAAAAAGATTTCTGCTGGAGAGTTGAATTTGAATTCCTCTTGAATCTCATGCAGTGACTTTTATTTGTTATGTGAACCATCAAATACAAAATGAAGTGAACATTTCTTTTCATAGCTTCCAAGTAGAAATTATTATTTCTTATCCAAAAACTCCAGCAATTTGATGAGTGAAATTCTTCCCACCCTCCCAAGTTTTTTTCAGATTTAAACAAAACTGTATTCATTCACAAAATAAAATACTTCTCCCTCTAACTTTCCCACCTTCCTATTTCAATTTTTACTATTAGCTCACTTTCTCCATTTGTTTATCTTGTTCAAATTTTCAATTCCTACTATTAGTTCACTCTCTCCCTATATATATATATATTTTATTTATATATATCGTATTCAAATTTTCAATCATTAATAAAATACTTTCTATTCATCCATTCAAAGTAAGAATTGACTTAATTTTTTCTTATATTACATGGGTTTTTTTTCGGATAAATGAAATAGAACCAAAATATGAAAGATTTAAAATATCTTTTAAGTGTGTAATTGGAAATATTCCAACAAATGTTATAAAAATAATTAAGAACAAGTTTCCTTAAAAGAATTTACTTAATGTAGTTTTCAGATCTACTATACAGTATGGATCAAGTTTCTGTTTTTTTTATGAATAACTTACAAACATTTAGTTATTGATTTCATTAAATTAGTAGAAAATTAAGTATCAGAGTTCATTCATTTTTACAAATTAAACTTCTAGAAAAAATAATTTGGTGGCCTCGGTAGCCGAGTGGTATAGGCATCGGATCGTGACTGGCTTTGTCACGAGTTCGAGCCCAGTACCACTAAAGACCCGCCGTGTAGGGCAGCGATGCATGCTAAATCTGTCGAGAGCTGAAACGTCCTCCCGTTGGTGTGGTAGTTAGGAGAGGGGGTGCCAGCTCAGGTGTCGTCCACGTCACTTAACCATGGTTCAAAATTACATGGTCCGTCGCCAAAAGCCCTCGTGCAGCTGAGCAGTGCGACGTTAATCTTCACTCACTCAGAAAAAATAATTTGAAGGAATCATACTCTATACTTACAAGGCAAGATTCAAAAGTTCCCAGACTCTACCCATAACGTGAAAAAATTTTGCAGTAGGGCAACTTCGATAAAATTTCTGTGTTAATTTGTTCTCCCTCTTTTCTAGAAAGGGTTTGTCCCAATGCATGGGGTCAATAGCTCTCCATGTCATCCTATTTTGTAGGCATATGCGTTTAGTAACTGGAGATTGAAAGAAATGGCATTTGTTGAGCAGATAATTAATATCAAATATTGTGTGTGCTTGGGAAAGAAGGCTGTAGAAACTTATAAAGGGTTGAAGTATGTGTGCAGTAGTGATACATAGTCGCGAACCCAAACTTTTGAGTGACATTGACGTTTCAGGGAAGGTGTTAAAGAGGAAGAACGCTCTGGACATCTGCAAACTTCCCACACTGCTTAAAACACTTAAAGACATTCTGTGGTAGTATGTAAGAACAAGCTTTAAAAAATAGAGCAAGAAGCAGAATCATTTGGGATATCTGAGTCCCCACATCATCGAATACTGACTTGGAACATGTATAGGGTGTGTCAGCACATCATTTCCTGCATGTTAAATGAAGACCAAAATGATATTCAAATGGAAATGGTGGGAGACTTAATCTCAGCTGTTGACAAAGATTCTTCTCTGCTTGGCCAAATTGTTACTGGAGATGTGAAATGGTGTTTTTTATACAACCCGCAATCCAAGAAAGCATTGGCAGTGTTAAACACCACAATTTCCACACAAGCAGAAATTCCACCAAGGTCGCTCTAAAAAGGTTATGCTAGAGGTGTTATTCGATATCCTGGTCATTGGGAATCTTGAATTTATCCCTGAGGGAATATACTGTGAGCAAGGAACTCTTTGTAGACTCCTGTGTGATTTGAATGAGTCAATCAGAAAGAAGAGATCAAAATTGTGAGCTGAGTTGTCATGATTGCTTTTGCATGACAACACTCTGGCACACTGATTTGTCCTTGTCACTGACTTTCTTGCAGAAATGAAAACAACTGTTTTACCACTTTTAAAAATATTAATTCCAATAAAGATTTTAAGCAGTCACTTCATATTTTGTTATTTAATATTCCCCCTGTTTGGTATGTTGATGTACAAGACAAAGATTTTTCACTCTAGAATATTAATCCAGAATTATTTATATTAAAAGATGCAATAAATATTTGCTTGTTAATATTTCTATGATTTTTTATCTGTTTATCTTTAAGAAATACCGCAATTCCATATGATTTGTTTTCATTGGTAGGTCATGAGTCTTGCCCCATAGGGACTAATTAAATCAATGTCTTCTGTGATATATGTATACAATTGAGAAAATAATAAGTATATGAGGTTAAAATGTCTATGTACTAGTGTAAAAAATCAAATATTTCAGCATGAATCCTATTAATTTAATTTCTTTGAAATAAAAGTATGCTTGGTAAAAGCATTTTATTTATTTTAAATATCCATTACATTAAAAAAAAGGATTAATGAAAACACACTTAAATTATTAATATTTATATATATATATATATGTGTGTGTGTGTGCACAATTTATACCAAATTGTAATGTCTTTCTTTAGAAATGAAAAGCAAACCTAGTGAAAGTTCTACTTTATTAGTGGATAAATTGAAAGTGAAAGGAGCTCGTCCCGCCAAGGCAACGTCTCCTAATCGGCCTGGAACTCAACCATGTCCCACATGTGGCAAAGTTTTCAGTAATTCAAGTGCTCTCACCAAGCACAAACTGACTCACAGTGATGAACGAAAGTACATCTGCCAGTTATGTGCCAAAGCTTTTAAAAGACAAGATCATCTGTAAGCATTCCATTTTCTTTAGATTCAGTATTTAGCAAGAATAGCATGCAGAAAATTTTCTGAAAATTTTTTACTTTAGGCTCACTTTGCAATTTGCTGGTTTCACAGTAATTTTTTATGATAAAAAAATCAGTAATGTAACAGCCCATGAGGGCCAAGGTCATGTTCCCCATCTCAGTTTTCATGACTTTGGGCCCTGAGATGCTTGAGCAGATGTTCAGGTCAAGTGGCCAATCTGATGCAGAACCTCCCAGTGTTTAGTTCCCAAGCAAGCTTGGTACTCATTTATCGACCCACTAAAGGGATGAAAGGCTGAGTCGACTTTTCCCAGCTCAGGATTTGAACCCCGAACCTGTGGCATGGAAGTGTGATACGCTGCCACTTTTATGATGATAATCTGATAAATTCAAAACACAGCATTAAAAGTCATTGTTAGCTATTGTTAATTTGACAAAGAAAGTTTTTTTTGAGTATCTCTATTAACAAAGCCCTCTTTTAAAATGAAGTGTTGAGTTTGCATTTTTGTGACATGTTAAGAATGCATGCTAACTTATTTTTCATCTTTCTTGTGAGATATCCATTCTTTGTGGATCATGATTAAAATATCAAAATGATTAGTGTATATATATATAGTATAATAAAATATATATATATATATATATATATACAAGGGATATTCGGAAACTAAGGTCCGAATCGTCGTAGCTAATCGAATGTCACGCAAACATTGAAATGCGCATGCGTACCAACTCCCGGCATATCTTGCTCATCAAACGACGCCATTTGCATTGGTATTGTTGCAGTGTGGTAAGTACAGTGCTACTTCAAAATGTTTAAAACAATCGATCAGCCCGCTGACTGTGAAATACGGTCAGTGATTCGGTTTTTGACAGCAAAGAACGTTTCAGCAGCGGAAATTCATAGACAGATAAGCGACGTGTATGGCCCAAATGCGATGAGTATCAGCAAAGTGTGTAATTGGGTGAGAGCTATCAAGGACGGACGGGAAAATGTTAATGATGAACCGCGTTCCGGTCGACCATCAGTGATCACAGATGATTTGGTCAATGCCGTGGATGAAAAGATTCGTAAAGGCCGGCTATTCACAATTTCAACTTTAGCATTGGAATTTCCGAATGTGGGTAGAACAACTTTGCACAAAGTCGTTTCCGAAAAGTTAAAATTTCACAAATTGTGTGCACGTTGTGTTCCCAGGGTGCTTACTGAGGAACACAAACTGAAAAGAATTGCTTGTGCTCTTGGTTTTTTGGATCGATATCATAAAGAAGGTGATCAATTTTTAGAGAGGATTGTCACCGGGGACGAGACGTGGGTTTCTCACATAACCCCAGAGTCTAAACGTCAGTCAATGGAATGGCGTCACACAAATTCACCAGTCAGAGTCAAGGCCAAGTGGACAATCTCAACACGCAAGGTTATGGCAACCGTGTTTTGGGATAGACATGGGGTCTTGTTAGTCGAGTTTAATCAGCAAGGGACAACAATAAATGCAGTCGCTTACTGCGCTACCCTAACTAAACTTAGACGTGCGATACAGAATAAGCGACATGGTCTTCTGACATCTGGAGTTCTGTTGTTGTATGACAATGCCAGACCCCATTCTGCCATTAACACACAAAATCTGATCAGATCTTTTGGATGGGAACAGATTGACCACCCACTGTACAGTCCAGACTTGGCTCTGAGTGATTTTCACTTATTCCGCTACCTAAAAGAGTTTCTCGGTGGTAAGCGCTTCGACACAGCTGACGAGGTGAAAGAAGTTCAAGACTGGTTATCCTCACTGGCGGCAGAGGTCTACGACTTAGGCATACAGAAGCTCGTAGAACGTTATGACAAATGTTTAAACAAATATGGAAAGTATGTAGAAAAATAGAGACACATCTAAGGAATTTAAAATATAAAGTGTTTTGAAAAAATCTGTAATGTTTTATAAGTAAACGGACCTTAGTTTCCGAATATCCCTCGTATATATAAATAATTCATGTACATATTTGTTTTATGAGAAAGAAGTAAACATATTGCATTATATGTTTACACAATATATTCCCTAATGAATACAAGACTGGTTATTCAAAATGTGAATAAATTTTCTCATGATGGTATAGTAGAATCTATAAACATCGAAGTTTGAATGCCAATGTTTATGTCCATGTGAGCCCAACTCTCAAGGACTTTTGTGAGCAACATACCAGACATCTTGAAATCTAATATATATTATAAATGTGAAAGTTTGTGAGTATCTTTGTGGGTCTTTCACGCAAAAACAACTGAATGGATTTTAATGAAACTTTACTGTAATATAGCTTATACATCAGAATAACACATAGGCTAAAATTTATAAAGATATTGTGAGAAGTTTTCAAAATATAACGACAACTGTCAAGAAAGTAGGAAAAAATTCTGCCATTTGCAAAAAAGCCCGTGACAGCATTCGTCTATCTTTTTTATTCCTTCTGTTTAGTCTACGCCATACCTCGGTGCGCTTTCGCTTTTCATTGATTCCATTCATCAGTGTCGTCACTGTTTTTATTTCATAATAAAACTAGATTTCGAAGGGAGATTTTAACATAAAATAAATACAACAAAAAGTAATATTAATGTATTACACTTCCTGATATAAATTATTTACACTATTTTAAGCGTTCATTACACAAAATTTTTAATTATGACAGTGGAAGGAAAACTATGAAATTAAAATAAAATATCAATGTTTTTATCATTTATTTTTTTTTCTTTTTGAATGTTTTTTTTCAGTACATGTAAATATATATCTACGCTTCCCCCATACTGTTTTTTTATAACTTATATATATATATATACATGTTTTTTAAAAGTATTTCTATTAATTCATTACTAAATTAATTATTTGTTAATTAAAAAAAATACATTGTCTATTATTTTGGATAAAATACATTTCAGAGACATTTTTAAGCTAACTAAAGAATCGTTTTCTTTTTATTGCTTCACATTAATAATTTTTTAACTAATGCAATATTGTTTTTTTAAAGTCATAGATCGAAATTTGAAGCTATATTTTATCTGTGAGGGGGAGGGGAAACAGTAATTTTAAACTAAAAAAACCGTTTTATGCCGGGCTAGAGGGAGGGGGGGAAAACTGTCTTAAATTGAAAATATGTGGAACACAAATTTCGAAAAAGGGAAATTTTATGAAATATTTTTAGAAATCACTCACATTGCGCGCGTACAAACACACACATAATTGCTGGCGTCATGAGGGAAAGCCGGGCCATGCTTCTAGTATTAAATATTTATAACAGGTATAATAAACAATAGTAAATACAAACTTTTGTTGAAGTAATAAAGAGAAATGTCATACAAGTTAAATAATATTTAAAGCCTCTAATTCTGTACTGAATATCCCTAATCTTTTCGAAAAATAAGCTGTATTTTAAACGTATTAAATGTAATTGAATGCTAAAGTTTCAATAT
The DNA here is from genome assembly GCA_019973935.1 of Trichonephila clavipes. Classification (NCBI taxonomy): domain Eukaryota; kingdom Metazoa; phylum Arthropoda; class Arachnida; order Araneae; family Nephilidae; genus Trichonephila; species Trichonephila clavipes. The sequence continues at coordinate 571,028 of BMAU01019870.1, read as the reverse complement.
AAATATACTGTTGAATTAATTTTGAAGTAGGTACCAAAAATCATGTTTTACAAAGCTTTTCAGATAGGTATAGTACTCTCAAACAAGTTAATTCGCAAAATTCAATTGGAACACTTCCTATTGATAACTCTAATAAACACACATGTTTGCTTTATAACAAATTGTGTATTCTCTTGTGGCTCATTCTCTAGCAGTGCTAAAGTAAATTATCTAAAGACAAAGGAACTATGTCTTTTATCAATATAATAACTAAATTTTAGTATGTGACCATCCTATTATTAAGAAATACTTTATTTCTGTATCTAAGTGAACCCAATTCGCAAGTACTTAAGTGGACAAATCCTTTTAGTGAAAACTACCATCAGTGCTGATATGTTTCTTTTTTTATTGCACATATAAACTTTATTGTTTCTCAAACTGGTACCTATTCAGATTTTAAATCACTAGAGTTACAAATAGTTTTTCATGCATTCCAATATTTGCACCAATTTAAAAACATATTTTTGGTGTTTTTATTTGAGGCCTTTTTATAAAATAACTCTACTTTTTTTTTCCTCTTAATTTTTGTGTAAACTGAACTGTGCTGTTCAAATGTTAAGCTTTGAGCTTTATGTGCATTAAAAACTTAGTTTTATTTCTTTTATCAGTGTATTTATTCAAAATATTGTCAGTCAGTGTAAAACCTCTCAAAATCAGCTGTTTACCTTTCAGAATAATGCTGTAAAATTTCGTAACTAAGACAAAATCATGCTCTGAATGGAAACTCTGAATCGATTTCAAATGAAGTATTAATTGAGTCTGTGTTAAAAATCATAACTACTAATTTTATAAGAAATTATTTTACTAGTATTTTCACTAAAATGTATTTATAGAAACTGTTCAATTTATTTCATTATAAATGTACATGATTCTTTATTTAAGCTAAAAAATTTTGAAACTTCACCCATTTTAAGTTAAGGCTATCTTCGCCAAGTGTACAAGAGCTTGAGCTAAACAAGAAACTTATTTTCAGACAGAAAAAGTCTCAATTTGCAGCATCGTACTTCATAGATCTCTTTAATTTATTGTGTTTTTAAAATTTAAAAGTATTCCATAAATAATTATTTTTTTATTTTAACATATAAAGGAAGACCTCATTTAGCATTACAATATAGGAGAAACTTTGCAAAACACATTTTGTATCAGAAAAAGGGTCAACTCTAATAAAAATCAATCATATGATAAAATATGTTGTTTTCTATAAGATAATGAAGCCAAGATATAATTATATTTCTTCTTTGATACTGTTTAGTTTTTAAAAGTTCAGTACATAAAATTAATGATAGCAATATTTAAAAATAAATCATTGTCCTCCTTGTAATTCTAAGCAAAAAATGCCCTGCTGTCATCTCATTCATAACATCCACTGCTCCTGGACATTTTGCAAAGGGTATTTATATCTGACTCTCAAAAGTCTTTTATTGTTATAAATGCTAACCGTTACCCACCCACTTTGCTGGGTATTTCATGGTGTTATATGAATATATACTGTTTATATATAAATTATTGATCTTAGTTATTATCTTAGCATTAAGAGTTTGATTGTATTAAATAATATTATTATAACTCTCTCTCGCTTCTAGATTTAAATAGGACAGAACTTCTAAATAACAATTTCTAAAATTGAAGTAGAATTATTTTTTATGCCCTTGTAAATCCCCTTTGCAAGTGGATTTACACAAAACCCATTTTTAATGGATCTCTACTGAATAAAATAAGCATGCTTGCCAAACATCAAATCTAAAACTAATTGATCAAAAATGGAATTTTTTTTATCAATAACCACCTGTTTAGACTCGTTTTCTATAAAGCTTGTTTAACAGACCTATTCAATTCAACAACAGAAACATATATAGCAAATTTCATTGCTGTAAGTCTTGTAGTTCGAAAACGGGAATTTTTTGTACAAATATGCCGTAGAAGATTCCTACTCTCCCATAGGAGTCTATTTCTGTAAAATCCTTAAGGAATTTCCATTCAAAAAAAGTAACATGCATACCAAATTTAATTAGGGTAAATAGTTGTTTGATAATGGAATTTTTTTTAAATAAGTCCAGGCTCCCCCCTCCTCATAAGAGTCAATTTCTATAAAATCTGTTCTTAGCAGATCTATGTGCATCAAAAGAAACATACCTTTTATATTCAAAATTGCATGTACATATAATAATTTTAAAATGTTCATATTTATCTGTAATGCCTCATAAACCCTCGCAATGACCTTTCAGGTTGATTCTCAAAACATCTTTTGTAGCAGATCTCTACTCTGTGAAAGGAATGGGCCTACCCAATTTCAAGCACATTGAGGTCTAATAGTTCAAAAACGGAAATATTTATTTGTACTCTTAGCTCCCACAATGCCCCTAGGTTTGATTTTTGTAAAAAAAAAAACCCTGTAGCAGATCTGCACTTTATAAAAGGAACAGGCCTATCAAATTTCAACTCTGTAGGTCTAATAGACCCAAAACAAGAATATATTTATGTATAAAACCTTTTGAGCACTCATAACTCCCTCTTGAGGGTCAACTTTCTCAAAACCCCTTTTTTAGTGGATCTCTTCTCCATAAAAAGAAAATGCCTACCAAATTTCAAGTTTGTAGGTCTAATTGTTCAAAAACAGGAATATTTATCTATACTGCCACTTACGTCCTCGCAATACCCCTTGGTGTTCGAATTTTGCAAAATCTGTTCTCAGCCGATCTCTATTTGAGGAAAGGAACATCCCTACCAAATTTCAAGTCTGTGGGTCTAATTGTTCCGGAGATATTACGATAAGTAAACGAGTCACTTTTTTTCTCCTTTACATGTATAGATTATCAAACTCATTATGTTAAGTTGGATAGCAAAATAAAGCTTCTACTTTTTAACCACTTTCTCGGCAAATAACGTTATTTTACATAGACCGTAAAATCCGGCATATAATGTGCACTTTTAACACAAAAAATAAGAACAATATTTAAGTGTGCGCATTATACGCTTGGTATAAAAATGATAACTTCAAAAATAACAAAAGATTAGCATAAAAAAAATTTACTTCTATACATAATGAAATACTGTTTATTTGAAAGAAATGTTATGCCTTATGAATTAAGAGTTATAGTTCTAGAAGTATACTATTTTTCAAAAATGTGGGATAATACCCCGTATAAATCACAGAACATAAGAGCATTGCATACCAACATTTCCATAAAAAAAGGGGGTGCGCATTATGTGGCAAATATACCAAAGAATTACAAAATGCCGTCCTTAGGTGCACGTTATATGCTGGATTTTATGGTATTTATACTGAGCTATCCTATTCCTCATGCAAACTCAACACAAATTAACTCATATGTTCTCTACCACTCCTCACTCTCCTGTCTTGCACGTCAGTCAAATTCTGCATTAGGGATACAATTATATAACAACAATGTATTCATCTTAGAATATAATTTTACAAGATAGGCTTTCTTTCTTACCTTGCTTTGCTACAGATTTTTAAAGTGTGCGCTATTCTGTTTTCAGAAATGGACATATGCTTACTCATCGAAACAAGAAACCATTTGAATGTGATGCCGAAGGATGTGGCAAGAGCTACTGTGATGCAAGATCATTGAGAAGGCATAAAGAAAATCATCATTCCAATACATCATCAAGTAATCTGAGTAACCAAGTGTCTGTGATACCTGGTTTAGCACACTTGGGCTTCAGCTCTCTTCAGACATCTTACCCAGCTAGTGTTATTACTAGTGCATCTGGATCTGCTTTCACTGAATCTACATCAACCAACAGAATACAATATGCACCTCCACCAGCAGCAACATCACTTGCAAGTCGTGCATCCTCCTCCACCAGTGAGAGCCTATCAAGGACTGTTAGTAGCTCTGTGGCAAGTTCATCAATAACCACGGCTACTTCACAATTGCAATTTCTTACATTCCAGCAGCAATCATCTACCAAAGGACAGTTGACCTCTTCAACTCCGAAGAACGGGGCCCGTTCAGACAGTAGCACTGTTCTCTCTTCCTGGCAACCACAGACAATCAATACTGGTGCTCTGCTCCTCGCACAAAACTTTGGAGCTTCTCAATCCATCAGCCAGGCCAACCAGTCTGCCCAGCTGATGACCAGGAGCTTTGACTCAACCACCAATGAGCAGGGAAGTTCTTCGGGGTCAGAAATGTCCTTGGGTTTAAAATCAGAATCCAAAACATCAGACCTTTTGTCTCGAGAAGCAAGTGAACAAAATCAGATGGAACAGTCTTGTTATGAGTTGATGAACTCTTCATCTGGGGCAAAGCAACTTACTTCTCAAAGCTCAGTGAATATGCCATATGACTCAAATTCAGGTAGACTTCAAGATGTTGGGGATTCTATGTTTTCAAGATCTGCAATGCACATTGTAAAGATTGAGCCTCCTGATAGTGCCCCAAATTCTGTTCCAACAACACCAACCACCAAGGAAGTTCCAAATGGTCCACATCTTGAAAGTCCTTTACTTCAACAACTGCTGAACCAACAACAGTGTGATGTGAACAGTGGTGGCATTATCAATTCACGTTCTGAACATTCCCTGCTTTCCTCTTACAGCAATGATCAACAGAAGCAATCTAACAGTTCTCAACATTCTTCTGTTCTAATGTCTTCATGGTCACAAGTAATGTTATTTTAATTTCAGTGCTCCAATTATTTTAAATTTATAGATAATTTATTTTGTTTTTATTGTTAATTGAAATCTTGTGATTTAAAGCAGTATGAATGGCTTTTCAAAAACTGCTGATAATTTATTGGTGTAAATAGTCATAAGTTTATTATAATTATTTTCTGAATTTGTCCACTCATAAAATTAAAATGTTATTCACATCTTACATGATTTCTCAAATAATCGTTTGTAAGTATAATACTGTTTTTTTCCCATTAATAATTTGTGGTCATGTATATTTCAGTATAATTTTTCCCCTTTACATTGATATAAATTTTTATCTATGTCGAAGCAGAAATTTGAAGTAGATACTTGAGTTGCAAATTTTAAACATTACATTTTAATAGAATGGTGCCTTTTATAAACTAATTTTTTATTCTGTTACATATTAAAAATAAAGTGGAAAAAAGGTGGGATTTTAATATTTAAAAATTTACCCTTTTTAAACAGTTGTTCATCTATTTGTTGTTAAATACATTTTGTCTTTTAGGTAGAAATCATATATACATATTAACATTTAGAGAACACTAAAATATGTACATTAACATATAAGGACTAATTAAAATTTCATTTCAACAGTTATTTTTATGTCATGTTTTACACTTCCAATTATTTCTAGGTACCATATTCAGGAAATAATTCTACTTCCAACTCACGTTATAGGTAAGTAAATTAATGAATATACTTTAATTAGCTTTGAGTAATATATATATTTTTTTACACAGGCAACTTTAAGTTTTTTCTGTTTTTTTTTTTTTTTTTTTTTTTTTTTTTCAGGCAACTTTCAGCTTTTTTCTATTATATTTAATTTTTATAAATAGAACTATGTAGAAGATAAGCTGAAAAAATCGATCATAAGACCTGATATTTTGTGACTATGAATTTTTACTTCAATGGAACACGTATCAGTATTATTTGGTACGGCTGTTTTATGAAATTTGGTGTTCATTAAAATATGTTATAAATATCACTGTGAAATTCCTTCTTCGGTTCTTTTAAATTTCTTAAGCATGGAATTTTTGTTAAAAAATAACTTAATGGATGAAAAAGATATATTCCCTAAAAGCATTAAAATTACAAATATTTTCTTTAAGGGCTTCACCCATGTGATGACCTGTTTTTTAAGCATTTTTAGGAAATTTTTTTTGACTAGTAAAATGATAGAACTTTGTTTTTTATCATATATTTATATTAACCATCCGGGTGGTTTTCTCCTTAAAAGTTATTCCAAAAGCATTTACTCTTATTTCACAGTTCATTTTAAAAATGCAACAGACTTCTTTCCTTTCCCCCTTTTAAAATTTGGAAGGTCGAACAGGGACAATTTTATGACTTAGTTTGGTCTCTTTGTCAAGTGAGAACCAAGAGATCAATCGTTTACAGCTAGCTGTTAAGTTGCCTTGGGCAATCTTGTATGAAAGCTGTAGTTCTACTCTGTCGTTTTCCCGATAGGTTCAGTCACAGTAAAATTAAAACAAAATGAAGGGTAAAAAAAAAAACATGAAATAAATTACGTGTTAGAAATTGAAAAAAAGTAATGAGGTAAAAATAGTAAAGGCTGTATCTCTTTTTTTTTTTTTAAACAATCAGACAGTAAATGGTGCATACGGTGATATACATACGATGATTATATTTATGAAATAAAACCGATCTTTCTCTATTCAATTATATTTTTAATTTAAAATAACAAAAAAGGATTTCAATACTTTTAATTTATTTTAATTAATATCATATAAATGATATTTTTATGTTAACTGAATATTTTTCGGAAAAATCTAAATTTTCATTCCTAGTGTTCTCCTTTTCGAACTTTTTGTACTAAATAAAAATATCTTTTCTACATCGGCATTTGTGATGGACATAACACACATTCAGTCAATAATTTTTTAATTTTAATGGGGGATATACTTCTTCAAATGCACGTGACAGTACTTCTAACCATTTTCTACTCAAGTTTAATTTTTTATCTTTCTGTTTCTTTTATTACAAGGAAAAATGTCACGCATCGATAACTACATTTTCACTCAATTCAGTGATTACAAATTCTATTGTGAGAAAAAGTTCTCCCCAATTAATTTTGTCATTCAAAACAGTACACTTAAAACAATTTTGTTCGGTGAAGTTAATCGACAGTTCCACAATGTATCCATACCAAATTTTAAAAACAATTTTAACATTTGGAAATGTATCCTGTATTAAATTTTTTGAGTATACACAAATATTTTCTGCTGTATGGAAGACATAGTATGAGATGTGGTGTGTGGTTTTAAAAGAATTTTTTTTTGTATGTGTAGAATATTTTAGAAAATTTAAATATCACTGAAGCTGATCATATAACTGCAAATGAGCCTTATTTTAGTGTGTGCTGGTATCAAAATAAAATACTTTACTATTAAACAGCTATGAGTTTATATTCAATATCAAACTATTCGCAAAATTGCTTACAACTTCTATTCAAATTGTAATGAAACTGAAATATAAATATATCTTACTGCAGTCAAAAATATTCATAATATGTAAATATCCTATTCCTCCACTTATTTCAGTACATTTTAAAAACTGTAGCCGAAAGCAATTTTTTATACTTATAAACGAGGCATAAAAGCTCACAGTTATAAAAATGTCTTTATCAATTTTAAATATACTACTGTAAAACGTACATGGATTTTAAGATCAGTTCTAAAATCCTAAAAGCTTTTAGAGGAGCAAAAAACATGTGATTTTGGATAGATCAAAATTTTAATATAATACACAAATATACATGTTATTAAGCAAATACATTTGAAAAATCAAAGTTCCTTCTGAAAAATGTTTAATTCCAAAATAGTGGAAATATATGTTCATCTAAGGGGTATCCCCAAAGTGAGGCAATCCTCAAACTCAGTGGCACAACAATCCATGAGGGCCAGGAACTACTATGCCCATCCCAATATACGTGACCATTGGGCACTGAGGTGCATGAACAGATGTCCCGGTTTGGTGGTCTGTCTGAAGAGAGACCTTCAGTGTTTAAAACCCCAAGCAAGCTTGGTACTCATTTATCGACCCAATGCAGTGGGGATGAAAGGCAGAGTCGACCTTGCACAGCCCATTAATAGAACCTAAGACCTGTGGTATGGAAGCACGATACATTACCACCCGACCCTATTCGGTGAAAAATAAAACTTAATGTTGGAATCTTATATAATTCCCTAATGAATGAGGGAGTTTAATTTTTTTTTTTCATGTGAACTGTTAAGACAGAAATGGTTAATTACGAACATTTCACAAGTTGCCTAAATTAAAATTAACCATTATAGTTTACATAAATTTTTAAGAGTGCAAAAGATGTATTTTGGCTGCACAAATTAATTTTAAAAGGAATACGGTGACAATGAAAATCTTAACTTAGCATGCCGAACAGCTGCTCTTCTAACTCCTGCTTCTTTATAAGGACTTCGAATTTTAAAAAATCATGTTACTACCGTATTCTAGACATGTTAAGGAAACGATTTATGAAAGAAAAAAAATTTTATTTTTTTGAACCCATCGCATGGGTGAACCGCCTTAAGAGATATCCAGGCAAAAAAAAAAATTTTTTTTTAAGCAATAATTTTTGTAAATGTCTGCTTTCAACAATAAACCTTATTGCTAAATTGCATGACTGAGTCTTTTTCTATTGCTTTTATACTTTCCAGAAATAACAAAAATGCTAATTTTTTTTCTCCCCAAGTTTTTTGTATTTTGTTATACTCTTCAAACATTATACTATTTTAGAGTTTGGTGTTAAGTAAAATGTTGTTCTGGTAATTTGTTTTACAAAATTAAATTTTAAAAAATAACTTGCTTTAGAGTATAAAAAATTGTGTAATGTTACACCTATTCTACTTTTCATAATTATTAATAATAAAAAAAATGAAGGTGCCATTTTTTTCATTTAATGTACTTCACAAGCTAAAAGAAACCTATTTATCATGGATATTCTGTAATCTAAGTCATATATTGTCTAAAATATAACAAGTTTTTGAAAATGAAATATTTTTTAATACAGCAATCAAGATCCTAAGCCAGTTGAATGCAGTTTGTGCCAAAGAAAATTCAAAAATATTCCTGCATTAAATGGTCATATGAGACTCCATGGTGGATATTTTAAAAAGGTTTGTTTTCTATATCTTTTTCTTCGGATTTTTGCGTGAATTCAGAAAAGGAAGGGAAAAAATATATCTTGACATGGATTTTATTGAATGTTTTTTATCATAATGAAAATTTATTTTCCTTTTTTATCAAAGGAATAAGTGTTTAATAGATGTAAATTTTAGCTCTAAACTGGGGGAACTAGGAAATACTGTTGATTTTTTATTTGAAATGCTCATTTCTTTTACTGTAAAAATGGAGAGCTCATCTCTCTCTCGAACAGAAGGATAATGTTTTCTAATATTAGAGGCACCTAAAAGAACTTTCCTGTCTCTCTCTCTCTTTATTTGGTTAATACAGATGATGTATCCTGGAATGTCCTATTTTCCACTGTCCTCCTTATCATACAAGTTGCAGTTTATGCACAATTTATTTTTTCTTTACAGACAGTCTCAAAAATCTCAATTTGCTATTCACAAAGCTCTTCAATCAATCAATGATAAACTAAAGTTTGTTTAAAAGTTTAGATTAAGCTGGTAATTTATTTATAAAAGTTGCATCTACTTTGTAGTCTATCATTTTTGTCTTGGAAACGGCATTTCTAGATTCTCTCTGTACTGTTAGCCTTAAATTAATCATATTAAATTCATACTTTGATGTCATTTCTATGTCTGACTCATTGTGTATCTTTGAAGCACCTTGCTGTCATTTGAAACTGAAGGATCAAAATTATAATAGATGCAATCATATCTCAAACTGAACATTTAATTTTACCTTTCAATTGTTCACAGTTAACAATAATAATAATAATTTAAGCAAGATATTTTAACTGCTATATATGACTATACATTCAGAAATTTGTATTCACAAACTGCTTGCTGTATACGCTTAATTACTTTACCTGTGCATCTGTTGGCATTCAACTATTGATTGCAGTCTTTTGTGTTAATTTATTTATTGATACTTGTCATATCCTTATGTAATTACATAATGGCGTATAAAGAAATCGAAACTAGCTAAAATATATTTTATTTTAATTCATGAAGCCTCACAAATATTGCAAAGGTATTTTAAATTGTGTTACAAAAATAAAACTGTTTTTGCTATACCTGAAATCATTGTCTAGATCAGGGGTCGGCAACCTATGACACTTGTGCCGCATCTGGCACATGGTACAATTCTCAGTAGCACTCTGTGCTACTCTACCAATTTCTCAATGATTGAGTGGATGGAAGCTGATAAATTTGTAATGGACCTTATTTGACAAACATCTTCAGAATTACAGACATTTATGAAACTACAAAAAAATCTGAAAGATAACTCCAAATATAAATTTACAGCTATTTTGTAAATTATTGAAAGTCATTGCTGGAGAGATTTAATTGTTTATAGAGAGAAACTTATATGAACTCTGCTTTCCACTTCTGGTTCTATTTATCTAAGTAAAAAATCTTTCCTCACAATATGAAGTAAGATTTTTCATATTATGAAAAATATTTCGAGTCCACAAAGAAATTGTTTAACAACTGAATGCTCAGAATCGTGAGAAATTGAAAGTCATAAATTATAACTCTGTTTTTGTGATTTGAAAATAGAGAGGTACAAACATTAGGTTCACATCAAAATTTTTATTTATCCATTTATTTAACTATAATGGAAGGAAATGCTGCACTTTTAACACAAAATACAATCGAAATTTAGGGGTGCGCGTTATACGCCGGGTATAAAAATGAAAGCTTTAAAACTCTCTCTCTCTCTCTCTCTCTCTCTCTCTGAAAAAAAGAGCGAGCTTAGAAAAAAATTAACTTCTACATTTATCAAAATATTTAAAAGAAATGGCATTCTTTATGAGCTTAATGGGTTGTAGTTCTTGAAGTATACTATTTTTTCTAATGTTTGGAATATTACCTTGAATAAATTACTTCAAATCAAAAGAGCATTGAACACGTACATTTCAGGTTGCTTTAAAAAAGAGAGTGTGTATTTAGGATTTTACAGTACTTATATTTTATGTTGTCTGTTGCTTGATTTGATAAATATGTTTAAAAGTATTCAATACTAGCTGGTATACCCGTTCTTCGCACGGGTGAACTGAAAAATTAAACAACACAGATTGAAGGATAAAGAAGTTTTTAATGAGTTAATTTTACGTGAATTTCAAATTAAATAAAAAAAAGGTTTTTGTGCATATCTCAGCTGGAAAAAAAAAGAAAGAAAAAACACACCTTTGTTAAATTTTAAGTGTGTAGATCTAATAGCTGATAAAAAGGATTTTTTTTATTTATTTATAATTCCCTATAACACTCTTGAGGGTTGATTTTTGAAAATACCTCCCTAACCAGATCTCTGCTCAGCAAAAGTAACACATTGTTAAAAGTTTTGTGTAATGAGCGCTTAAAATAGAGTGTAAATAATTTATATCTGAAAGTATAATGCATTAATATTACTTTCTGTTGTATTTATTTTATGTTAAAATTGTAATATGCGCAAGCAACTCAGTTTCTTGAAATATAATGGCGATTCAATGAAAAACATAGCGAAATGTTGACAATAGAGTCAAGTTGGCAAATGCCTAGCTACTTTCATAGCTCGAGCTTTATTAGAGCTTTGTAAGAACCGTCGTGTAGAGGCGCGATGCACGTTAATGCTTTATCTACCGCATTATGATTTACTGCAGTTTTTTTTCATACAATATATATTTTTTGGATCACTACATTGAAAATTAAGGGATATACATAAACAAAATACTCCACTTTGGGAAATTTAATCTGTTAGAGCTAATAAATTAATTAAATATATTCCACTGTAAAATTAATTATATACACCATTTACTTAAAATAAGTAGTCAAATCGTTTTCAAAGGTCTTCATTAACATACAAAAACATAAGACACTTAAATTTTGATATAAACTATTTTTTCAGGATAAAAATAATAATCTTTGCAATCCGCTGAAAACGCCATCAGCTGACAACGCAATATCTGCTACAAAACTATTCGGCTTTCCCGCTAAAATACTCATCATAGGACCTGTGCTACCATTTATCTTGAAGAGTGCATTTCAAAGAATATTCCTGTTAAGTATTGGTAGAATATTCCTTCTAAGTTGGTGTGGTGTGGTAGTTAGGAGAGGGGGGTGCCAGCTCAGGTGTCATCCACATCACTTGACCATGGCTCAAAATTACTTGATATGTTGCCAAAAGCCCTCGTGTAGCTGAACAATGTGACGTTAATATTCACTCACTCCAAAAAATACAGTACAGTAGTTATAATTATTTTTATACTTAAAAATGCAATATCTGCCTATTCAATTAAAATTATAGCGTTATAATTAACTACTAACCACAAGAAAACTATGCAAATTTGTCCAAATGATGCAGTGTGAAAGAGAAAGTTTATTTACTTTAAGTACCAGAACCGATAAAAGCATTTATTTTGAAAAAAAGATCAATTTCTTACTACCAAATGTGCATTATAAAATCATAAAAAAAAAACATTAAAATAAAGAGAGATTAATAACAACCTCTCCCTTAAAAACTTAGTATTATTCTGAAATAAAAAAAATGGGCATTATGCTGACCACAGGAATTAGAAGCGAGAGCCTTGTGTAGCCAAAATAAAAAGGGTTTTTCCCAAACAAAAGATAGATATATGCTGTTGTGGGCTTTTTTGCAGCGCATGCCAGAATTGCTTGAAGATGGCAGAATTTTTTCCTACTTACTTAACAAATATCGTTTTATTTTGGATACTTCATGTAATATATTTATAAATTATAGCCTATGTGTTATTCTGATGTATAAGCTATATTACTGTAAAATTTCATTAAAATCCATTCAGTTGTTTTTGCGTGAAAGACCCCCAAACATCCTCACAAACTTTCGCATTTATAATATATATTAGATAAGTAACATTTTAAATTTTTATTTTTGTTGAAGAAATAAATATACTTAATGCTATTTATTTTTATGTTAAGTAATATCTTTAAACGATGCAAAACTGTAAATATCTAGATCAGTGATTCCCAAAGTGGTCTATGAAGACCTACTAGGGGTCCACGTCAGCAAAAAAATAAAATTTGGGGGTCCTTAAGGTGTAAAGAGGGATCTATGGTAGTTGCTCTCATTAAACCAGATTGTGACTATAAAAGAAATTTTATTTAAATGGGGACCAAATTTTACTTGTTTAACAGATTTATTTACTAAATTTAATTAGGTTAATTTGCAGTTACAAGGTGACAGCATAAATTTTATTAAAACAAGAACTATCATTTCAGTGTTTCTTGCCAGAATTATATATATATATATAAGCTAAAGGAGTATAATATTGAATGTCGTGAATTTTCCCAGTTTCTCGTCCACAGAGATTCTACCAGGAAAAGGACATTTTAACTTTCTACATTTAAATGACCTATATATACCAGATTTTATAACTTGGTTTGAGAATACTTCGACTATGGTAATTACTGCATTAGGCAATGAATTCATATGGTCACATTGGGAAAAAAATGCTATATTACAAGAGAAACTGATCAGGAAATGCAGTAGCGGAATTCTTAAAGTTTAGATATGGACGTCCGCAATTTCAGTTTTAAAAATACATACCTGTTTTATTTATCCCGCATTTTGGAGTATAGTGAAGACGTTTTTGTGAGAAGGAGTTTCAGCATCACTGCGAATTTCCAAAATAAAAGAAAAAAGAAAGAAAAAGACTAGACTCTACTAACCGAGGAGATTTAAGGTTAAATCTGAGAAGATTGAAGTCAGATGTTGGAAATTTGTTATTGAGGCACCAGATTTATCCCTTTCATTATAAACATTTGTTTGTTGGTCAGTTATTTTATGAATTAAATTTTAATTTAATTAGCATGTGTTTCCTAAGTTTAAAACACTATAAATAAAAGTTAGAAATTTAAATCTTTAAAAATAAGTTGCTCTATACCAGCTTTCAAAAGGGCATTTAATTTGATTAATTTGTGAAAATTCGATATTAGATAAGCAGGGGTCTACCCCCAACCGAAAAACATGGTAAAGGATCTATGAGGAAAAAAAGTTTGGAACCTCTGATCTAGATTATTGATCTCTATTCTCTAACTCTGCAGGCATTATTGCAGGAATCGAAATGTTTCAAATATGTCCTACTGTGTGGCATGCTGAATTATATTGTTAGATTGGTTTGGCATGCCAGAGCTAAAAGGTTTCAAACCCCTGAACTAGATTATATATTTCTACTTTAGTTGGCTCATCAGTTACCACTTTATCCATTTCATCACATTTTAAAGTTATTTCAGCATCAACTGTTATTGCATTTAGTTCCAAATCAAACGCAAGTGTCCAGTATCATTTTTACAAATACCAAGTAAACTTTCATACACATCTTTCTCTGAATCGTTGCCATCGCATTTAATATTTTTGATATAGATAAAAATTCAAAATAGCATCTGTCAAATTTAAAAATCCTTAGAAAATATCTTAAAAGAAAAACAAAAGTAAAGCAGTAATTTCAAAAATATCTAGTCCTATACTAGAAAGTCATTTGACACTCAACAAACCAAAGGATGTCATTTTGTATGATTTTGAGGAATCAGTGCAGCAACCAATATGGTCAGTTATGTAACTTTGACTTTTAAGGCTTATTGAGAACTAGAAAGAAATTATTTAAAACTTAACAAAATTTTATTTTTTATGCTGTTTCTATCTTGGCTAATATCTCTGGCTAATGAAGTTTATATTTAGTGCCACAGATACTTTTTATTTTGCCGGCTGGGTGGCATGGTTAGTTTGTTGCTGGCCTTCTGTACCCAAAGTTGTGAATTCAACCCCTGCCCAAGTTGGTGGATTTTCATGATGCAGAAAATTTACAGCAGTCATGTTGTATGATTATACAGCATGTAAAAGCACCCTAGAGTGTCTGTTGGGCTTCGGTGCTCTAGGCAAATTTAAATCCTAGTATAGGTTCGCATCGTAAGAGCTCAAATGCCTCCCTCTGTGGGAGGAAACTGGGTGTCAAAATTACCTGTGGCAATTGGTACCTGCCTATATGGCGCTGCACTAAAAAGATATACCAACTTTCAGGGAATGTACTTGGTCTGCAATAGAAAAACTCCAATCGGCAACCCATTAGAAATTAAAAATATATTTTTTATTATTTTCCCTTCAAAATCTTTCCCTTGTTAAGATCCAGTAACTAACCCTTTCCCTCTTTATTAGTTAAAAGCTAAACTTAAAAACATTTTTCATCACAACCTAATTTTATGACTTATAATTGGGATAATATATCATTTAGGAATCCAGCTTCAAAAATTTCCAAGCCATTTTATATGAAATTTAATTCAAAAGTGGGTTTTTTTAAACAAAATTTTGTTCTCTAACCTCCAATTTTGATCTTAAGTAAGCATGAAATATGCAGGAAATTTGTGCAATTTCGCAGCTCCCTCTCCCAATATTTGCAATTGTCATCTCCAATGTGTTAATTGTAGCCGAAGTAAGGGCATTTGAACCCGTCCCTGTGATTGATGCTTTTGTCAGATGTCTTACTTCAAGCATAAAGATATTCTGTTAAAATCCATCACAGAATAAGTAACGTATACAGTGAAAACTTATGAGTGAAGTTTAAGAGTGAACCAACATCTATGATGAAGGGCTTGAGTCTGTTGCTATTGTAGGCCTCATTTAGCATGTTAATTGGAGGATCACTGTCAAACATATCTTTTCTTACTGGAGGCTAACTACTTTGAAGAAGGCATCGAGGAACTTGTTACATTATGACAAATGTCTCAACTGTTTTTTGATTATGTAAAAAAAATAAGTAAAGTCATGCTATACTTTTTTTAGTAAAATTATTGTTATATAAGTTTGCCTTTTTTAGTAATCCATCAAAGGTTGTAAAAAGTAGCCCTCATATTAGCATATTAAATTGCTGGAAATAGGCCCTAAAAAAACTTTATTTAAAAATTATTTATCTTAATATTAATTTTCTCTTTATTTTTGTTCTCATGCTTACTATCAGAGAGAAATTTGAGCCATTAATTTATATATATCTTAGATTGTAAATTTTATTATTTATTTCTGCCACCCAAGGGGTCAAGTTGTACATAAAGGTGATATGCCTGTGATCTGTGTTATTTATAGTTCTGATACAGCCCAAGTTGTGGACGCATTTTCCTCATAACGTAAAAAAGCTACAAATGTAGCTTTTATTATTATTATAAAATCTTAATATTATATTTACTTTGTGTCTTCATCTTTCAAGCACTGTGTTTTGGTCAAGTACATTTGAAATAAATCTATCATTGCATTGCTTCAAATAAGTGATTTGATCTTATCATTTCACTCATTAATTTCCTCATTAAACTTAATAGAAATTTTCTCTGTAGCAAAGAAAAAAATAACTGTATTGCCTATTAAACATGACCTTTTAAATTGGTTATTTTTCTTTTCATGAATACTAGTAAGTATAATGTCAAATATTTGTTCTGTCTACAAAGTATTGAAATATGTTATGAAATGAAAAGTATTGAATTGAAACCATTTTCTATAAAATATTAATCTAGTGTAATCTGGACCGATTTATTTAGAAGATATGATGGGTAAACTAAAAATAAACTTGGCTACTATATAATGATTTATTGGTTTAATTTCAGGAGAATGATACAAAAAAGAATGAAAAGAAAAATAATGCATCTAGTCATCCTCCTTTGCAAACTGCTAGCACCAATGTCAGAGCTCTGATTGAAGAAAAAATCAACCAAAAGCGTAATTTCATGCCTCAAACAACTATTCAGTCAACAAATATAGAAAGCAGTCAGCCTCAAGCACAAACCTTTGATTTCCAATCTGATCAACACTCGCAGAATCCTAATTATATTGCCGAACCTTCTCCAGTGCTCAGTCCCATTGCTCAGGAAACAACGGTTTTTGATAGCTTCCCAACAACTAGTCAATCCTCTGATCTCGATCCCTTTAATTTAAATTTGCAAACCTGTGATATCCTCAAAAAGTTAGATCTCAAAGAGCAATTTCGTGTACCACATCCACCTGTTGAGAAGCATCGACGTCACTCTGATTCTGATCACTTCATACTTCCAAAGCGACCTTGTGCCACTTTCACTAACAGTGCCCTGGCTGATCTTTTACGCAATCGAGTGGTGGCCAAACGTACGTGCAGGACAGGATCAGATCCTGGTGAACCCCTCAACCTAGATTTTGCACTTTCTGATTTTTCTGACACTTTCTCTGATCTTCCAAAATTTGCATCATCACTTACCAATGCCATAGATGCGGATCTCAATGACCATAGTCTCACTGCCATAACACCCGAAGATGTTGCCTTGCCAGTCTTGTCAGCTGAAGATATACCAGAGGCCCAGCCCATGATCATGAGCATGCGAGACATTTCAGATCTGGATACCCCTTGCAATGTCTTCTTTGATGGATCCAATAATGATCTTGGAGTGGGTCAGACTTTTCCTGAGATCTCAGTCAGTGAGTTGGAGATGATGCAGTTGACAACAATTGTGACATCTACAGCAACGCTGCCCACTGAGATGAAGCCAGTAAATGGTGGTAAAATTCGATTGGGTGATGATAGCAATGATGATGATGTCTTTTTGAGTCCTACTAGTCTTCCAACGAGTCCCATGAAACGCAAGAAAAAGCGCAGACCAGAGGTGAGTTTTTCCCTTTACTTATAAAATTAATTCCCATTTCTCCAAAAGAAAAGTGTTAATTAGCCCTAAAACCAAATATTTGGTTTGATTTTGATTGGGGAAAAAATTTAAAACTGATTGACAAAAATGATAGCAAATCTATTTATAGCATTTTTAACACTAACAAGTTTCTTGCTTTTCTTATGCTGTTATTTTATGAATTATTTAATTTCTATTATTAGTTAGGGTAAAGTTATAGGATTTAAAGCTACAATTAATGTGAAGAGTTAATATAGTTGATGTAGAGCCAAAGCAAAAAGTTTGCTTAAGAAGTATAGAATGAGTTTTTGCCAATTATTCACTTCTTGCTTCATAAAAGTAAAAATGAAACAAAAATAAAAAAAATTGTATTGATTTTTTTAAAATAATTAAAAAATAAAATTTACAAAAAAAAGAAATTTCCTTTTTCAGCCTATCTACATACCACCATATGTGAATACTTCTAATTTTCACAGTCGCTTGCGATCTCCTCGAAGGTTGGATATGAAAGGTTGCGATCAAAAGAATCTAAGTCCTCCACCTTACACGCCGCCGCCAATGTTGAGCCCGGTTCGCAGTGGATCTGGATTGTTTTGGCACATACTGAGTGGTTCTGGAAGCTTGACACCCAAGTCAGCTCCCATTACCCCCAGTTTTGGATTGTCTCGTAAAGGTAACTTAATCTTTCTCAGCTTAAATATAATTTGTTAGATGCATTAGATATTGTAAGAAGTTGTAAAGTGTTGTGTGACATCTTGCTGGGAAAACTGCAATGCACATTTACCTCTCAAAGCCTATTCATCCATATACATCACTATGGTAAACAAACAGCAATTCCGTTCACTTCAAAGCCAATGTAAAGGTATTAATTATTGGTAAGCCTACTTTTACTTGTTACTTTTGGATGTACTTCAATCCAGGTGATGGCTATGCATGGGGATTGGTAAGCACTACTCAGTGAAGATGCATCTGAAATGTAAATGTTTTCTCAACAGTTAAGAACCAAAAACTATTTTTAAAGATTTACACTCAATGGGAAAGATTCAAAAGGCAGGAAGATGAATGTCACATACATTGAATTAGAAGAACAAGGAAGAGCTTGTCTTGAAGTACAGGGGATTTTTTTAAACTGACTCATTCACAGCCACCTGTAGCTAGATCTAAGAACTGCAAGGACACCAAACGGTATGGAGACAAATGATGACATGGATATAAGGACAGGAAAATTAGTACTAAAAATTACCAGTAGAGATATTAACGATGCTATTGTAACTTACCAAACTGAAAATCAGCTTAAAACATGGGAATGAAAGCAAAATCCAAATTTATGCTTTCATATATGATAATCACGGCAGTAATTTGAGCTTAAAAAACATGTAGACAGCTGTGAAGAATAGGATTCTCAGCTAAAGCAGGTCAGCTCAAGTGAGTATGCGACTCGCACTACCAGTATGTGAATTATTTGTAAAACTGTATTATCTTAATCATTCACAGCTTCTCGTAAACTTAGAACTGAACAGAAATTGCATCAGAAGGTTTTATCATTTAATGCTTTGAAAAAAATGATTAAAAAGTTCTTAGGAACAGATTCGCTGACCATTTGCCAGGTAGAGGATGTGAACCTGTGTCTGAAGAAGCAATGACTAATGTTGCATCTGTAATCATTCATAAATCACATGGAACCATTGTTGATACACTTATCACAGACAGTGTGGATTATTCCTTGTGTCATATTTCGTGCGACCATAAGAAATGTGCTGAGGTCGTCTCTGAGAATGACGGTAATATTGAATGCAACCAAATTTCTCACCAAGAGAGTGAATATTGAAAACAAAATTTTAACATTTCATTGTTCTTTTGTATGTGCTATAATTTTTTGAAACTTTTTTTTATATATACATTGTATACCACCATAAATATCCCTATCAATAATTTTTGGAACTAATTTATTTTCTTTTTTACAAAATCGTACTACTCATATCATCATTAGTCTCCATACCAAATTTTTGATGACATTGTGGTTGTTTAATCGAGCTACAAATGGCTCTAAATAGTGTCGGTTTAAAAAAATTCCCCCTGTACGTGAATCTGCTAAATAGATAGCATGGAAAATCTTTTTTGTTGAAAAATCATTACAGAACATGAATACTAAATTTGTTATGAAAATCCGAAATGCAAAAAACATTTGTTGAATCCTGGAGAAACATTATCAATTCTAAAATGAACTATTCACTGCCAATAAAGTTCTCCCATGCATGTGGCAGGATAAAATGTTTTGTATTACAAACTACTAGAGCCCAATATAAGTGTACCTTCTTATATAATGCTGCTAGCTACAGATGCTGTAGTTGAACCTGGAAATCATTAAAAAATATCCATTTACTGGCAAATATTTGTGCCCAGTGAAATTGCTCCATCATAACACAAGGCATGTTACAAAATTGATCAGTCTCATTAGTAATGCTTGGCTGAGAGAGAGAGAGAAATTTTAAAACACTCAGCCTATAGGCCCTTCAAACTATTATCTGTTCAGGTCGGTGCATAATGCCTTGTCTTCTGTATGCTTCCAGACATTTTGTGAAGTAAAAAAATGGGTTGACAACTTCATGTCAAAGATGAATCATTCTATACTGCTTGTATCCATCAGCTGCCTAATCAATGATAGAAGGTTATAGGTAATGATAGAAAATATTTTGATAAATATAGATTTTATTCTCAGCTGCCAATTACATATTCATTTCTTTGAAACACTTTAAAACTTATTACTACACCTGATATTTTATTATGTGCATGTTTAGGTAATACAGAGTATTCATTTTTGTTTGGCCTAATAATATTTAAAAATAATGAATCAGTCTCTATTAATGAATATTAGTTAAACCTATCAATTGTATGAATAAATACTTTTGAATTTTCCTAACTGAGAAAGGTATTGATGATAAAACAACTTAAATCATATAGCTAATAAAAAAAAGTAAATTTTTTTTTTTTCTTTTTATGCGTTAAAATCCCAAGTATAATTATACTTTTGTAAGTGGGTAACAAGTTACATTATTTAAATTCATTGGTGTCTTCCTTATGTTATCAATGAAAAAGTGGGTATATTCAAGATTGGATTTTTTAAATTTTATATAAAAAACAAACATACAAAATTTGTCTATTCTGCTATTTTACAGGTCTTTAGTGAATATACATATAGAATTTGATGTATAAACAGTAATCAAATCATCTTAGGGGTTTTCTGTGTTTAATTTGATTTAGAATATATTGCATACTTTTTTAAGATAAGAAAAATCGACATCTCCATGAAATCATCAATATATTGCATTCATCTGTTTCAGTTACTGGTTACTTATGCAATAATAATTAACTCATTTAATTTGATATCTTATAGCTAGTTTTGGTGAGACTACTTCTGATATGGAAGAAGAGTTTACAGAAGTGCCTGAATCAGATTCAGTCCCGTAAGTTATAAAAATTATAATTTCAGTTCTTGTTTTCTTTAGACATAATTTTGAATTCATATCTTTGTCTTTTTACAGCCATGTAAACATCGGATCCAATTATCAGGCAAAAATCCCACCATTCAATCGTAAGTTTTTTTCCCTGAACCTCTCTTATTGTTGTATGCCTTGTTCTGTCTGGTATCTTAGCTTGTGATAGCTGAGGAAAAGTCTAAAATTCTTTTGAAAAAATTTAATTTTTTCTTTACCAAGGAGAAAATTTTTATCTGACGAAGGGAAAGGAAATTCATTTGGGGACGAGACTTTGTGTAATAGTAGTACTCCTATAAGGTATTCAACCCTTAATATAATAGCGTAGAAAGGGCAGTCAATTTGGGGAAAATGGCCTACAAAATTCATATTCAACTTATGTACAATTAAGTTTTAATTAGCCTCAGAGATGCGGTAGCGTAAGTGAAAGTGTACATGCATTCTGCACAGTTGGTCAGGGGCTTGCAGTCGACTAGCTGGTTTTTGTTCAATTTATTTAATTATTTTAACTGTTAAATAAATTTATTTAAAAGAGGCTTATTAAATATTTTATATAATTATAAAATAATTAATGTAATAAAATATTATAATATATTCTATGTATTATAAAACTGTTTGTAACTGTTATACTTTTTAAAATAAAAAATAATTATGTGTAAAATATCAGTTAATATTAAATATAATATATTTTTATAATAAATATTACTTATTTTAATAATATGATATAAATATTTGAGGCTGAGTGGTAGCATATCGTGCTTCTACACCACAGGTCCGAGGTTCTATCCTCGGGCTGGGTAAGGTTGACTCAGCCTTCTCTTTCCTTTCATCCCTTCAGTGGCTTGCTGGGAAACTAAACAAAGGGAAATTTTGCTTCAGATTGACCATCTGATCAAGACATCTGCTCATGCACCTCAGTGCCCAATGGGCACAGTACACCTTGGCACTCATAGGCTGCTGTGCCACTGATTTTAGTTTAATATAAATATTTATTGTTTAAATTTTTAAAATATTTAATAAGTCTTTTTTAAAATAAATTGATCTGACAGTTAAAAAAATTCAATAAATTGAAGGGGGGGAAACAGCTAGTCGATTGCTCAACTTGAACTCTGACTGACCTTGAGGAATGCAGGTACACTATCAATAGGGATTGCAATACCAGGATACCGAATACTGGTATTTTGAGCCATTTGTGCAATTTTGTTATACCGGTATTCACAAGTTTAAATATATATATACCGTTCTTTTCGGTATTTACTAGAAAATTTTTTAATTGTCTCCACTATATGTTCAGGGATTGTCAACATAGCAAAATAGTGTACCTTTTAATTTTATATCTCCCTAATGGACAGAATTAATTAAACTATGAATATAAAATTGTGCAGCATACAATCAAGAGACGGGATAAAATATGTGAATCATCCAAGGAGACAGGCCAAAACTATCCTATTACAGAGTGATACTGCACACACGCAGGATTCGTAGTCTAATATTCATATCTAGGAAAACAAGATTGTAGTCGTGAAGGAAGTGCATAATATTTCGATATTTTTTAAATTGGAGAGTTTATTTATATTTTTCTTATTTCATTTGTATATCATGCATAAGATTCCAAAATATTTTTCAGATTCATTATGTATATACTCATAAATAATAACCAATAATAATTAATACGGAGAGCTAATCACACAGAAGAATAAAAAAGAAAAGAGACTAACCAATTCAAATTTGATCAAGTTTATAGTAAATTTTCTTAGAATTTTTTACCCACAAACCTATCCTCATTCAGAAGAATTCTGTACAGTTATGGAAGATGATGATGATGATACTAATGTTGATAGTGAAAAGGAATTGTCTCTTGAACAAAAATTAGAACTAGTCATAACTAAAAAAAATTTTAACAAATGAAAGTACAATACTGAAATCAGCTATATCCAAAACCATTTGACGAGAAATCGATTTATTTGAAGATAAGGGATTTAGAGGTAAATAGTTGGATATTTACACTTTCTTGTGATTTAAATAAGATGTTCCTTTACTCTTTTGTGACTCTTTATATACTGTTATAATTTATAAGTTACAAATTATTTTTTTATACTTGCTCTTTAATAAAACTGGCAAATAAAACAAAGAAACACCTGTGTGGTTTTTTTTTCTAAAATTTTCAAGACCGGTATTAAAATCGGTATCCAGGTATTAAGATCTAAAAAAATACTGAATACCAGTATTGAACTTTTGGTCTGATATTGCAATCCCTAACTATCACCTATGCCACTGCATCGCTGGAGCTAATTAAAATTTAATTGTATGAAAGCTGAGTATGAATTTTGAAGGCCATTTTCTCTGAATTTACTGCCTGTTCAGCACTATCACATTGAAGGTTAAACACCCTATAGAAGTACTACTGTTATACAAAGTATCGTCCTTAAATGAATTTCCTTAGTTGTGCCCTCCCCTTTTGAGCTAAAGGCACACTTATAAAATGTTCATTACTAAAAGTAAAGAGATATCTGACAATGGCAACGTATAATATGTGAGACATTTAAAGAAAATTCTCAGTACTTAGAAGAAATAAGATTTGTATTGGGATAGGTCCACTAATAATGTTTTCCTGTGGAAATGCACCAGAAAAGAACAGAAGAAAGCAACTTTTAATAAATTCAATTTCCTTCTCTCTTAAAAAAGGAAATACTAACATACTCCAGCTTAATTAGAATGTAAAGATTTTTTTTATGGGCTAAAGTTAAATATTATGCATTGAAGTTTTGCATCGTGTTCTTTGGTAACAAAAGAGAAATATTGTACATTTAAATAGATCAGTCAAAAAATTAGTTACCCTTGTGAATTCTTAAAGTGAAAGGTCATTTTAATAAAATTTTTCGTAACACATTCAAACATTCATCACTATCTTGTGGCATTGTAGCTATTTAACTTTAATAATCAGATGTAAATGTGCACTGGCAGCTGGTTGTCCAGATTGTAAAAAATGCATGTGCATATTTTGTGGGAATAAAGTAACTTGTAATTAGTTTTGTGTAATTTCACTGACATTTTATGGAAGTTACATGAAGTGTTTTGGTAAAATGCTATGTTACATCAAATTATCATGGAATGCTTTGTGCTCATGTATTTAAGCAGGGTCATACAGAATAAAACATAAAGTGTGTGAACTTCTGAAGTAGTTTAAGTAGGAAATATGAGATCAACCTCATTCTAGCCTAAACCTGTCATTATGTGACTTCTGTGTTTTTGGTCCCATGAAAGAACTTTCAAAGCAATGATACCTCTCAAATGATAAGGTGAAAGCGGCAACCCAAGAATAGTTAGCAGATGTTGGGCAGGATTTCTTTGCACTTAGCTTTGTTGTATTTAAGCATGTGTCATGTCTTGACTTATAATTTAATGCAGAGTTAATTATGTTGGAAAATAGATTTTATATTAAATTTTTGGATACAAATAAAGGTAATATAAAATTCTTATCCTGTTTTGTTTTCTTAAGCAATGCAGCTAATTTTTTGACCGACTCTGTTTGCTACCCAAAAATTTAGTCCTGGGATGGATTAGGCATATTTATACCTACATTTTTCTCTTATAGATTATAACTCATGGCTTGTATGATATTGCTATGCTAAGTATGTATGCAAAATGTAACTGCAAAATACTAAGACTAGCATATGCATAGTTCATTTTTAATCATGCATAGTATGCATCAAAGTCAGCGAGGGAATATTCTAATTGTGATGGGAAAATGGTGGTTTATTCATATAAACATTGTTTCAGCTCTCACTATATTCCTGTCATAATGTTTCTAGCTAAGTATAATGTCACAGCCTTAGACTCTCCACCTTATTAGCCTGATCTGGCAACATGTAACTTTAAACTGTTCCTTGAAGTAAAAATCTGCTTTTACCCCTTTAGAATAAATGTTAAGACAGAATTGGGTGTACACTATCCCTTTCCGGGGGAATGTAGATTTCCCGCACTTATGGTAGGGGTAGAGGGGAGCAATATTGAGGGTTCAAAACAGAAAAAGATCAACTCACGATTCTTGGTAGAGATGGTTCTTGACATGTCGGAGACGTTCAACTCTACAATGACACATGAAATGGATGTATGTTCCCAGATGCCATATGTCTAGAGGTTATTAAAAAAACAAGATTTCAAAGAATTACTAAATGAAAAAAAAATGGTATGCCTCATGAATGAGTTCACAGAAGACTCCAGGCTCCATGCTTCCAACATATAGCAAGGAAGGGATATAGGAGAGGTGTGTGTTGAAGGGGCTAAGAATTAACTGTGTATAAATGTAAAATATTTTATAGCATCAATCTCTGTATTTTATAGCCACTTCTTATATATCTTTCCTTTCTGTAAGAAATGCACTATCTTCAATGCTGTTTGATGCTTTCTGCTCTTGCATCTTTTTATTGTCTGCAAGATTTATTTGTATTGTCTTTTTATTATTATTTGTATTATTTATTTTATTATTGTCTGCAAGATTGTCATTTATTCAAAGACAAAAGTGTCCATTTAGAACAAAATCATTTTAATTACATGATTCTTTGTAAAGTTGAAATAGGTTACAGTTAATAAATGTTCAGTGTTTTAAACGAAGTTTCACCAAAAATATGTCAATTTTATGTTATAAAAAATGGTTTTCAATATATTTTTTTAAAAATTCAAATTTTATAAAGTTTTCTGAGCATATAACAGCTAAAAAATAATATTTTAATTATTGAATTTATATTTTGAATTACCTTTTTTGATTTGAAATTAATTGAAATGAATATTTATTATTTCAAGCTAATTTTAAAGATGCTCTTTTGGTGAAACATAAAGCAGACAAGGTGTGGGATCCTTCTACCATGGATTTTATTTCTGATGAAGAAGGTAAATGTAATTTGTTTTAACTACTTCAAGGAATTTTTAGAATGTATATGCATTATTGATAATTATTTTGTTGTAAATTTTGTCATGACAAAGTTGCATTGTATTAAGCTGTTAATAAAAAAATTAAATTACATTTTGTGGGAAAGCAAAAAATTGTCTAAATATCATATATATAAAAAAAAAATTTTTTTTAATAAAATAGAACCTAAATTTTAGTTTCTTGTTTATCTTTTATCTCATTGCAGGTGTTGAAGTGCTGTTAGACACCCTTGCATAGAATTTTTTTTCTTTTTTATTTAAAACTATAAAATTGTGTCTTTTTTTATTGCAAAAAATTAACTTCTGATAAGCACACAGATATTTTTTAAAACTAATGGATTCTTTCAATGTAAATTTTTATTTATTTAAATGCTTTATGTGTGATGTCTGAATGTATTTAATACATGTACCTCAAATTTAAAACAATTTTTTCATAATGAAACCACATCTAGTAATGCCTTATTCTTCTTGGATAATAGTTTGGGGAAGGGTGTAGAGAATTTACATGGGTTATTCAGATTTTTTCTTTCCCATCTTATTAATGTAACAGAATAAAATAAAATACATTTTTTAAGTGTTAGTTAACATTATTTTGTGTGTGGGTTCTTCCCAAAAAATTGTTTGCAAAAGTTATATATAAAGGAGAAAAATGACTCGCTCATCATGATATCTCTGAAACTATTAGACCTACATACTTCAAATTTGGTAGGAATGTTCCTTTCATGAAGTAGAGATCTGCTAAAAAAGGATTTTGCAAATAATCCCCAATGTGGCTTGTGAGGGCTTAAGGGGCATTATAGATTAACATTCTCATTTTTGAACTATTCAACCTACAGATTTGAAATTTGTCAGACATGTTCCTTTCATGGAGTCGAGATACAGTACAAAAACAGTTTTTCAAGAATTGACTCCAAATAGGCTTAAGAGGCATAACAGATTATTCCTGTTTTTGGACTATTACACCTACAGACTTGAAATTTGTTAGGCATGTTCCTTTCATGAGGTAGAGATCTCCTACAAAGATTTAAAGGGTATTGCAGATAAATATTCTTGCTTTTTAACTTAGACCTAGAAATTTGGCAGGCACGTCCCCTACAAGAGGAGTTTTTCGAAAATCTTCCAAGGGAGTTGCGTGGGGTTAAAGATAAAAATTCCTGTGTTTTTGAATTATTAAACCTCTAACTTAAAGTTTTTAGACATATTTCTTTTGTTGAATATAAATCTGCTAAGAATTGATTTTATGGAAGTTAACTATTATGAGGGGATCAGGGAGCTACTGGGACACATATTGATAAAAAAAAATTCCCATTTTCAAACGATCAAACCTTCCATAGTGAAATCTGTTAAAGTGTCTTAGGGAAATGGACTCTTAAGAGTAGTTACTGGAGCTTATTTATAAAAGAAACTCCATTTTTGAACTATTAGGTTTAGACTTGAAATTTGGCAAACATGATTATTTTAAGTAGAGATCCACTTAAAAATGGATTTGGGGGAAATCTACTTTTTGGAGGTTAGGGGATCATAAAAGATAATTCTACTTCAATTTTAGAAATTATTTATAAATCCTGTCCTTTTATTGAATCAAGGTTGAGAGGTATTTTTTAATACGATCGAACACTCAATGCTAAGACTTGGATATCAATAATCTATATATATATATAAATATAAACAGTATATGTTCATACAACATTATGAAGCAACCAACAAAGCAGAAGTATAATGGCTAGTATTACTATAAATTATATTTAAATAGCAATTTTTTTTCTTTCATGAATTTTCAGTTAAATAAATTCTTTAAAGGTGTCCTTTTTTTTGCAGTTGAAATGTATTTAGACCTGTCATGCTGTGCACTAATATCTGGAGGAGGACGAAATAAAGAATATGCTCTTCATTTATTACATATGTGCAAAGGAAATGTTAAAGTTAGTCTGTTTTTATCATTTGTCCTAGTATTTATTTTTGTTGCATTTAATATTACTAGTATTTAAAAGGACATCAGGCTATGTAGTAAAATATGGCGACTTAAAATATTAAGAGAATTTTAAGTTGTTGTATATCTGGAATAATTAGCTTTTTTGTTTGTTTGTTCAGGATGCTATTTTAAGCTTAATAGATTCAAGACCTAAACTTCCTTCTCATCACCCATTGCTAACATTTCAATATTCAGGTATTTTTTCTAATTCATTTATTATCCAATTTATCTTCTGTAATTAATAGATGCATCAATTTTACTAAGCTTAATTTTATTACACTTTTTTGTTCCAGAAAATGATAAATGGAATCCTGAAGAAATAGAAGCTTATCATCAAGGTCTATTGAAATGTGATAAAGACTTTTTTAGCATTGCCAAAGAAGTAAGAAATAAATTAGTATTTTAAGCTATTTCTTATTATTATTTAATGTAAGTCCCTAAATGTGAAAACCATTTCATGGCGGCACCATCAAGTGGTAGTCTCATTACCAAATTTGGGTGCTTGAATTGAGTTTTAATTCAAGCTCTCATTGGATGCTTAATATTGCAGTGATTTAATTTTGCCGAGAGTACCAGAGCTAAATCAATACTCAAGGGATCTTTTACATGCCACATAATCATAAGACATGTGTGCCTACAATTTTTGCCATACATTAAATAGTGGATTTGTTACCATATAGATGTTATCATTTTTCTATCTATTGATGGTATCTCAGCTGATACAAATTTTTGCTAACTTATATCAACTGGGGAGCGTTTATTCATGAATATCATAGTATTTAGAAACACAACTAAAAAATATCATTTAAATGGAATACAACCTATGATTTAATTGTGACTTAGGATTACTTGTTGACTCATTTTTGTTTACTTTATGGGTTGCATGTGTATGTATAAATCATGCATTTAATGCCAATATTTGCAACAGTAAATGTGATATTTTTCATAGTTTATCTTATTTACGAAAGATTATAAAAAGTTTGCTATTTATCACTTTTAATACAAGACTTTTGACATGTAGGTTACAACAATAAAATTTAAACTATACTTTACTACTTTAATCAATAATTAAGAGAGAATAAGTGCTACTTCATCATTTTAGATTCCATCAAAGTCAGTAAAGCAATGTATTCAGTTTTATTATTTGTGGAAGAAAGTGTGTCCAGATGAATACAAACGCATACGACTCATCAGGAGAAGAAAGGAGCAGGAGAGTCTCATGTACAATCTCAGGTCTAAAGAGGAAGCACAAGAGAAAGAGGAAAAAAGCAGGAAAAGAAATGCTTCACCCAATAATAGCAGTCGAAAGAATGAGGTATAATTCTTAAATCTTACCAATGTTTGTATTGCTACATATTGCTAGGTTTTCTTCATTCTCGAAAACAATTATTTAAGGGTTTATGCATAAATTTGCAAAATTTCTTAATCATTGTTGGAAACCAAAATTGCATCTTCTTGTTCATGATATCTGTGGAGAAATTGATGAAAATAATTATTCTTCTGAAAGTATTTTTGTGAATTTTATATCTTAAGTGATGATATACTTCAGTTTTAAGTATAAAATATATATAGTCTTATCTTCAAGCATTGTGCTATTAATATATTAGTTTATTAAACTTGTTCTTATTTTTTTCTTTTGTTCAGTTTTGCTCCTTTTTGTATTTTCATTTCTTAAAACTCATGGGATGTTTTAAAATCTGAAAAATATTTTGAACAGAACCATTCCCCCTCCCGGCATTTTGCTTGAAAAATGCAGAATTGATCACAAAAATTTCTAGAGGTTAAATTTGACATCATTGAATCTTGAATGCTGCTGTTAATAACTATTTAAAAATAACAGTAAAGGACTTTAATTGTTATTTCCAGTTCTGATTTAAATTCATTTTGTTATGCATTGAAGACAATGAAATATGGCAGAATTCATTAATCAGTTTTCATTTACTTTAGAATCGTGAGGTATGTAAATAGCTATAAATGTTATTTTTGTACCTGTTTTTAATAAGTGTTTGCATATTTTGTGTAAGAGTTATTGATATTGTATAATAAATGTACAATTATTAAAATGTATTGATTCCCAGTTATTTGAATCATGACTGAACTTTTAATCTCATTAACTATAGTAAATTCCTTATGTCAAAAATAATTGGTTACTTGGAACCTTGAAGAAATGTAAATTGTGTCTCAAAATTAATAGGTAGTTTGCTTTATAAATTACATGAGAATTCAGGATTATTATCTTCCCAGAATATCTGCTTCATTTTGATAGATAATATTTAATCAATAGAAATCATGCTCCTGTTAAAAATACTGTTATATTGGATATTTAACTTCCATGTCCTGTATTCTGACTAATATGCAGTTTTTTATTTCAAAATTTATATCAAAACTCATTGGATTACTCTTTATTACTTTCTATTTTGCTCATTTTCTGTTTCATATTTCATTCCCTTAAAAACTTCTTTACTGTGCTATTTACTTCTAAAACTATAATCTTCCCTAATAGTTTTGATGTTCCTTTTATTAAGCGTAAAAAAAAATCCTACCACAGAACAGTTGATGTTTTCGATGAGGTAAGTAAATGTTATGTAATTTTTTTAAAAAAAAAAATTATGCATGTCTTATAATGTAATTTTTTTAAAAAAAAAATATCTGCTTTTAAAATTATAGTTTTTGCTTTGAATCTAGAGTATAAGGAATCAATTGAAAGTTAGTTGCATTCAACTTTTATTTTTATTTCTCAAACTATGCTTGGGATGTATTAATTAAAAATATTTTATTAATCTCACTTAAAAAGTCCTAAGCTAGTAATATTTCTTGGAATTACAATGAGTTTGGGGGGATGACTAATATAGCTACAAGCATGCCTGTTGCATATCGTGTTATTTCAAGTTAATTATTATAATTTAATGTGAAACTAAGAAATATGTTCAAAAATAGTATATTATTTCAATTTAACATATTGTTGACTGGCAATTTCACACAAGCTATCTCATGTCACTGGCTAGTATTTTGTAATAAAATAGAAAGGTAAAACAGTCTAAATAAACTGTATTTATTCATGGTGAATTAAGATAAAAACATTATAAACACGTATTTTATATAACTTTTATTTTAAGTACTATAAATTGCATAGCAATCATGTGTAATGGTACACAACAGGTTTTGCAAATATATCTTATTCACTGCACTTTTGAAAAACATATTCTATGTAATCTAGCTATAATTTTCTTTATGCTTTTCTTTCATGAGATCTTTTAGTTCTAAAAGGTGAAACATTATAAGGATCCCTTTTAGAAATATGAGAAGGGCTAGTTTTGGGGATCTACAACTATCGACTATTTAGCTACTTGTAAAAAAAATTTGGATCAGTTTATTTTGTGACTTGTAATTGCAGTAAATTTTGGATGCATTGAACAAACCACAGTTAATTAAAAAGAATGCTACTTTTTTAGACAACTTTATACTTTTTGTAAAAAATACTGTTGTGCACCAAATACAGTGGTATGCATGATAACTCTTTTCACATGTTCAATGTATTGTATTTATTATACATGTCATTTAAATTGTATCATCAGTAGAACTTCTGTTTTGCTTTATAGTTGATTTCATAGATTGGAAAGCAGTAGTGGAATCCAGGGGAAGTCTAATTTTATATAAAACTTTCCTCCAAATATCCTGTAGATGTATTTTATGCATTATCACTGAGATGGGAAAATGCTGCTCATAATATTAAGGAATATTGGTGCTTTAATCAAAGGATCCATTGATCTGTAATAGCTAATGTGATTTATTTGTTCCATCAGTATCATTAACCAAGAAACTTTTCCATGCTATTTGTGGAAGCTTCTACCCACTACATCAGTGGTTCTCAACCCCCCAGGCTGTGAACCGGTACTGGTCTGTAGATGAAATGATTCCTTGCCGTCAAAGAAACATTAAATTATTTCCATTTTATTTAGTGTGGTGTATTTCTCTTGGATTTTTGTTACTTTCACTTTGTACTCAGTGTTTGTAACTATTTTATTTTGAAGGCATGTTTAAATACAATTAAATCAAAACAGTCTAAAATACAAACTATCAACATCTCTCTCCCCTCAGCAGGCCACAGTAAAATTATGAAACGTTGACCGGTCTGCAGTGACAAAAAGGTTCGATAGCACTGCACTACATAGTTTTAGCTGCATTTATGCAAAATTGCTTTGTCTAGCAGTAGTATGAATGGATCTAAAAAACAAATTTTAAAAAATGTTATTGAAATGCAAATCCAATTCTTCATTAATACTTGGTGCATTACTCTGTTCGGCAGTAACACCCAAAATATTTGAATAATTTTTTTAAGTTATAATGTTTTTCAATCCCCACTCATCCTTAAAATCACTTTCACTATCAGATTCTATTTAATTTTTTGCTGCATTGGTCTAATATTAGATTCATAACTGGTTTTTTTTTTTTTTTTTTTTTTTTTTTTTTTTTTTTTTTTTTTTTTTTTGATAAACCATCACTTTTCAAATCATTTGGATAATCAGATAAAACATTTGCATTATAACTAAAAAAAATTTTGTCATCATTGTCATATTCTGTTTTGGTTAAACTTTCTGTATTTATAAATTTGTGATAAATCCCTAAATACCAAAAAATAGATTTTCTTTATAATAGAACAAACATAAATAAATAGAATGATCAAAGGTTTTAAAATATTCTATTTTGTCCTGGGTTTCATAAATTAAAATTGATAATAAAAGTGCAAACATCAATGCATACTTGGTGAACAATGTTTAGGTATGAGTTAACTTGTGATCTGTCAATAATGTGTTAAATGTGATAAAATAAATATGTTTGTTTATAAATTCTTGACTATTTTCTAAAAATTTTATCATTTTCATTGTTTTTTATAATTAAATTAAATCAGCTTTTTTTTTTCCTACTGCCTGACTAAAAATTTTACCCTTTGGTGATCCATATGCAATATTAAAGAAAGCATATGAAATAGCTATTTTAAGTTGGTTAAAATGCTCTGTCAAATGTTTTTCAGGATGTACCTGTGAAGCATGCTGCTGTAAATGGCTCTGTTATGTCTTCAAAGTCTGCAGTGAAAACTTCTACTCGTGGAAATGCTTCTACTGTTTCCACTTCTACTTACAATGGTTCTGGTGTTAGTTCTGCATATGATTTTACAATAGATTCTTTTGATGAGTATCCATGCAAAATATGTGGAAAGTAAGTGAATCCATTGTGTGAAGATTCTCTTATGTAATCCTCAGTGAATAATTTGGTTTTTATTAAGATCTTATGAGTTGATGCTTTTTTTAACTATAGATATTTTGGGAAGATGCATTGCGTAAATATTTTCTAGAATCATTCTTGTTTTAATTACTCTTGTCTATTCAAGATCCTCACTTTAATTCCTAATGCAATTTACTCTGCATTGGATGAAAAAAACATTCTTATCCCCGAAACATTTTACTTTTAAGTGTTTGAATTTTTAATATGAGTCATTTTAATGTATATGAAAAAGTTTTTAAGTACCATAATTGTCTGAAAAAATGTATAAATTCTTTTGCATGAGTTTTTATATTTATGATAAACTTGGATTTTGAGATTATTTTAAACATTGGTGGTGACTTCTAAGCTGTAATTAAGCTATCGTTACTAATATTTTCTGCATTACCTGTGTACTTGTTAAATCTTTTTCAAAAAATCTTTTATGGGTATTTCCATAACTTTTCTTAATTTAATTTTTAAAATATTCTTTATTACAGAATTTTCAGTAAAGTGAAAAGCCGGAGTGCTCATATGAAAAGCCACCGTCAATCTGAAACTGACCGGAAACGATATGAAAGTTGAACAAGGTTTAAGTCTAACCTTAAAAAATAATTAAATAAATCCTTGTAATATGTATGCAGAATATTTTGAGGAGAAAAAACAAAAGTGTCAGCAGTCACTTACAGTGACAAATCCAGTTTTGAATATTTGCTCATTTTGTATTTTTGCCGAGATTTTAAAAGTATTGCAGGTTTGGGGCTGTGCTCAGATCAAAAACAAACTTGCCTTCTTTCGCCTCAACACCTTTATTTAGTCTATGATGTGTATTTTGTTATAGAAGAAATTTTTAAGTATTTATGCAAAACTTTTTAAATCATTACAATTCATCTCTATAACCAGCGCTGAAAGTATCTTTTCCCTTTTATGCAGATTCCTTCAAAAGGCCAATGATTATTAGAAGAAATGTTAGGGATTTTTAATTGTCTACTTTTTAAATATATTATATATATATAATATGAGATTTAAGACAAAATTTTGGTGTACAAAAAAGTATATAAAATGTTAGATTATTTACTTAAGAATATCAAATTGAGATAATATATATTAAAAAAAAATTGCAGAGTTCATATTTACATTTCTGTCCATATTTTATGCATATCCACAATTGTTCATGACAGTTGACATTTCATATAAATAGCATCTTTTTTTAGTTCTAAAAATGTGAGCAAAGTAATATGCTCCAGGGATGATGCTGAGCTTAAAAAGAAATTGAACTAAAATCATTCTTTCCTCATGATTTTCAACATAGCAGTTTCAAATCACTTGAAAGTAATTAATTGCCCAGTAATTTTAGTTGATAACTTAAAAATATTTATTGGCTTAATCTCGGATTACTTTCAGCTCTGACTATAATCTGAAATACATAATTAAAATGTGGCAATGTTGTATTATTTTACAGATATATGCTGTACTATAGCATTATGTAATATTTATTAACTTGCCCGTGATTATATGATACAAGTTTGTATACTTGAACCGTCCTATACCAGTTTTGGTGCCAAATTTATTTTGATTTTGTGCATTGTATCTAATCTTTGTAAGATGCCATAATACTACATCCAATGCAACATTGTGCTAATTTTTTAATTACATTTTTAATCCAGTGACTCTTTTTTTTTTTAAGTAATCCATAAATAAAATTGTAAACAAAAATTTGTGCTAAACAGATTGCATTTTATGTTTTAGTTTATGCATATTAAAACATGCTGAATATAATATATTCAATCTTAATGCATAAATCTGAAATATTAGAAAATCTCTTTCTTTTATTTTATATAATAGTATTAAAATAAAAATTGATTTAATAAATTTGCTGTCACAATATTTTCTTATATTATAATTTTTTTTAAAATTTCCAATCTCTCGTGTTGTATTCTAGTCATGTTGTCAATTTTTTCATTTCTTAGTACATATTTTAATGAATAAAATACTAGATATGTATCTGTGGGTTATTTATCTTTGCTGAATTCTGATTAAAAAATTAAATGCACTGACCCATTTATGTATTTTAAACATATGGAAATTATGATAAATTATTAATACTTTATTTTTCTTAATAGCATAAGACCGGTATTTGAATTTTTGTTTTAACTTTAATGTAAATATATTTTAATTCATGTGCAAAAATGTGTTCATCCTTACGTGCCAAAATAATAGTAAGATTTTTATAATTGCAGCATATTAAATTATATTGATATGGGCTCCTTTATTAATCTTTTCTAGAAAACTTACTCTAAAGGAAATTCAGTAAAAGGAAGAATATGGAACCAACTTAAATTGATTGACTGAAGAATAAATTTTAAGTATTAAAATTATAAGTTTTTTAAATTTTTCATGACTTTAAACACTGTAAATTCTTGAATCAAAATTGACTGTTTATTTATTTTAAGAGGAATATATTAACTTTCTTTTCTGCCTCTAAAACAGAAGCATGTAATGATAGTTAACCTACAATTAATATTTGCCACAAAAAATTATAGCAAAGTCTTTTTCTTTTCCTTGAATGTTAAAAATATCAAGTTTTATTAGTTAAAATTCCTTTTAATAAATGTTTTAATTAAATATTGGATTTCAAGAGTCACTGGAGAAAAATTTGGTTATCATTTTTTACTTCAAAATTTTAATTTTGATTGCCACAATTATAATTTATTATCATGAAAATTGATTGCAGAATTTTTCATTTAAATGTATAGCATGTTAAGAAAATTATTATTTTTAAAATGTGTTTACGTTGTGCAATTGCAATTCAGCTTCTGTGGCTATGACAATCCAAAGCTCATTTTGTCTTCTGAAATAGTTGTAGCATATGTAACATTTAACACAAGCAAAAGGATACAAGAGAAATATTTTGCAAATGAAAGCTTCCAAATGATTTGCATTAAATGCAATAAAAATATCTGTATTTTGCTGAATTGAATTATTTGGCTCCACTGTTATAGCAAATTAATTTTAATGCTATTGTTAGCATGTAACATATTACCGTGGAAACTATTGAGAATCGAGGCTCTAGCTTGGCTATTATGTTTGAATATTTTTATGCCTTGAAATCATTTTTAATAGATTGATTTCTAATTCTATAAATCAAAATCTCTT
The DNA here is from genome assembly GCA_019973935.1 of Trichonephila clavipes. Classification (NCBI taxonomy): domain Eukaryota; kingdom Metazoa; phylum Arthropoda; class Arachnida; order Araneae; family Nephilidae; genus Trichonephila; species Trichonephila clavipes. Next base: position 534,707 of record BMAU01019870.1, on the reverse strand, counting down.
TTAAATGAATTATATTTGGAAACTTTCATTTCAACTGGGAAGAGTATTTCATCATGTTTTAATAAAATATGAGACTATGAATATTTGAAAATGGATCTTGTCTTTCATAATATGTCAGATATATAAGTAATATATATATCGATATTAACAGTCTAAATATATGTGTAAAATTATTCATAGTATATCAGTACTTCCTCTACATCTCCTTAAGTACACCGGTGAATATTTTTTTAATGAATCCCTTAACAGTTTCAGCAAGAACCCTGTGATCTCCAAAAAGAAATGTTTTTTTTTCTTGTTTATGTGATATTTAATTCCAAAGAATATTCCTCATTGTACTGTAAGAGAGTTTCTCTACTGTATGCTAAACTTTAAGAAGAAAAAAAGATATTTAATAAGCATTCATAGTGAATGTATTTGATGTACAGCGGATCAGATATGAATATCTTAATGTCTGTTGTGTATAAACGTAAATAAATATATGTATACATAAATATTAAGTGTTTTAAATGTTACCAAAATAGCATATCTGTCAATTGTTATATATTTCTTATCAACTTTTTGTGTGACCCCCCTCTTTATCCTTCCTTAAAATGGAATTAAGAAATATATTTATGAACTAGAGTTTACTAGTAGGTATGTTAAAATTAATTTAAACAATCTAAAGAGGGTCTGCTGTTAAATAAACAAAACTTTATAATTTACTTTGTTCTTTTATGCATATAAATTTCACTGTTACTCAGTACATGTATGTCTTTTAATTCATGCAAGATAACTATATGTTTTCTTGTGCATTTTATCTGCTTTCTGTATATTTTAGAGTCCAAAATTATTTCTTTAATCAAATATTTCTTGAAACTGTGATTAAATTTATGTATAATTATTGATTGTTTTGAATGTAGAACCATTGTCTCATATTATTCAAATAAAATGTGAAAAGATGTGTAATAATACAATATTCATCTTTTTCAACAATGAAAAAATAAATAGGTCTCATAACCTTAACTAAAATTGCTATCTTTTAAATAATGTGTTTTTGAAAAATTGACTTGACTCAGTTTGCATTAATTCTTCCAAGGAAACCCTTAGCATAGATTCTTGGTCAGTCGTTTAAATTAATTCATTTAGTTGATAGAAATGTTTTGCATTTGACAGATGTGTTTAAATGGAATCACAAACAAGGCAAAATTGAGTTCTTATGTGCATCAAATCACCTTCCATCCATGTTGAGATTGTTCCACAACCCATTTCATCACTAAAATGGTTCTCTTAAGTGTTGCAAAATAATTTGTGTTGTACATACAATAAGTGTCTGTGTTAAATATTACTGTTGTCAATGTGTGAATGTTGTAATATGTTATATTGTCTCCAAAATGTTGCTATCATTGTTTCATTTCATTGCCTTCCATAAAATGTGCATTTATGCACTGAACAGAATTTATGTAAATAGTATAAATGTGAAATTGGGTAAAATGAGTGTTACTGTAAATATTTTTTTCCTGTCGCTGATGTCATTAAGTTTGCTATACAGTTTTAATTTTCTCTGTGTAATATTTGATACTCTTTGAAAAGTTGAGCTTGATATATAAGTGTTCTGCATGTTTTAAAAAGCATGCTTAATTCTCTATTGAAAATTTATTCTCTGTTCCTCTTTAATAAGATGTATGAATTTGATCATGGTTGTATTGATCAAATTATATGTAAATGCCATGATTTTTTCATGTATATTTTATTAATTTTTGCATCAACGTGTTTTTAATTCTTTTATTATGATTCTGAAAAAGATGTATTTAAGAGAGGTTGCGTATCACTATAAATAATGTTTAAATCATTATAAATATAAAAATAATTTTATGGATATATAAGAACCTTTTAAAATAAAAAAAACTATATTTTAAATACATAAATGTATTCTGGATGTTATGTTTTAATTACATGTGAAAATCATTTTATCTTTGTATTACTCTACAATCAATTTTAAATAGTAATTTGAATTATTATTGATTTGATTTACTTTGTGTTATTCAATAATTATTTTGAGTTATGTGTAATGAATTATTAGTTAAAATTTTGTGAATTGTGATCTTTATAAAAGAAAAAAAAAGTGTTATATTTTTTATGACATTAGATTTTCCATTGTAAAAAATGTATTGCACTTGTTAATTATATGATTGATTCAAAGTTTGAAGTATGTTTTGTTTTATCTTTGTTATCTAATGTACTTAATTATTTGTTTTGTGCCTAAGTAAAGTATGTATGCTTTATTAATTAAATAATTCATGTTAAATTAAAAATTCTTTGAATGTTAATGTTAAAGTAAAACTTTACATAGGAGTATGTTGATACTTATTAAATTATATCGTAGTTTATATATTGTATAAAATGTTCTTCTATTGCATGTTATTTGGAGATATTTTAAAATTGTTAATATATACATTCTCTCTCACTTGTTTTAAATCACATAATTATGTAAAAACAATCTGTGTTTACATGTATAATTAACTTTTTTTTTTATTATTTACACTTTAACTTGCTTTAAAGTAGATATTTTAATAAATTTTGCTTATTTCTGAAATTTTAAAGATCAAATGAAAGTTCTAAATGAGCATTGACTAATTATAATTAGAAAATCACAATGTTAATTTTTTAAACTTTTAACTGAATAGCCTTAAAATCTCTTAATTCAGGAGGTTTATTATCGTAAAATGTGTTCATTACAATGCATTTGAAGATGGATCATAAGTGATGAACAATTCAATTGCTCATCTTATTAGGATATCTATTCTTTTTTAATATGGCAGCTGAATCAGTAATGTATCATATAATATACTATGCAATATTCTTTTTTTCCATTTCACTTATTATGGTCTTAGAATTCACTGCATGTTGTATTATACGAATACAATCTCTTATTTATTCAACCTGAATGTGTCAAACATGTTAATTCATCATGAAGAAAACGATATGGATGTCTGTGTTAAATTCAGATACTTGATTGAATCTGAATCATGTTGTATGTGCCATTAGCCACTTATATTTTTGCCAAAATAGTTTTGCCTAAAACTGTTGCATCCTTGTAAAAGAATGTGCAGCTTTTAGATAAAGCAAGATATGAATATGCTGAGATTCAGTCATTTAAAATGGCTACTATTTGTTAACTTTGATTTCTTAGCATTATCAAAAATTGTATATTTTCTTTATACATTTATATATAATAAATTTAATAATGAAATTATTAAAATATTTTAGTGTTTTAATTCAATTTAGCAATTTTTTTTTCTAGGAGTACATTGTTTGTTGGTGGCTTATTTATCTGTAAATCACTTAAAGGTTATAAAGTTAATTCGTAAACAAAAAATTCTTTAGATAAAAATTTTATTTCTACGGACTGTGACTCTGTAAAAAAAGTTGAATCAATACCTTAGACCAGTGGCTCTTAAACTGTGGTCTGTGGGGCCCTGGTACTTTTTAGGGGGTCGGCAAGGACCACTCACTTAATGCTAAGATTTCCCTCTTGTACAGACTCTATAAAGTCACATGGACTATAGATCAATAAATTACCTACAGTGAAAAGACTTTACTAAGAACATGTATTTCGATGAAGAATATTAATTTTAATTTCTCAAAATACATTAAAAAAAATTTTTTGTTTTTTATAACAAATTAACATTAAATTGCATTGTTTTGAATTAAATAACAATGTTTCATATTGGTTGTGTTCCGGGTTCAATACAGAAAATTGAAATTATTCAACTCTGTATGGCTAAGATATATGATTTTATATTTTTTTTCTCATCTAGTTTTTGAATTCTACATATTAATTGCTATCTTTTAACTGAATTGTGATAGTATAAAAAAAGTTATAAGCTTTTCGTTTGTATTCTTTTCATTCCTAAATCTCTTTTGCCATAGCATTTAAAGCCCAAGGAAGAATCACCTCTTGGCTTGCTAAGTTTTAGTTATTTTAATTTCATAAAAAAATATATTTATACTAATAACAGGAATGCAATTAATTGTATCATTTTACTTTACTTGACATTTTCTTTAGGATAATGTTTGACAAATATTTAATTAGTATGTTTCCTTATTTAACCCATTTTTCTATTTTTAACTATCATTGAATTAATATTCTTATTAATTTTTATTTTTTGTATAAGCATATTAAATACTTTGTATTTTTATCATTATCATATTATCTCTATTACTAGAAATATTGTTAAAAATTTGTACATTTAATGAATTGAATAATAATATTATATATCACTTGCTTTTTTTAATGAATAAATAAAAGTTTAATAGCAATCATAGTATTTTATGTTTTATGAGCAAATAGAAATGGAACAAGTAGTTTTTAAATGAATATTTTTATGCATTAAAGTAGGAAGTTTGAAGAGGTTTTCTTAATTCTCTCTCTCTCTTTTTATGATTGTCTCTGAATTAAAAATTGAATGTGGCAATGAGCAATTATAAATAATAATAATAAAAAAGATTTTTGTATTTACACTATATTTTATAATTCATCTCAAAATTTTCCAGCTGCAAAATCCTATAAATTACAGTGTGATATTAAAATTCTAAAAATTATTTAATTGCCCTATTAATAATCAGTATTTTAAAAAAATTAAGCATATTCATATCTGCCAATAGTATCTTTTATGCTTCAATAAAATGGTCATCCATTCAATGAAAACACTTTCCCTTTGTAGTAAGTACACCATCTGGTCTCTGATGTTTGTACTCCTTACAGTGAGGTCTCATAGATCTTGATTTAAAGTTGATATAAAAATGCTTACTGTGTAGGCATTTGTTAAATGTACATAACTTTGCTGTGTGTGTTCTCTTTGAGCTTTTTTCTCTCATCAAGATACATTTGTGATAATAGAAATTGTGGTTCTTAGATATGTCGTTATCATATCATTTAAAGGACGGGTGTAAGACTTTTATTCATTTCATTGTTATGTTACTCTGTTTAATGTAAATGAGTTGGAGTCAATGTGATGTTTTTCCCTCTGTTATGCTTTAAATCTCTGGTTGAACAAATATTGTTCTCTTAGCTTGTAATTTTTAATTATAGTCTTTTAAATTTATTGCCAGCTGGGTGGTGTAGTTGGTTTGTTGCTGGCTTTGTATGCCTAAGGTTGCAGGTTCGACCCCGGCCCAAGTTGGTGGATTTTCATGATGCAGAAAATTGACAGCATCCATGTTGTATGATTATGTGGCATATTAAAGATCCCTAGAATGCTTGTTTGGCTTTAGTGATCTTGTCAAAATTAAATTCGTTGTACCATTTCGCATTGTCAAAGCTCAGGTACTTCCCTCTGGGGGGGAGCCTGGGTATTGTGATGATTGGTATGTAACCTATATGGTGGCACTCTAAAAAGTGATACCAGTTCCTGGGAAATGTACTAGGTCTGCAATGGTAAATACAAAACTGCAGCCTTGGGAACTAAAAAAAAATTTAATTTATTAAATTGCTTGTAAGGAATGGTGTACAAAACTGCTGATGTATATTTATCATTAAAAGATCAATGCTAAAGTGGGCAAATATGTATGTATATATATATATACGTTCTCTGGTAATATGTGGACTAAAAAGGATATTTAATTGAACATTGAATTATGTTTCCATTTTATTCTGAAGTTTTGAGTTGTAAATATAATGGAATATATATTATCATAATGTTAAAAATTAAATTTTGCTCACATTTTCTGAGTTTTGATTTAAAAAAATGTTTTTGGAATAGAGGAGTGGGAATTTTCAAAGTAGCTAATTTCATTTGTTAAAAAATATATCATAATAATAATGTTATCTATGTTGTGTGTAAAATTCCTCTATTTATGATTAAAATATTCAAAAAAATACATGGCTGTATGTGTGTCTTAGTAACGTGAGTTAATAATGAATTATTTATATGAAATCCCTTGCAAAATGTTTTAAATAAAGAACTGCAAATTTTTATTATTTACCTGTGTTAAACATTTATTGTTACAGCTGTTTGTAATTCTCACAAGGTTTAAATTTTATGTAAAATTATATGTGCAATCTCATAAAATTTCAGAAAAAAAGTATTCCAAGATATGATAAATATCTGAAAAGCATTCTTTAAGGCAATTATTGGCTAAATGTTTTTATATGTTTATATCAAACAATTTTAAGTTTCCTCTGTTATTACAATATGCACCAGTTTGGGATCTTATGTTTCATCCACTCAAAAAAGAAAAGTTAATATATTTTATTGGTTTTTTAATAATCTGAAAAATATTTAAAATTTACAATTTGATAATGTACATCATTGGGGTTTTAGAAGATGTATAGTTTGTTTCTAATGGTGTTTAATGTTCTAATGAAAACAAATACTTTGTTAAACCAGAGATTTAAAAAAAAATCATTGTAATTTTTAAGTGTTATATATATATATTGTTTTTGTAAGTATGCAAACTAGATATTTCTTGTGCATAATTAGGCTTATATTCCCTGAAATTTTGAAATGCCTAAAATGTTTTAAAATGTAACTTTAAAAATTGTATTTAACTGTCAGAAAGTGAAAATGGAATTCCTTATTTTTCCATATGATATTAAGATAATGGAATTCTTATATATTTTGTATTATAAATTTCCATATTATCAGCAGAAATTTTAAAACTTAAGTTTGCAATCAGTTGTAAATTTTAGATTGTTTTACGGTTAAAATGTAAAGATTTTATTTTTTCTTCTTGGATATTTAAATTATAAAATTTCCCCCCACCAAATATATAGAATTTGTTATTGTTAGAACTTGTATTATAATACTTAAGAGTAATTAATTTTTGTCCTAGTATCTAACTTCCTTTTTAGAATTTATTATAGGAAATATTGCTGGATATCCATTATGCGCCATGCATATTGCATATAAAATGTCTCCTCAGTTTGTTCAGACAAACTGTATTTGTGAGCCAATCATTTTTAGAATCTTATTCTAAGGATATTATATGACAACATTTAAGTACAAGCATATCAAATTTGAGAAATAATATGAACTGAATGAAATGAGGTTTTGGCTGAAGAACTAAATAATTTTCTTATATGACAAGATTTATTTATAAAGAAAAAACATTTTAAAAAAGAACAAGAATTACTTTAAAATAATTGCTTTTTTCAACATTTGGTATCTCTTTTAAGCTATCTCTGTCATTTCAATAAAAACCTTTTTTTCAGTGATTTCTTCAAATTTTAATCCAATAGTTATGAAGAATGTTAATAATTCCAGATTTGATAGGAAATTAATTTCCTGCTTGCATTAGTAAGTACCTCCATCTTATAAATATTTGAAATTTACAAATTCAGCTAGCCAACATTTAGAATTTAAATGTTTCAAATCCTTAGTATATCAGTGCCAGTTTATTCATTGGGCATTTGGGGCGGGCGTCTAGAGGCCCGGATTAACTAGACTTAAACCTGATTTTCTGGTTATATATAAATTTCAATCTGCCAGTACCAATGGGGCCTGTAAATCTTCTTTGCCCAGGGCCCAAAATTAGCTTAAATTGGCACTGTTAATATTTTGTTTTCAAATCTGAATTAGTCATTGATAAATGTTAACCATATCTTACAAAAACTGTTTTATTGAAAATTGTAAACTTTCAACCATGAAGTTTTTTTATTATAAATGTTTATTACATACGTACAAATATTGCATTATATAGTACGAAAATATTTATCTTGAGCCACAAGAGTTTGACATGCTTGCACTATTAAATGCTAAGTTGCAAAAACATGAAAGAAATTATTTCAGTAATTGTAAAGGTATATTTTCGTAATGTAAATACAATTAATTATTCATTTTTGAATAATTACTTTAATTTTGGTTCCAAGTCCATATTTGTAATTGAGGTGTTTTTTATTCCCTAATACATTTTAAATACTTTATTTTGATAGGAATTTTTAAAAAATTTGAAAAATGTAAGATTGATGTATCCATTTTGAATGTAAATGTAGTTCATCATTCAAGACCGTATGCCTATTTCATTGTATGTATATAATAATCTTTTAACATTCCCCAAAGTATCAATTACCTATCATTTAATTTTACTATATAGCCCTTTTTCTTTTGCATTGCTTACCTTTTTTTAACAGTATGATAATTCTTCATCACCTAAATGTTGAATAAAATAAAGTTAATAATTTCATGAATGAATAAGGAAAAAATATTATTTCAATTAAAATTATTTTAAAAGCAAAATCCAAATGTTTGTGTGCCATTGTAAATAGGATACTTATTACCTATGTTTTGAAGATATCTATTGGTGTTATTAAATGGTGGGGGATGTTTTTATTTTAATCTTTGTTTTTGTTGTGAAAATTGTTATGCTTTATATTTAAGTATGTTTTGCTTCTGCTTCAGTGAGATTAATTGTTATGTCTTTACATATTATATGCATATGTTGTAAATGAAAATTTTTATTATATCATCATTATAGACCATTTAATAAATCTTTATGCAGCCGAGTCTTCTGCAAAAAAAACCCACTTAAAAGCGGTTCTCTTTTTTTTTTTTTCCAAATGTAGTGATGAACTGTATTATATCAAACTTTTGCCATCACGTCTAATTTATGTGAAGAAACATCATTCATTTTTAATACCCCGAAAGTTGCCCTGGATTTTTCCCTTTACTTCGAGGCCTGTGATTTGAAGTAGTCCTTGTGTATGTTTTAGTGAATGTATGTAAAAGTGTGCATTTCAGTTTTGCAGCACAAATGTATAATCTATTCATGTTAAAAAGTGTTCTGAGAGTTTATTTTTTGACGAGACCTCTGTGTTCTTTATTTCATGAAATATTAACTGTGAAGTGAAAATAAGGTAGAAAATAGGTATAAGGTGCTTCTTATAGTTCTTGTGCATGCTGTACCTGTGTAATTGTGCATTGTTGTCTTTAATTGAACATGCACTTTATCTTTCTCTCAAAGATGCCATTACATTTTTTTTTTCAGTAGCATGTTTAGAGTATATTATATACAAATAGTCCTTCTTAAAACGTATTAATAATAATGCTTGGATGTAAATACAGGTTATTTTTTTTTCATCATTCCCTTTTATATAATCACCCTTAAAAAATACATTAGACAACTTTTTTCATTAAATGTTTACCTATTTAATATATTTTTGGCATGGAAAAATCTGTTTCTTGAAAGTTTATAATTTCTTAATTTGCATGCTTAAATGTAATTATTATATGCATTATACATAAATTTATTTTTTGTTTACTTTTTCCAAATGGCATTTGACTGGTATTAAATTTGTTAAACAGATCTGATAATTAACTGAAAACAAGAATTTAGATTCAGGATTATTTTGGAAATTGCTAATGATGTACTAAAATTGCAAAATTTGAAAAAAATGAGAAATTTTTTTTTTTTTAAATAATGTAGCATGTTTTTTTTTAACAATTGAACCTTTCAAATACTTTGTCTTACAAACTTATATAAAAGCAATATATAATATAAAAGCAATAAAACACATTCTACAAAAAATATTAAAATTGAAATAAAATTACATTAACTTCTAATTCAAGCCATGTTTTAAAAGTAGTCATATGTTGATTGATTTCAAGTTTTAAGTCAAGTATTATTTTTTTTCATGGTAAAGAGAAATATTGTTACATTCCTACTTTTGTGACTTTTTTTCAGCTATGTATTAAATTTTTTGAGTAGCAATTACTTAAATATTGAATGTAATATCTGCATCTTATTGAATTAGTTATTTATATTATTTTTTTTTCTCATGTGTAAGTGATAAATTTTCAAAAAAAAGGAGATCACAAATTTGTTTTATCTCTCATATGGTATATAGCATTTAGGATTATCTAAAAAAATGGAATTTTTTTTATGGTTTAATTTACTACAAGATAACATAGCTTTTGCCTTCCAGAAAAAAAAATTTTTTTTTCTTAACCTTCAAGTGTATAATCTTTGGTTGCTTTTATTTTAACATTTTTGCTGTGTATTATAATGTTATTTTGGAACCACAAACCGTTATGAAGTATCATGCTATTTACCAATAATTTGACGGCTGTTTAATTTCTTTCCAGGTATAATTGTGGTTTCTCTTGATAAGTTCTATCGTCCCTTGTAAATGCACAAAGAGATAAAAGTGAAAATCTATATAAATAATATCTTAATAATCAGTGCTAAATATTTCTTTTTATATGAAATCATGCAGGAAAAAAATTGCCAAATATGCAGCGGAAACCTTAATTAAACCTTTCAAAAGCAATGTTGGCATTTGAGCAAGACAAAAATTTTTAAAGAGCTTGTTTTAGTAAAAACTTACACTTTCTTATATGTGATGAATTATTTTTCAAGAATAATCATGCTATTTTTTTTATTTGATCTTAATCATGCCAATTTTAGTTAATATAGAATTTCATTCTTTTTAATGTTAAGATTTTTATTTAACTTTAAAACTAAAGATTTTTTTTCCTTGAAAGCATGCTACTTCTCTTATTCTTAATTAAATGAGTTGAGAGTTATAAATGTTATTTTGAAAAATTTTAGCTGGAAGAGTTGAATAATAATAAAAATATATTGATATTCAATCCTGCACTTTTTTATACCTGATCATTATGAAAAATAAAAATGAATTGTTCCTTAAATTCTATGGTTATTGTTGATAGCTGTTGGATATATATCTGAAGAAAATTATTCATTAATGTTTAACTATGGGGAAAAAAATAGGTACTTGGAATTCATTTGATTATTTTTAAGAAATCGCCCTGAAATATTTTTTACATCTGAGATTAATAAATATTATCTTCACCTTATTTTAAGAAGAGGAGTTCACACACACAACTTAGGGAGTAAATGAAGCAAAGCATTGCTATAAGATGCTGATGATTCAATACATTATTATGGTATCAAATATATTTTCATTTCTAAAAATGCAGTGTTAATTTTTCATGTTAAATTTATAAGTAAGCTTATTTATAGAAAAATGTTCAGTTTTAAGGATCCTGTGTATAAATATTTATACAAATGCCAGACATTTGGCCACTAGACCATTAGTCTCAATCTAGCTTCCTAATATTTAAGAAACATATATAATTATATTTGTTATCACAAATATTGTTAGTTTTTTCGCTCTGAAAATGCGTGCATTTAAAGCATATATAATTGTTAGACCAAAATGGAAACATTGTTTTTATAAATTTGAAAAAATGACTTAGATATAAGTATTTTTTAAAAATAATTCGAAGTATGGGATAATTATATGTCCAAAGAGAAAATGTACATAATAGATTATTTTTAATGCTTTATTTGGTTGCAATATTTTTTAATTAATAAAAAAAATGTTGAAAATGCATTTTTATTTAGTATAACACATCTTTCTAATCAGTACTGACATGAAGAATCATACTGTTTTGTTATTTTCAGAAAAGTGAGAAATATATTTCAGTCTAATATATAATCGATATTTTTAAAATAACATTTATCAACTATATACTTTTCTTTGATACATAGATTATTTTTTTAAAGAATAGAAAAAAATTCTCATAGTTAAAATTATTTTCTAGAAAAATACAATCTTCTGTATAAAATTACAATTTAAATTATCTATATTTAAGAATTTTCTGGGATTTATATAACTGATATAATAATTAAATATTTAAAAGTACAGCTATTGCTTTGCTCAATTAGTACAGGTTTTGAGATTTATTACTTGACAATCATGTGGATTTGACTTCAGTGGATTGTTCAACCCAGTATTTAATGATATTTGCATAAAAATAATCCTAGAATCTTAAACCTAAGTTTAATGCTGAGAAATAATTCTTAAATTTAAACTGAAATAATTAGCTTCTGGCATCTTTGAGGTTTGTGCTTATAATTTGTATGTTCAATCTTTTTGCATATGAAAATCATGGAAAAAAGGTGCATTTATTGTACTTTTTTTATTTCCTTTATGAAATATGTTTAAACTGGATCATGCTCACAAGATCTTGTATCTCTGTACAAATATTTTTGTATGTGCATTTGCAGCCTTTTAAAATGCATGGAGGCATTTTTATTATGTATCATACCTGTACCTTCATGTACTTATGTCTCATCATTTTAGATCACATTTTTTTTTCGTAGTTTATGGAAGTCCATTTAATGTTTATATGATGTCAATATAAGCGTGTGTTAATCTTGTAATGTATTTGTAAATTTTTCTTGTACATATATAAAAGGGTCCTATTTTTCTTGTGAAATCACAACTTTATTGATATAAGATTGTACAGTGAATTAAAAAAAAAAAAAATCCAAGTGTTTTGTTTTTAATGAATGCCTTTTTACTGTTCCTGTATGTCTCCAAATCTGTACAGATATTAACCTGAGTGACAAATGTATTTTAATACTATAAATATCTATTACTGTTCCCTGCGTGTCACAACATGTATGGTGTTTGTGTCGTTGCCATGTGATTTTCTTTTAATTTGTTATGTTCCATTAGACTGTATAATGCAGTTCTGGAACATTGTGTTTCAAAGAATGCTGTGTGTTGTACATTTTTCCATTGCATTAAATGTTTTTTGGATTGTTGGCCCTATGATATGTAGATGATTAAATTCATTGTCTCTTTTACCTTTGAGTCTTTCTTTTTCCTATATTACTTTGGTTTTCATTTTACACTGAATATTACCTAAACAATTAGAAATTTTTAACCTTTAGAACTCAGCATAAGCTGAGGCAATTGGGTATTTCTTTCCCAATTACTGGAAAGTCCTGTTTGACAATTTTTGCCCAATGTGGTATTGTCAAAAGTTTTCACATAACAAAGAAAAGAGGGTAAGGGTTGCCGGTTTTTAGTCAATTATCTTTCACAAAGTAAGAAAAATCCCAATATTTGGCACATTATTATATCACAATTTTTTTTTCTTAATTCATGGGTTCCATTGTTAATTGAATGGTTTTCAAATGCACTCTGTGAATTTTTTTAAGTTAATTCTTAAAGTAAAATATATATTTTTTAGAGTTTGATGAACAGCATTTTAGAAGTACTAAGAGAGTAAAATTTATATGAATGATGCTTTGAACAGTAATCATCATTTATGAATAAAAAGGATTATATTTATTTTATTTCTTCAAATCGCTATGTTTTCAGGATTCCCCGATTATTTAAAATAATTTATTCTAAAATAAAGTTTTTATTGTATTCATTGCTTTAGTATGAGAAAATTGTTAAAGAAAGTTTTATAAGGGACTTAACATAGTAATATAATTTAAGAAATTTTAAAGCTTTTGTAAAATATTTTCATGTTCCTTAAAAGCAGTAAATAATCATTTAGTGCAAAATATTATGTAAAATATTCAAGTAAATTAAAATATTTAAATATGTTGAATATTTTGAATTCATAGCTTCTATAATCATAACTTCATGACTACACCCTCTGAGAATACGATAAATCAATTATAAACTCGTAATAATTTTGATGTTTGCTTATATATATATTGTAAGGTAGTTAGCCATTTAGTAGCATAGTGTATACCTAACCAATTAATTAAAGATCTGTTACAGGATTAATTTACACATTCTATCTTCCATAATATTATTGCAGCTTTTTTATTACACTACAATAATAAAAATCATGTTATAGAATTACCACCCCATGTTTTCAAAATTTGCAACAGAAGGAATAATTTTACTTTGCACTGAAACAATGCAAGAGCTATTGGAAATTTTGAACCTTGGGCGAGTAACAAAGACTACACCTCAGCTGGTACCTCACTCTCTAAACTTCCACACCACGCCAACATAAGTACTTCTAGCCAGAACAGATTTAACGGCAGGTCTGCACTCAAACTCCTGACTCGACAATACCAGCCATGAGTTCGAGACTATGACTACTGTGGCCCTTTGGAATGAGATGAGCAATAAAGATTTAAATAACAAATTTCAAAAATTCTTTCACATTTTGAGAATTTATTATTATTAGTTGGTTTTCATGAAGCTGTATGTTTCATTTTATCAGACATTTTTTTCTTGAATATAAAATAAATCTGAAGAAACATTTTTCTTCCATTAAAACTGATAAAATTCCTTCAGTGAACAGCAGTTTGAAAAATCGCATTCCTTTTTGTAGCTGCTGGTATCAACTTTTATCACGGCCTTTTCTATAAATGGCAATATGTTTATTTCGTTTCTCTGGTCTTACTTTTACATAAAAATTCATTAAAATCTCTAAATCAGCCTCAGCATTATCTTCCAAAATACTATTTTTCTAATTCTCCAAATTCTGAATCATTATATAATTAGTTTTTTTGAGGTACAGCATATGTTCCACCAAGTTATAAAAGTAAAAGAATAAAGCACATGCAATTTGATAGAGAATTCACAACAGCCAAAAGCTATTCTATGATTGTGATAAAGCGATGTTTAATTTTAAGACAATTCTACTAATATGCATATAATTCTACAAGAGTATTTTGCTAAATAGGAGTTGGTGTACTTTAAATTCAATCCAAGTTAAATTCCCTAAGTGGAAACTAAAGAAAGTTTAATATAAGAATAGTTAGATTCCAAGTAGAAAATGTATTTTTATCTGTGTTCAGGTTGAGTTTTATTTTTTTAAGAGAAAAACTAATTTAAACTCTGACCGCAGTATAACAGTGTTCCGCAACCCCCGGTCCATGGATCGAATACTACCGGTCCGTACAAGAAACATTAAATTATTTCTCTTTTATTTACTGTGGTATATTTTTCTTAAGTTTGGGCTACTTTTTATGAAAATCACATAATATTCCTTGTTAAATCACTTTATATTCCTTTTTTGGTGTAGCTATATTTTATTCAGAAGTCACGATTAAATACAATTAAATTAAAATTATTAAATCAAACGTCTAAAATATAAACAATCAACATCCTCCCCCTCAGCTGGCAGCGGTAAAATTAACAAACGTTGACCGGTCCGTGGCTATAAAAAGATTGCGGAGCACTGCAGTATAACATGCATAAAAAAAATATATAGTTCCAAATTTTTACTAACACAATACATATTAGGATTTTAGGAGTCCCTAGATGTATACAAATATAAAAACAATGTCAAATGTAAACACAAGTATAGAAACAATAAATAAAACTAGATAATTTTCTATTAATAAATTTGTGTTAATTTTTTTTCCTTTCACTTTCTCTATATTTAAAAGAAAAATTTTCATTTTTCTGATACATAACTTAATAGAAATCAATTTAAATAAAATCTGATACAAAACCCAGAAACCAATAATTGGATACTGCTTAGTCATGCCATGAGTTCTGATAAAAAAAAAAATCTGAGATAGTCTGCTATGAATTAAACGCAAATGATTTTCAATTTTGTTGTTAAGAGATCTGCAATATTTTTTTTAAAATTAGTCTTTTAGGCGCATTTTAAATCTGGGAGATTTAACCCAGTAG
Organism: Trichonephila clavipes; assembly: GCA_019973935.1. Classification (NCBI taxonomy): domain Eukaryota; kingdom Metazoa; phylum Arthropoda; class Arachnida; order Araneae; family Nephilidae; genus Trichonephila; species Trichonephila clavipes. Next base: position 519,298 of record BMAU01019870.1, on the reverse strand, counting down.
AACAAACATCAAACAGAAATGTGTGCAGTTTAAGCATCAAGAAAAGAGCCCCATCAAAGATTCTTAAAGCTCTTCAAAATGTTATTCATTTATCGAATAAAAATATTTTTTTAGACCACCAGCATTGCCAGGCTACTGCCAATTCTGTATAAATGTTTTCATGAGAGCAAGTGTCTCATCAAAGCATTAGATAGAATTTGTTGAAAGAAGACTTCTAAATAGATTAATGTGTCAAAAAGAACAATGCATAGTAAACAAAGACCTTAGATTGAAAGGTTAATGTCTGATAAATTTATTCACGAGCCACACGTACCTTAAATCAAAAGCACTGTTACAGCAGCACATTTATAATGGCCACTAACTCTGTTTATTGATGAGAAAATTTGATGTTGAAGAATCTTTCAACTACCAGAATGACCATGTATATATAAGGTGTTCAACAGCTGAAAATAAAAAATGCATGCAGAAAACTCATCGTTTAGCTTCTGTAATGATTTGGTAGAGTGTTAGCTATGAAGGTATTTCAAAACTTCATTTTTGACAGAAAAAAAAGTTTGTCAAAGCATTATCGCAGAACCAATAGCAAAACTCCTGAATGCAAATTTGTTAAATGGTAATACTGGACTTTTCAACAGAACTCTGCTCCTGCTCATAAATCAAAGGCAACCCAGTTGTGGTTGTAAAAGAATGTGCGACAACAAAGATTAGACACTTCCAGTAGACTGTATTTAAATCAACTCGACTATAAATTGTGGTCAGAGTTGGAAGCAAAAATGTGCCAAAAACGGCATCCCAACTTGAACATTCTTTAAGGCTGTTTTCTGTTAATGTTAAAGAATAGGACCCCAATTTGGAACATTTTTTCAGATATAAAAGAAATGAAAAATTAATGATATTCTGGCTTCACTATCCTTTAGAAAGCAGCATTTTTTATCGTACTTCCTTTTTTTTTAAGAGTTGATTCATTTTTTCTGGTATAAAATGATTTGCGTTTTTTTCTCCTATACTGTAATGTTAAATGGGCTATGCCTTCCCATATTAAAATGAAAAAGAAAGTATTCATGGAATATTTTGAAATTTTTAAAAACACTATATTGTTAACAGAGATACGAGCTATAATTCTACAAATTTCCATAGAAATTGAGGCCTTTTTCTGTCTGAAAATGTGCTTTGTGTTTAGTTCAAGATCTCGTACTTTTACTGAAAACAGCCTTAAGGAAAGCAGCAACAGAATTCCCATGGAGGTGATGCATACCTCAGTAGATGATTGAATAGACTAGCCAGCGTGAAATCAAAAAGTGGTCATTTTGAATAAAAGGTGTAATAAAACTATATATAATAACTCCTTTATAATTGTACCAAAACTTAAATTATTTTTAGGTATATGCTACTATTGTGTGTGAGCAGAACCTTCTATTTCTCTTGATATTTTATTAACTCCATCCAAAACAATTTTAGCAGTTTGAGAAATCAAATTAATTGGTTACAAAGTCATAAATTTGCACACACACAATTGCTAGGAAATTTATTTATGCGTTCCAAGATTAATTTCAGTATATTCAAAATCTGCTAAACCTTTTGAGCTAAAATTCATCAGAACTCAAGTGAAAAAAATAAAGTACCAACTCAGATGGTGTGCTCATAAAACAACCAATTAAAAAATAACGAGGAAACCTACAAATACTCGGGTTATTTTAGTGCATGGTTTCCATTCTTTTAGCTTATGCAGGCCACATGGGAGGTAGACATTGTTTTAAGTCACATATTAAACAATCTAATAGATGAACAAGAAAATACATATACTTCAATTTAAATTTTACTTTATAAAACAGACAGGATGTTTGACTTTGGAATATTTTATTCAACTGAAATAGTTGCAATTTTCTATGAGTCTTCAGATATTTTGATTTCTAATTTGTACTTCATTCTTAAAAATAACTCCAAAAACCTTAACAAAGACAAATAAGGTGGAATTGTGAAGCAAGAGACCAGAGAAGATTTACCTTACCACAGTACAAAAGAGATGATCAAATTTGTTTGAAATTGAATGCCAGTAGGTATAAACATCCCATTTAAACAGCAGAAAAATAGTTTATGCTAATGAAAATAATCCAAATACAGTCTGACCTCTATATAACAAAGTCACTAAATGCCAGAAAAAAAGTTCATTATATAGAAAATTCACTATATAGATTCATCTTTTAATGTACTTTATAAACCATATAAAACAAATTTTTAATTCATAAACACTAAATACTAAAAAAAAAAGAAATTAATCACAACTTTTTTTAAATTAATATATGTTTATTTTATGTATTTTACCCATAAAAAAAAGAAAGAAAACAAAAAACAATGTTGAATGTGTTACGGTATTTTCAATATTAAGAAAATAATTTTAAACTAAAATTAATGAATTTTAAGGACATTTTCTAATCTAAAGCATACAAGAAAAATTAAACACATTATTTTATAACTGGAACACTACCAAGTGTGCAAGGGGATATCAAAGATGTTTCTAGTGAACTGGACAGTGAGAGTTAAAGGTAGCACTTCTTGGATGAAACGTCCAGAACTCTATTGCTCTCGGCGAGTTAGGATCCAAGAAAACCGGTGCAAGATTTATGAACACCATAAAATGTGTTAAAAGAGAATGACTTGAAATGCTCAGAAATACTTTAAAAATAGGGAGAAAAAAAATTGAATTACAAAAGAAAAATTTCATTACATAGAAAATGCACTTCACTATAGACAGGTTATTTTATGTGAAGAAAATCGTGAAATGTTCAAGTTTCCAGGAAAAAGTTCCATATAAAGAAAAATTCGCAATATAGAGGTTCAACAATATATCAAAAGATAGAATACTTTTCTAAAAAACTTGAAATCTGCTCTACAAAACATGTATCATAATTAAAAGAGCTGCATATTTTCAGTTCTGAACATAGTAGAAAGTTGGAAAAGAGTGATCAAATCTACTAAAACCAGTGCCGATTTTAACTCATTTTGTGCCCTGGGTGCAGATCTACAAGCCCCCTTAGCAGTAGAGGATCAAAATTTACTAGCAGAAAATCTGGTTAAGTCCAGCTTATTCGAACCCTAGACACCCACCCCAATGGCTAAAACTGCAAGACAGTTATCTTCATTGAAATTGTTTTGAATTCCATTGATATTTTATTCTGCAATTTTTGTTTGTACACTATAACCTAGCCCTCTAGCAGCAACATTACAATGCATAGCTCATTTGTACAAAACTATCAGGCGGTCATTATATAGTAGCCACTCAGCAGATATATGAGAATATTCAAACCATCAGTTACAGTTTGTATTAAAATGGTCCTTAGACGAATCCTTCCAGAAAAATATTGCAGTGGAATTGAAGAGTAATCCTGAAAAGCTCAGAGCTTAAAAATATATAATCAAGATTCTGAAATATCTTAAGCTTGTGCCATGTTATTTTTAATCAATTTTTCAAATTTAAATGTTACATTTATTTTAAAACATGCAATTTGTATTACTTATTCATAAATATAATTTCTTCATCTTTGACAACTGAAAACATTCTTTTTGACATCCAAACAGTAGTATTGAAAAATATGTGTATATATTTCAGATAATATTCTAGTTTCTTGATTTTAAAACATTTTCTAGTTTAATATGAATGTTTATTTGCTTAAAAATAATGAGATACATTCAAAAAGCAGTTTTGGGTAATATGCTTTCAAAGTATTTGTTATGGAATCTATTATTAATCTAACAGTCATGAAATGTTACAAATCCAACATGGTCATAGACATGCAGCAAATGTACAAGGATAATTAATTAAGGATTTCATAGTTCCCATTAAAGGACTTGAAAAATGCTCCACACACATGGTGAATTTCTATCATAAAAAAATATCACTTAAAGATAATATATTATGAATTCAATTAAATTCAAATTTTCTGATAAGCCAAATTAAAATGTCCTAAAACATTTTTCAAACACATTTATTTCTACATTTGTAAATATTGCATAATTTATTTTTTTGATTTTTTTAAAACTTAAATTACAAGAATTCTTTCTTTAATTCTAATTAAAAATGCTCATTCTTTTTTATTGCAATCATTACAATATTTGGATAATAAATCCAAAGCAAAATAATAAATTCATTAAGATAACTTTAATTTGGATTATTGTATAAATTCTTTATCAACCATGTATTTAAGATACAAGAGTTATTATTAGTATGCTTTGGTTTCTCAAAATATTACACATAAATAATTATAAAATAAATTCATATGAGTTCATTTTAGTGAAACCATAATTTTGCTATTCAAAAATGAATTCTGAAACTATAACAAATGCTAATATTGAACATTCTATTTCTAGCACCACTGTTAAATAAATCAGGTATTTATTACTTATATGTAATTTTTGTAAAAAACATCAGCATTTTAAAAATTACAAAAATAACTTTTTTTTCCTTCTGGAATTTTAGTCATTAAATATTTTACACATAAAACTTATAGTCAATTTTTTCTTACTATGAAGTCCATATTTTAAGGCTGTTTCATCACCAAAAATAATATCTTCATAGCTCCTATAAGCACAAGTAACAAATTTTCCCCTTCCATTTCTAGCAGATGCTGCATTTACTCTCCAAAACCGTAAATTTGGTCAATATTCACAATATACGAGCATCTTTTTTAAAATAATTTTCTTGATATTAAAGTAGTAATTCTGTACAATATTCTAGAACTATTACAAAACTCTTTATAGAAACAAACTTATAATATTTTTTGATAGCACATAGAAACTAATTTTGATATTCATTACTTTTATGCAACAAGATTATCATTTAATACATGAATAAAAACTTTTAGCTATTACATCTAAATTAATTCTCATTCCATCATTTTTTCAGAAATTTGTATTTCTTAAAAAATTACATTAAATGAACACGTCAATTATTAACATTGCATATTATGAGGATACAATAGTAGTTCACCTCTTTCCTCAATGTTACACAGATGTAACACTGAATTCCTAAAATCACTTTTTTTTTAAAGAAAAAGCACATCCTCAAGACACTAACCTTATGAACACAAATGAAAAATTAAAAATACATTTGCTAGATAATATATATTAAATTGCTTTTTTTCCATTCAATCCTATCCAAATTATGCATCAATTCTTTTGTAAAATAATTTTTTAAAATAAACAGAAAAGTTATGACGACTGATTATGCAAAACTTCCTAACCAGAACAAAGGTAAAGAATAAAAATGTATCAGGGATTATCAAATTGAAACAAGAGATTTACCTAAATCAGAATTTAATTATTCATCTTTACAATCGACATCATATTGACCATATACAAAATTACATATTAACACAGCGATGTAAATTTGTAATCAGCAAAATTTCAAATGGGAAATTCACTGGATCATTTCAGCAACTAAAGTTGATAGCATCTTGTTCTGTAATGGTCTTAACAATTCTCTGTTGTGCACTACATTTACTTGGTTAGATGGTGGCGGACAAGGATAAATGGCAAGCTGAAACCGCTCCCAAAGAAGAGTATGAAGTATAAAGTGAGTTTATATCTATTAGAAATATCGAATGGGAGATTGCCGCCTATGACACCACCATGATGGCCATGACCACCACGAACGACAGATGAAGTGGTCAATTTTCTTGTAGCACTCAAAAGAGATCTAATAGGCAGCATTTTCCTTGTTTCAACAGATATAATTTCTCCAAATGCAAAATTCGTCGCAAACTACTCTCTGCAGTGAAGAATCCGAAAACCTTAAGAAGGTACGTGTAGGACACGGTTACAGTCAATTTTCAGAAGGAAACCTATACACAAGTTCTACTTTGTAAACAGCATTGAGCCGAAACCGAATAACTTCCAATCTTAATCTATGGACAAGTTCTTCTGTAAAGCTTGCTATGAGAGCGCTGATGTCCTTAGAGCCCTTTTCTTTTTCCGGTTTCAGCAAAATAACATTGTTTTGTGTACAAGCTTACACGGTAGTAATTTTAATTTTCCTTTCATTTCTTTAGCAAATTTTTTAGCCTTTTGAAATGAGCAGCATGAAAAGAGCAAACTTGAAACTCTTTGTTCCACATTTTGATTTTTTTTTAGAACCTCTACGATTTTTTAAATGACCGTTTAATTCACCGCTGTCCTACGAGTCCATCTACATGGCTACAATGGGAGGCTACTTTGCAACCGAAAAATTGGTAAGCGAGAGCTAAATCTGTGTTACTTAATAATCATTTCATTACAGGTTTGTGTTAAAATGATATTTGTCAAATTTTGTTGTGCTTTTTCGAAATAATCATATGTATTTTGTAGCAAACATTGCTCGATTCTTATTTATGGTAACCTTGGCAGCAATTTTGGTGACCGTTTCCCGAACAATATCAAATAGTTTTCGACTAATCGGTTAATTAATGACTTTAATTATATGTGTATTACTGATACTCTTTAACAGTATAAGAGAGTAGGTTCATTGACACTACTCAGTCTGCTGTGGGCTTCCCACAATCACCTCACAATTTTTCATTTACTTAGCTTTCTTTGCAGCCTCCCTTGGAGGAATTCAACATGACAAAATTATATAAACATTGGACAATAGACAGGAAAAAATTTAATTTTTTAGAGCCTTTGCTAAAATTTTAAAAAATTTCTAGCAAAACATATTTTTGAAAAATTGATAAAAGAATTGGTTTTTATGAATTCCAATAATTTTCAACATATTCTATAACTTGACAATAAATATCTTTGTCATCAGATGTCACAAATGCTGCAACATGAGAACAAACTTCTTGTAATCTAAGAGAATGCTAATTTTAAGTATAACAGATACATGCAAACAAGTAGAATTGGACAATTTCAAAGAACAGGGAGTTTAACTGCCTAGTTACAAGAAAGATCTGGAACATATTGAATTATTTTTAAAACATACAGTTATTCTGAGAATAATTATATAAAAACAGCTAATCTCCTAAATCTATGAAATTCCTACTATATAAATTTAGGAATAAAGATAAACCATGCTTTTAAATAAGTAAAGCAATAAATATCTTTAAAAATATTGTTGCATAAAATATTTAATTAAATTGAAAATTCATCACATGTTAACTAAACAATTGAAACAAATAAAATAATGAATATCATATTAATCTTGATATACGTCTAATAGTAATACTGAAATGTATTTTCACAAATAGCCAGTGTACATAGAATATTAGTTAATATGAAAGTTTTTGATTACGAGAATTCCTTTATAGTGAAAGAGTATTTTTTCCGTGACAAATGTATATATATTGATACGTAGATGCGAGGGTTCGAGGATTTTATGCAAAAACAATCACAAAGAAAAAATAATCAGCTTTTTAAGAGCGATGCGAATTTATTAGCGAAAATCCAATCCTTTAAATACAGGATTCAGCAGCAATATTCACAGGGTAAATATCCGAAGAGGTCTCTACACCTTCGACAGCAATCAAACACAAGAACAGTGTTTAAAAATACACGTACGTAAAGATTATTCACACACAAGCACAGCCGAGCTAGTCAAAACAATCCTCACTACTCGCTGGCTTAATCAAGACTCTCCGCCGTACCGTGCATTATTTATTGGGACATGGAACGCGGAGCGTTCCTCCGTCCCGTAACAGAACAGTGAGTGTTGCCTGTGTGAGTGGTATAGTCCTGGATGGGGAGCGTGAAGCTACCTGATTGGCTGGCTGGATAATCGTAGTAACTGAAGTGGTGGCTGGGAGTAGGAGGGGGGGTGACGCAAAAGCCTAAGGAGAAAACCAAGGAAGTTATCTGTGAACTGGAGTGGAAAGCAATTGATTGGTAGGTGGAACTGAGTGAGTTACATCTCGGTTGGCTGTACCAAAGTTGTAAAAAGGGGAGAAGGTGTGCCTGATGGGGTGCAGCAATGAGAATTTAAGTATTGAAGTAAAAATAAAAGTAATATTTTTAAAAATTTAGCAGGTCTTTCATCAAAAGATGAATGAGGAAGATGAGAAATTAAGGTGGATTATAAGAGTCTAGGAGAATTCTCCTAGGTCTCTTATGGTTGTCCAAAGGAATATAGTTTTCTAAATTAATTAAATTAGAGTTGTTGATATTGGGAATGTTAGCAAAAAATTTCTTTGCTAATATTTCGATATACTTTTTAAAAGGGGGAAGTTTAAGAGCTTTATAAATATTAGAATTTCTAGTGTATCTATTGGCCTTAGTGATAGTACGAATAATAGAGTTTTGAGCTGTTTCAAGAATTTTAACATTAGTTTTCGCTGCATATCCCCATATAGGACAGCCATAACTGATAATTGGTCACAACACGGCAATATAGAGAAGCACTTTGTTGTACATATCCATTTCGGAATCCCGGCAAATTAGGGGGTAAATTAATCTTAAGGCTGTTTTCGGTCAATGTTAAAGGATAGGGATGAAACGGCAAAGACATTTGTGGGCAGGAAAAAGCTCCAATAATAATAAAAAATTTTATGGATATAAAGAAAATAATTGTTTAAAGGATAGTGTTTTTTGAATTTTGATTTTTTGGAAAATTACACAGTTTTCAGCATTTTTGCAAAATGAAATTTGACTTTTCTATGTTAAAGTATAGGAGGTGGAAACGCAAAAGACATTTTAACAGAAAAAAACATTTTTTTAGAGTAGAATTAAATAGTATATAAGAAAGCAAGCTTCCCTCTTTGGACTAGTGTAGCCAGAATTAAGTTTTATGTTTTTCTTAGTTAACTTTTTTTAAATTTTAAGTTCACTCTGAATTATTTTTGGCGTAGTTAGGACTATCTCAAACAGATGGCACCACCATCGTTTGAAAAGCGAATTTATTCTTGGCTACGAATACTTATTTTTGGCGATATCTTTCTGAAATATAGTCGCCAGCTGAAATTATGGTAACTTGCAAATTGTTACAAATAGTGGACAATGGAAAAGATTTATGATGTACAGAGATTTAACATCTCAAATCTGACGAACTTTCCGATTTAGGAAAGTTTTAAATATTTTCTGCATGTGTGCTTTAAAAAAAAATCGTTTATAATTATACAGCTTAGATTTTTTTTTTTTTTTGTCTGTTATTGAAGGAATGTCTGTAAGAATATTTAAATTCTGCGAAATGACTTAACGAAGAATGAAAGTATACTTACTTTATACTTGATCGAAAGTTGTGAATTAACTCTAAAGAACACAAATTACTACTCCTTGCTCACAAATTAAAATTTTAATCTAATTATTGTAATGCAATTCTTATTATTATATTATTTTCTTTTTAACTAACAAAAATTTTTTTCCCATCGATTTTATATTTGACGTAAAACTTTACCATAAACCATTGGAACAATTATTAACACAAAATATTGTTTTCTAATTTAATTAACAGAAACTTATTTTTTCAATTAATTATGTTCAGATTCTAAGCCGCACCCCAAATTCTCAGCACATTTTTGTGAAAAAAAATAGTGTAAAATATATTTTCGATATATGATATCTATTGAAGGAAGTGCGCTACACACACAGAATTTTTTTTTCTTGCCTTTTTCAAAATCAACCAAAAGCGGAGAGCAGAGTGCACGCTATCTTCTCTTTTCAAACAATTAAATCTCACCAGCAATGACATCGAATAATTCACAAAATAGCTGCAAATTTATGTTTCGAGATATCTTTCCGATTTTTTCGAAATTTCGCAATTGTCCATAATTCTGGAGATCTTCGTATAATAAGGACCATTATAAATTTATCATCTTCCATCCTCTCAAAAATTGACACATTTGTTGAGTAATTCAGAGTACCACTGAGAATTGTACCTCTCTTGAAATAGGTTGCCAACCCCTGTTCTATTGTATAAAAGTAAAATTGTATCATACTGTTTGTTCATTAAAACGTGAAATTTAATTTTTCATTGCTTTAAATCCACCTATTCTTCCTTTAAAAATCATTTGTTCAGGAAAAATTAAACAGTTTCGTTCTGTACATCATTTATCTAGAGAATTGATCGACAAACTGTGTTCCATGAGTCCCAATAAAAAAAAATGGGAAAGAAATATTACAAATATGTATGCAAAATGGATTTATGTTCTCATGAAATTCGTTTAGTCACAATTATCTAAAGATCATAGACTAAAATTAAAAATTTTATTTATACATAATTTGAAAATTTTTTAAACTTTTATTGTAATATAATAAATGAATTTTAAAACTTTATTTTATGCAGTAGATTGTGAATATACTATTGTTTGCTATCCCGAGTTCCACGAAGTAATTTTATACTAGTTAGTACAATGTTTTGAAACCTTTTACATTTGTGGGGAAAAACACCTATAATGAAGAAGATAAAAAAAATTATCGACATATGAACAGATTCGATGCTAAAATTTAAATTTAAGCTAGAAGACCTGCATTTTAGGTTACCAATTCATGCCATATACGCAGAATTTCTCACACAGCTATGAACATTTTCATGCCATTCACAAAAATGTATTTAGAAAGTGAAAAATATTTTTAACGCGATTGGCAAAAAACAAAAACGAATTGAACACGGAATATGAAATGCTACTGCAGATAATTTCAAAAAGCTTATACGTCGATAGTTTGTGTAAAAAATTGTGAACACATATCTCAGTTACTAAATATAATGCATGCGTAGGTGACATTTGGATCACAAATTTATATTATCAATGAGTAAATAACATTAAAATTACATCATAAAAGTTTTTAATAAAAAATAAAATATTTTTTTAAAATTGTCCTTACATATAATATCAAAAATATGTTTATCTATATACTTTAAATATTATTTTAAGATATATTCCCTTCAGCGAGGAAGGGGTTTCCTCGAAAACATGTTACAGTTCTAAGGGGTCCAAGAATTGAAAAAGTTTGATGATTGACCAATGTCCAGACATGAGAAGTCTTTCATGGTCAAGATTCACTCTGCTGCTTTAACCCCTCGCCCGAAAAGAAAAAAAAAAAGACCTAACATTTATTTTACCAGTTTGACGACCGTCCCCCTAGCACCCCCGCGTGTTCTAAGGGGTCCTTTCGCTGAAGGGGAGAATTTCATTGAAAAGGTTACCCGAGAGAGAAATTTATTGCCCATCTTGGGAATCTTGAGATAAATATTTGTGCCAAAAATTTCGCAATAGCCAACGCCATCTAGATGTCATGTAAGGTGTTAAACTAATGGCCCGCCATCACCTTAATGCGTGCCGGAATTTATCACGCGAGCGTAAGATGTGGTGTTTCCAAGAGAGGTTTTTATCAAGTATTAATCCTAAATAATTTGTGGACTGAGACCATTGCAGTGGTGTGGAGTATAATGTTGGTGGTGTGACGGGTTTGATTCTTTTAGTGAATAATACGGCAACAGTTTTTTCAACGTTAATTTTAATTTTCCATTGGTTGAAGTAGATTTCAAGAAGAGCCAGGTGTTTGTTAAGAGCGAGTGTGATTGATTTGTGGTTTTTAAAAGTTGCAAGAATTGCGGTATCATCCGCGTACAGGTTTAGCATTGTTTGTGGGGGTGAAGGAATGTCGTTTAGGTAGATGTTAAAGAGAACGGGCCCCAGTAGGGAACCCTGTGTGACGCCAATGTTGACGTGGTGTGGAAGTGACTCTGACTTTGAAAATTCTGTTAACGAGGTAGGAATTGATAATGTGAATGAGAGGAGCAGGGAAATTGTTAGTAATTAGTTTGTAAATGAGTCCACTGATCCAGACTCGGTCAAAAGCCTTTTGGATATCCAGAAAGACAGCTCCAGTGGATCTGCCTCTCTGGAAACCAGCCGAGATTTGTTCCGTGAGTCTGAGCAGTGGATGATAAGTAGACAGTTGTTTTGTGAAACCGTATTGGTTAGGATTAAGAGAAAGTTAGTATCGTTGATGAACTGATTAATTCTGTTAAGTATGATGTGCTCAGCAATTTTGCTGAGACTCGAAAGGAGTGAGATGGGGCGATACGAGTCGGGAAGTTTTTTTATTTTTGCCTGGTTTGTAAATCGGGAAAACAATAGCGGTTTTCCAATTGCGTGGAAAATGCCTGAGTTTTAAAATTCTGTTAATGAGATGCGTAAAAATAATAATGGTTTTAAAAGAAAAGTGTTTAATCATTTTATTGTTAATATTGTCAAGACCGGGGGCCTTGCTATTTTTAAGCTTTTTGATGTAATTAATAACCTCATCCGTGTTAGTAGGAGCGAGAGGGACGGGGTTGGGTTAGCGAAGAAGTTTTCGAGAGTCGAGGTGACGTCAGAGTCGATGTTGTTTGTGAAATTATCTGGTCTTTTGTTTTCCGTGTAATTTGTTTTAAAGCTGTTTGCAAGTGCATTTGCTTTCTGGTCATCGCTGGTAGCAATGCCGGATGCGTGTGTAAGTGAGGGTATGTTAGAATTGGTTTTTATGAACATTTTTTGAATTTGCCAGATGCTGTTGTCTTGAGTGTTGAGGGCTTTGAGCCTGTCGTTCCAAACATGTTGTGTGTGTATTTTAACTTGCTTTTTAATATGTGCTTGTAATCTATTAGCTTCTGTTCTGTAGATGGGATTTAGGGTGTTGTGATAGAGTTTCCTGGCTCTGTTTTTAAGAGTGATGAGATTTCTGATGTGTGTTGTGGCGTGTAGGAGTGTATCTTGCTTGTGATTGGCTTAGAAGCCTGAGAGTGGGCGGAGCGGACTGCATCGGAGAAATTAGTGATTTTGTCTTCAAGTGTGTGTGGGTTTTTAATGTTTATATAAAACGTCGGCAAAGTGGATATTGTTATCGAGGTTTTTACGAAAGGCAGACCAACAGGTGGAAATTGCTTTAGTTTTATCCATGTGAGTGATATTGCATAGAGAGAAATTTAGAAAAACTGGATTGTGATCGGATGAGAGATCAGATATGGAACTTATGTCGTATGGGAAGTTAAAGTTATTAATGAGAGCAATGTCAAGTGTATTGGAGGAGTTGGGTCCATATCTGGTAGGCAAGCAATATCAAGATTAATAATATCGGCGAAGTTTTTAAGTTGAGTGCCTCGAGTAGAATTATGGGAGCAATTCCAAGCATTGTGTGTGGCGTTAAAATCGCCAAAGATCACACAATTACTGTTGATCTGAAGAATATTTTCTGAGTCGAGAGTGAAGGCAAATTTGTCAGAGTGTGGTGGAATGTAGATAGAAGTGATTGTGAGGGGATTAACATTAGGCGGGTTGAGTGTAATAGTGGTTGCTTCGATATGATGAAGTGGTGGGGTGTGAAGTGCGGAATTGTGTTTTTGATTAAAATAAGTGTACCTCCGGATGCAGGTCCGTCCGTGATACGGTCGTTACGATAACAGTTATAGTTGCTAATATTGGATCTCTGCGATGGTCTCAGATGTGTTTCTTGAATGAGAAGAATGTCGGGACAGTGCTTCTCTACGAAGAGTTTAAATTCAAAAAGTTTATATACTTTTAATGCCGTTTGCGTTCCAAGAACACAAACTCAGGCCATACATGGGGTGTCTACTCATCATCATCATCGTAGTTAGCCTCAATTAAGGCGCATAACTCGCGTTTTTTAGCATTTTTAGATTTCTTGGGTTTAGTATTTTGGGGGTATTGTTGCTGAAGTTCATATTATTAATTTGAGCAGTTAAAGTGGATAGTGCTTGAATTATTCTTTGTAAGGTCTGGGTAATTGGGGCAGCATTAGAATTTTGATTAGAATTAACTTGCTGAGGAGGGGTGGTAGCGCGACTGGCCTGAGTTTGCGTTTTAGTAGCAGAATTTGCTTTCACTGGTGGGGCCATCTGTTGTGGGTTGGAGTTAGTAGTGTTGTTATTCGTAGCTTGGGCGTATGAAATGTTGGGTCTTACTATATAGACTATTGACAATTGCGGTGTAATCATTTTTGTTGTTTGTGGCGGTTACTTTTTTCTGTTTAGGGTAGATTGGGCATTTGGCGTAGTTCGCCATGTGACCGAAGACCTGACAATTGATGCAAAAAACTTGTTCAACTCGTTGGATTTGGCATTCTCGGGTTTGATGGCTTTCTCCGCATTTTAAGCAACGCGGAGTTAATCTACAGTTATCAGCGGTATGATTGAACTTGTTGCAGGAGTAACATTGGGTTACTCCTTTATTGTCGTAGACTTCTACGTTTATGAATACATAGCTGAGTTTTTTAAGATAAAAGATTTTGGCGTTATGGATGTTCCGGGGAAGTGAAATTAAGAAGACTGGTAGTTTTTGTTTTGTGATTTTTCCAACCAGTTGCGTAACTTTTTAATCGTGAATCCTGCTTCGATTAAATCCTTATGAATGTCTGCGGTGTCGGTGTCACGGGGGAGTCCTCTAATTACTACTTTTATGGGTCTGTCTTTTTTAGGTGTGATAGAGAAAAATCTGTAATTAGTGTCTTCCAAAAATTGTAATTCGTAATATTGTTCATCAGTGTCGGTGTGAAGTTTGAAGTACTCCCCATTTTACTGCGGAGTGCGGGAAATCTTTTATTGAGAACTTTCATCTGATCACGGTATTCTAGAAAAACAGGGGGTGGTAAGAATTTAGCGGTTCCATTAGTTGAGGTGTCTGAGTTAGATTTAAGGATTTTGTTTGTAGTGTCCTTAGTGTGTGTGGTGGCAGTTCCAGTCAAAGAAGATCCTGCTGCTTGTTCTATTCTAAGTTGTTGGAATTTATTTTTAAGGTCGATTTTAAAGTTATTTTCCGTTACAGGGGTAGTTCTTCTATTTTTAGCTAATTGCCTATTTGAGGGGGATACGTATCCGTTCTCGTTTTCTTTACGTTTAGTAGCGGTAATTTTAAGATTCTGGGTAGTTTTGATAGAAGAGCAGCTAGGGGTGTTGTGGATGGTACAGCCTGGGGTATTACAGTAGGGCTGAGAGGTAAACTCGCTTACCGCCAATTGTTGGAGTCGCTGGTACTCCTCGAGCCTCCTGTTGTGGTCCAAGATCGTAGGGTCATTTTCCGGGATTCCTGCGAAAAGTAGAGTTTTTAGTCCTGCTTTCGTGCTTTCAACAACGATACTGAATTTTTCTATGTCGTTCTTTATCGATACGAGTCGTTCAAAATTGGTTTCCGTGGGGGTTCCTGGTCGGGTCGAGTCGGTAGAGGAGGGTAAAGACAAATCCATAACGTTGTTCAAATCCATGTTTAAGTTCGTTGTCATAATCGTAGTCCTGAGTAATCAATGTGGGGGGACAGATCAAGTTGGTCGTCGCCCTATCCTTTAATCTCTGATAAGAGCTATAGGTACGACTGACAGGTGCTTCCAAAATGACCTGGGCAGTGAAGCGTAAAATAGTACAGAGCGTATAGAAGACGCGACTGTACTCAAACGTGTCTCAAAAGAGAATCTGATCCAACATTCGATCTGATCGTGATCTCTGATCACTCTCCGCCGTATCGGCGAGCATCGTTTTATATACGCGATGGAAACTTCCAGAAATATAACCGCTCGTATCATTGAACGTGACACTAGTGGAGAGATCTACTACTTTCTAGAAGATTCCAGAGAGTTCCGAACTCGCCAACACAGACGCCAAATTGGCCACCGACTGGGTCATCAAAAATGATGCCACTTGGATCTACCGCCAATATTTCGCCAAGTTCTCATTGAATTGCCATTATAATGTAAGGGGCGGCACTGCTTGTGAATAGTACAATTTTACATGAAATAAATATAACATAGAGTAATATAAATGCATTAAACACTCAAATACAAATTATTTACACTATTTACACAAAATTCGTAACAATATATTATGGTAACATTGTTATCGATCATAAGTTCATAATTTTATTCTCATTTTTGTAGGTAACTTTGAATTTTTCATTTCAATAAATATACATTATTAATCTTTCATTATTATACAAGTATTTCTTCTTTTATACCTTGAATAAATTTTTATTTCCTAAGTGATTCCAACATATTAAAAGTAAAGGTAATAACATTTGTTTTATAATGTAGTAATGATTCCAAACCATTGAAAAAATATATGCAAAATAAGAAAATTGTTTCTTCTTGTTCGGACTTGTTTGTGTTCCAAGAATACAGTAATAACCAGTTTTCATCAGTTCATTTCTTTAATAACGCAATTCATTCGCTTCTACATTCTTTCTTACTATGGTTGACTTCGGTTGACTTTGAACGAAGGTACCTAGGCTGCGCCAGCAGCCTTTAACCCTCTATCTGGAACTCTGATGTTCATGGTTTTGGAAACTTGGGCTTGAAGAGGAGGGCGTGACTTCAGAAGAGGAGGTCCAATGAGAGTGCAGGAGACATCGGCTATGGAGGTGATCATTGATTGGAGAAGGGCAGTGAGCTTTTAAGAGTGAAATCATGTACTTTGTGATAAAAAATAACTTGAAAATTTTTTGAAAAAGAGAAAGTTGATAAATATTATTGAGAGAATTTTAAAATATTTAGGGGAGAAATATAATAAAAAGTTAATTATTAATTTAAATAAGAGTAGGGAAGTTTAAATTTTGTTCATTATAGATTCTGCCAGTAGGCAGGTTTTTTCTTCGTCGGAGTTTGCAGTTTTAAATTTTGAGAGAAAGTCGAGAATTTGGGGATTTTTCTTTACAAGGCTAGAGATTATGTTAAAAAGTTCCAAAACTTGAGCTAAATCTGAACTATTGTTATCTTGGCTAAGGAATCCACGGGGGGAGTCTTCCTTTTTATTTTCAGTTTTATTTTCAGTTTCGGGAGGGGTCTCTGACTGGGGATTTCTCCACTAACGACGTTAGCGAAAGAAATTCCCTCTTTTGTCCATTTACTTAAAACATTTTTTCTTCTAATCGGGTCAGAAAAGGCTGTACCTTTCTTAGGTTGGGGGAATTTGGGACTTTTTGTATAACATGCCGAGTGACCGAAATCCTGGCAGTTTATACAAAATGGGTTTAATTGTCGCTCTTTAATGTAACAATTCTTGGTGGCGTGCTCTTTTCCGCACTTTAAACATCTCGGCTTCATGTAAGAGTTCGCGGCTGTGTGGTAGAAGTTATTACAGTTGAAGCATTGGGTTATTCCTCTAACGAGGTAACCTTCAACTTTCACCTGTAAATAACCCAACTTTGCAATGTCAAATATCTTGCTATTATTATCATTTCTTGGGAGAATTACAAGAAAATATGGGAGGGATTTTTTGGTTCGTTTAGAAATGAGTTGCGTACAGCTATCAATTTTGAATCCTATTTCAGCTAAGTCGTTTGTGATATCTGCTATTTTTGAAGAACTAGGGAGGCCTTTAATAACGGCTTTAATAGGTTTAACATTTTGACGTTTAATAACGTAGAATTCGAATTCCTTATCCGACTCTAAAAAGTGAATAAGGGTTCTATATTCTTCGTGATCATTTGAGAACATTTTTACTACATCGTTAGCAATTCAGTTTCGTATATTTGGGAAGTTTTCAGAGATGCATTTAATTTGCTCTCTGAAATTGTCTTTAATTTTAAGCATTATAGGGTGGGAGAGAGTCTTCTTAGGTGTAACTACTTCAGTAGTTACTTCTTTTTCGTTTGAAAGTGAATGCTCAACATCCTACTCTAAATCGGAAAAACTATTGTTAGCTTCTATGGGGTCCTGGGTAGAGGTGGGGGAAATTGGTCTGGCGGTCTCTTTTTGGGAAAGATAAACTCTTCCGTGGATTCTTTACTTTTATTTTTACGTTTTTTGCTTTTTTCTTATTAGATTTTCTATTAGTTTTGATTTTATTTTCAGGAAGGGAGGGTTCAAAATTAATTTCCTCTTCTACCAAGGTAGAGGGAATCTTATGGTCCTGGCAGTCTAATCTAGTACATGGTGGGAGGGTTTTAAGCTCACTTACCATTTCCTCCTTTCTCCTGATCATGGCCTGTGTGCTTGATAGGTACAATTCCTTGTAAGAATTCCTGGGGCTGGGTGAACGTCCGTCCATCTCGTGTAGCGACTTGTGAAGAGCTGAGATACCTGTTACGGTATCTGAGTTTCTCTCAGGCGGCAACTTGTGCTAATCTTGTCGGCGAAAATTCCATTCGTTCGCTAGTATTGCTCATGATGATCCGAAGGGTCGTGGAGCTCGCTTGTGCGTGGTCTCCGTTCTTACTATGGTGTTGAATAGGCGTTTTCCTTTGGGCGTCCGGACTGTAAAAAAGTCCTTAATTCCATATCGTGATAGTCTATCTTACTATGGTGCCAGATGCCCCAGTATAAATAGCGAGAGCAATACGGTTTTACCGTTGCCATACAAATTATACATGCAAAATTATAAGATAGATAACAATATGCAAATTCCAATATAACTCCCACCCATCAAGAATTTATTCTTGATGCACAGGTAATATACATAACTTTTTACAATAGGTCTTTGATACAGTCCCTTTTTAGTTTTTAATGTGACAACCCGAACTATTCCATCCTTACCTGGATGGGTACATATGACCTTTTCAAGGGGCCACACAGATGGAGGAAGATTGTCCTCCTTAATGATTACAACATCTCCTATTTTAATGCTTGATGTGCCGCTTTTCCACTTGGTTCTCCCTTCTATAGCAATATTTAAAACCTTTAAGAAAGGCTACGATAAGAATGTCAGAACTATGGCAGAAATTTCTTATAAACAGCATTTAATGAAAGGTTTATTTTTACAGAACAATAATAAATGTTGAAAAATATTGGTAATATTTTTTTAGTTGCTTCTAGTAGTATAAAACTATTTAATTAAAGTGATAGCAAAATGCATTACAGAAACAAAAATATGATAAATACAATTTATAAAGTAGATAAGTGATTTCAAACAAAACAGAAAAGTGAAAAATTATTCAATAAGTAGTAAAGTTGCATAATCTTGAGTATTTTCAATGTAATTAAGATGCAAATTTAGTTAAAAAATTTAGATTTCTTTTGTGATATTGTGGCCTTTGTCAAAAAGTTTTGAGTTATCTTAGAAATTTCAAATTATTCCAGAAATGATTTATTGTTCTGTTTAGTCTCAAAGTATTAAGATATTTGAAAAAACAAACAAACAAGTA
The DNA here is from genome assembly GCA_019973935.1 of Trichonephila clavipes. Taxonomy (NCBI): domain Eukaryota; kingdom Metazoa; phylum Arthropoda; class Arachnida; order Araneae; family Nephilidae; genus Trichonephila; species Trichonephila clavipes. Next base: position 500,273 of record BMAU01019870.1, on the reverse strand, counting down.
TAATAATAATATTAATGTTTTATTAACTTATATTTAGAAATTTTAAAAGGAAACTACAAATTCAGAGTATTGTGATTGTGTGTGTGTTCCTAGTTTTTTTTAAAAAAAACTTTAGAATTTTTGAAAGCTTACTTTCGGTGGAGATATTTCAATAATTTTGATATAAGTAATCTGGAAGCCAAGCTACGTTTTATTCTAGAAATAAAACTAATATATTTAAACAAACAATTCATTTAACAAAATATGTTTGCATTAAATCAGAAATTTCATAATTCAGCCAGAAAATTTGAAAAAAAGATGAAATGTAATTTTTTGAGAGTTTGGAAAAAAAATTAAAAAGCTTAAGATTATTATTTTAATTTTCTAAATATTTCATGGGAAAAATTTACAGTTTACGGTAATAAATAAAAAACTTTAAAAAGTTTGAAAATTTAGATTCGATTAAAAAAAGAATTTAGTTATTTTTTAATCCAAAATTTATAACTTTATTTTCAATCATTCACAGAAATTCCTTCCACACTGCTACAGAGAAATAAATTATATAACTCGGAATCGGAAATCGTCCCTCGGGAAGACCCGAGGCTTTTAGCAAGCATCGAAGTTGCAAAAGAAATGATCTCGTCTTTCCCTAATGTAGAGAAAGTTTTAAAAATATTTTAACTATACCGATATATAGAATGCATCAAGTCAGAGATTTTTCTCAGTTTTAACCCGGCACTTCCCGCGCAGGGTATGTCATACCCACCGTCTAACATTTTTCAACGCTCCTTTTAAAACCATTTTTGGAAAATTGATAGTTTCTCGTGTAGCTGACTTTAAGGTCATATCCTTTGAGGGACTTTATCTTGTAGGCGAATTCTAAATATATATTTTTGGATACCGCCTCTTCGGGTATGCCATACCTTGAGTGTGAATCGCCGTTACAGTTCCGAATGCATGAGCACGTTTTAAAGCTTCCTGATACTATGGCGTATTACTGTAGTTATGATGAAGAAATGTGATACTTAAGTAATTTAATAGATAAAGTATTTAACAGATATAGTACAACAGTATTTCGGATGAAGAAATTCTGTTCGTGATTATGATGAGGAAGAATCAAATGATGAGGAGCATAATATTGCAAGTATAATTCCTCCACTGAAATCAATCCAGATTTAAAAGAGAGAGACTCAGTTAGAAATAAATGTTTAATATGTATAGACACATAAACATTTAGGAAGAACGTGACTTTAAAGGAGACAACTGGTGCGCATCCACTTTCAGGTGAATTTTTGAAAAGAAAAAAAAAATCTATTGCTGGAACAATATGAGAAAATAAAAAGAAATTCCAAAATAAGATATAAACATTATACACACAGCTCTTCAATGAAATAACTTCATTCAAAAATATTTTTCCTTGTAAAAAACAGCCAACTGAGATATTAGAAATTATAGTGAAAATCGGTCTTATTCCCTGTTTTCCCAATTTCGCTCTAGCATTAAGAATTTTTTAAGCTAACCTGTTTTTGTAGCTTTCGACGAAAGAAGCTTCAGTAAATTAATAATCATTAAAAATTACTTGAGAAATAATATGACACAAGAAAGGTTTTCAGATTTGACCATAGTCTCAATTGAATCCGAAATATCAGAAAAAATTGATTTAAACGAAACTATTAATTAATTTGTTTATCAGAAAGCCAGAAAAGTTATTTTATAATTACAGTAAAATCCGGAGTATAGCGTGCTTCTACATATATTCGCCGTATAGTGTAACACGTACACCCTTTTTTATGAAGAAACCTGAAATGCATGTGCGCAATGATCTTGTGTTTTAAAGTCCTTTATTCGAATATTATTCCAAGCTTTAGTTAAAAGTAGTGCACTTTCAGAATTACAGCCCTTTCTCGTAAGGAATGTTATTTCTTTCACAGAAACAGTATTTCGATATACTATGTAAAAATCTGATCTTTTTCTATGTTCATCTTTCTGTGTTTTTAAAGCTCTCATTTTTATACCCGGCGTATAACGCGCAACCATAAATTTCGATCTTATTTTTTGAGTTAAAAGTGCGTGTTATACACCGAATTTTACGGTATAGTTTATTACTTAGTCTTAGTAGAATGACTGATTTATATACTTTTCGTTTCACGAGATTTGTGTCTTAGTATTTATTTTTATTAGATTGTATTTTTTGAGTAAATTCTGTTCTTTTGCATTTATAACTATAAAATGTTTATTTTTATTTTAAAGGTTGTATTTTTGTTAGTTTATTATTTTGTTAAAGCATATTTTTTCGCAATTATAACTCATTACCTATCCAAAAAATGAAGCTCTGCACTTCAAATTTTATTTGAGTTATTATTGATGTGTTTTACTTTTTATTCATATATAAGTAGATAATTATTTAACGTCAACGTTAAGTATTAGTCAAAATATGAAAAGTTCTCTAGGGGGTGGCTCATTAGGGCGTTTGCACGAGGGCGGCCGATACCCTAGGATCAGCCTTGGGATCTTCAGTATTTTATGTATTTGTTATTGAAAAACTCAAATAAGACAAATTTTCAGAAACTTCCGATTTGTAAAAATGCATCTCTTGTACTCTTTATGTCTGTTCTCCCTTTTAAAATGAATAAATTGATTTCACTGATAGTCATAATTCATTCTCTATTTCCTTATCAATGTTGTCATACGCTTGCAAAATAGGTATGTTGAAATCCCAAAAGCACTTATTTGTTCTATTGGCTGTAGAAATGTAATTGGTTCAAAAAAGTAAGCAGAAACATAATTTATTTCATACCGTTATATTAAATCTGATGTGTATCCTTCAATTTTTTCTTAAATTTAGTTACATTTTGTAGTATTTTATTTGTAATTCTTGCGCAACTTACATCTTATGATTCCTACGATCCAATTCTTTCTATGAAATGACAGAGGTCTCCACTATAATTCTATTCGAGAATCATCTCAAATTTTGCATATTTTTGAAGCAAATAAATATACTAATGGATAAATTCTTTTGTTAATTTTCCATTTTTTTTAGAAAACAAAGAACGATAAGTTGTGTTAATTTTTTAAATTTGCGCAGTTCCTGCACAGCCAATTAAATTTCAGACTCGTTTTCATTTTTCGCTTCTTTTTTTATATTGACATCGTGTCGAAATTTGAGGTATGGATATGGCAACGGATGCCATTTAAAAAAAATCCGAACGTGCTTTGTTTTATTATGAGAATCGTAATTGGTTATTTGTGTGGACTTTAAATTTTGTGAATTAATATATTTATATCCTTTACACCCTACTACGCTTTTGTGATAACAATCGATTCCATTCTTATACAGAAACGACATTTTGATATTCACCGTCATACTCATTAACCGAAGTGTAGCTGTTGCATTCTATCGAATGGCTTAGCATGGCTAACGTTTGCTTCGATTGTGAAAAAGTAAATTTCTCAGGGCGAGGCCGAATTGAATTATTGAAATCGGAAATTCTGTCTCCTTCAAATTACAACGTTTAAAACTTCGCTGTTTTTATGAATATACGTAGTTTAACGGATTGTTTAGTCGAATTTCCTAGAAACAGCGTTACAGTACCACTGCGCGTAACTCTTTATACATTGTCAGTCCACAGCCGAATTTCTCGAGTGTGTTCGTAGGATTTTTTGTTGTGAATTGAAAAATGGCTTGTGCCACCCTGAAAAGAAGTTGCGAATGGGATCCACTTCAGAGTCCAAACGGAAGAAGTCCAAAAAGGCGAAGATGCACTCCAGTGATGGCACCCTCGCCCAAAATTTTCAAGAGTTCCACTGAGAACCAATCTCCTTTTGGTGAAGTTGCCTCCAAGTTGACATCGGAACAGATCGCCGAAAATATTAGGGAAGAAATTAAAAAGCTCCACCGAAGAAAGCAGCTGAAATTCGATGCCAGTGAAAGTTCTGATAGTTCTAGTGGTACCCCTGCAACTACCTCTTCCAGAGCCGAGGGATCTGGTCTTTTGGCTTGTCGGGATCAGCCTCTCTTTACTTTCCGGCAAGTCGGCCTAATCTGCGAACGCATGATTAAAGATAGAGAAAATCAAATTCAACTTGAGTACGATCGGATCCTCAATGCCAAGTTGGCTGAGCAGTACGACACTTTCGTGAAGTTTACCTATGATCAGATACAGAAGCGCTACGAGAACTGTATCCCCAGCTATCTCTCTTAATGTCCAATAGGAATTAATACATCTCTAATTAAAATCAGGTTAAATTTCCTTACAGGTAACAGCAATGAATTTTCTATTCAAATGCTGTAACCTAGTGCTGAAATTTAATTTACAAAAAGTTATTCAAAGCCAGACAAGTACTGTTAATGTAATACATTTTTTGAATGATTATATTGTCATGAAAACTTTGAATTCAAAATTTCTTAATATTTATCTCATTGTTTTTCTTTTTTTTGCAGTTTCAATATTTAGCATGCTATAATTAAACTGTCAAAATATATTTATAGGTGTTGATGCGTGGAATGATCGAGAGCAATAAATTTAATTTCTGATGATACCTATCAATGTATTTGTTCATTTACTATCATTATATATACATAAAATATATTTTGTATTCTAGTTTCTTCCTGAAAACATTTTGGATGTATAATTTACAAGTAGATTCTTTAGGAATTCTAATGCATAAAGGTAATGTAGAATGTAGTGTTTATTTTCCCTTATTTTCTTTAAAAAATAGCTAAGTTTCTTGATGTAGTGTGAAACATTAACGAGTGTAAAGTTGACTTACACTGATATCTTGGCGAATTATGCAATATATCGTAAGTGTTCTTGCATAAATACTTTTTTATGTCTGTAATTCATTTTCTTATTTAAAAGTGCCTCGTATTTCAATTTGAACTGGGATTTTTCTAATTGTGTACCAGTTTCCTATCCTATTACTTAAAAAAAAATATTTTTTTTGTGAATTTTTGTGTTTCTTTATAGAATATATAAACTGATGTACTATTTTTATTAGACTAGCTTTTCTGAAGTGTTTGATTATGGAGAACTTTGCAGCCAAATGAATGCTCTGTGTAAATAATTATAAGATTACCTTTCTTTTTTGTAAAAAATATTTAAATGTATTTCAGTTTTGCAATTGTCTAGTGTCAACAAGCTTTAGCTGTGGATATCATATTTAGAGCAAGTGTATGTCTATAAAAGCTTGTGTTTCTTGAATGTTTTTTTAAAAGTGAATTAACAAGGAAATGTTAAGTATTTTTTAATTGCAAAATTGAATCGATATATATTGTTAATCAAATATTAATATATGCGAGTATTAAATCAATTGTGAAATATTGTTTAATTTTTTATTGTAACTTGTTTATGATATGTGAAGTATGTGAAAAAGGGTAGATTGCTCTTGTGTCCAAGTGAATTTCTTATTGTATCTCTTGTTTTATTTGTGTTCTTGCATTGGGAAATGATTGAATTGTATTGATACTGTGCTTCAATCTTTTTAAAGTATCAGACATGGATGCCTTAAAATTTACAGTTTAGTGTTAGTGAATATGAATTGCAGAAATTTTATACTTGTATATTGCATTTCAAGCCTAACATCTCAAATAAAGTGTCTGTTGTATAGTGCTAGTCTGAATTTTATTTATTATATATTCAATTTTTTGTCTCGATTTGTTAAGGTGTTAAATTACAAAAATTTTATTCTTTACAATAAGAATTGTTAATATTCTTTTTTTACATGTCTTATTAAATTGAATTTACATATTTAAAATTCCACAAATCATTAGTATATTTTTAAAACGTGCTTGGGAAAATAAGCTTATTATTACTTTCAATTCTAAAACTAACTTTAAATAGTTTTTTTTAATCTATTTTTGTCAGTTATATTAAATGTAATGATCATTCTCAATATGTAGCTTTTGGGAATATTTCTTGCTGTAATTTTAAGAGAATAGTTGTAAACAAACCTTAGAGGTAGAGTAGTAACTTCTGGAAAAAAAATTCTTTGACATTTTGTAAGGTGACCTTAAATAAATGCAAGTAATTTTTAAATGATTGTTCTTTAAATTGATTTTCTGAGCATTATGATAGATTAACTTAAATCTGTATACTAATTATTTTTGAATGAAAATCAATAAGAAGAAAGCTGTTTTACATTTGTTTCAAATATTTGATTTTTAAGAAATTGGGTACTTGCGTAATATCGCAGCAGTCGTCAATTCTATTATCTTCTAGTATCACAAATTGTTTTCAAAATTCCTATGAATTGCAGAAAAAGGAAAGTCAACATGTATACTATTTTAACTTTTAAACCAAAGTTTGTGTATTAGGAAAAAAAATTACATCAAAATTTGTCTGAATGATACAACTTATTAGGAATTGTAATGTCTTTTAAAATTCTGGAATCATAGGCGACAAAGGTCAGTTTTTTTAAAATTCACAGTAATATTAATTTTTGCTGACTCTTTACCTACTTATCATTAGACATTACTTTCTTTGGAAGGTATATGTGAAGAAAGCATATTACTGAATTTTTCAAGGTTTTTAGTGCCTTGTTTGTTCTTGCACATCGCTTGAAAAAAGTTTTTAAAAATCTGTTGTCACTTTGTTATTGTTTGTTTTTGAATCTAAAAAATGGAAATTTCTAGCTATAAAAGAAATACCCATTCTTTATTTCAAAGGAATAAAAATGTGGGGAAATAAGCTTATAGTTTTTATTTTGGTATCAATATTTATGCTCTAAAGAATGAGTAAGTCTGTTTCTGTAAGAATTTATTATGTTATGTTACAAAAAGTAAACATTTGTCATATAGAGAGTAATTTCAACATATATATTTCATAATAGATTCTGTATTGACTTTTTACTTAATTTGAATTATTTTCATATGCATAAAAATACTATTTCTGTTTTTCAATTAATTATTCTATTTATAGCAAAATGGATTTCTTCTGTGATGCATAATAATTCAATTATTTTAGTGAGTGTAGCTCATTGTTAAATACTGTGTTTATCATGATAGTTTTAGATTCTCTTTATTTCAGGTAAAGGATTAATTTAATTTTAGTTAATGATATGCTGTTTGTCAGATAGAATGCTTTTTGGAACTTCAGAAAAATCATAATGACAGGAAAGTTTGGAGTCTGGAAATGGAGTTTAGACTGTGGAAAGTTAGTGGAAGTTATATAAGCATTAAATATAAAGTGCAACATGTAAGAAAAGCTATAGAACAACTTATGAATTCTTTGGGAGGAGGGGGTAAGATTCTGCCATCTAAATAAAGATTGATCTAATATTGAAAATTTTGCATCAGTCAAAAACTATAGAATTTGAAGTTTTCCAATTGCATAAAAACTTATTTAAAGTTTTTCAGTGTTCAGTTTGAAAAAAAAGCATGTTGTTGGTTATCTTCTAAAAACAGAATTTATGCAAGTACAGAAGCTGATGGAATTAAAAATTTAAAATGTTAAAATCATTATTTTTAAAAAGTAATTAAAATGTGCTATGAATTTTACTAGTAAAAACAAATTAAGATAATATAATTCATGCATTAATATTTGAATGCTTTTTCAGACAGTTCTACTGTTTATAATATATGAAGAAATTAATGGGCAGTTTGAAATCACTAACCTTTTTGGAACAATGTGCTGCTTAAAGAAAAACCCTTTGGAGGTGGGTGGCTCATCTCTGATCAGTCCTAAATACCATTAGCAGTTGGGTGAGGCACTAGTAAGTCACTCATTACATTGATCTATTTAGAGAAGCATTTTCCTGCATTTTTTTACTTATTTGGAACTCTAGTTACATTGTTCAGCTTCTAGGAAACTGTGTAACAATATATTTTTATTAGTGATCATTAAGGGAAGTAATATCACTCTAGTTTTAGTCTATTTTAAACTAAAAATACAATTGGTATAAATTCTGAGCATAATTTAGTGTAGAGATACATAACAAATTTCTTTAATTTAACAATTTATGAATATATATAAAACTGGATGTTTGTACATATAACCTCTTCATTCCCAACACAGTTCAACTGATCAGTGTGAAAATTGGCATGTATATGCATTTTTTTGTGGAGAAGGGTTTTTGTGCTATCCTCTTTGTTGCAACTCCCCACCAAGTGGTGCTATGGCATATCAACATCTGCATCGTTCAATCAGTCGCCGAAAATGATGCCAACTTGTCTCTATTGCCAACATTTTGCTATGTTTCCATTGAATCACCATTATAATGTAAGGAATGGTGTTGCTTTTGTGAATATTACAATTTTAATAAATAAATACAACAGAAGGAAGTATTAACATAACACATCCAGATATAAATTATTTACACTAATTTAAGCGTTTGTTACACAAAATTTATAACAATGTGTTACTTTTGCGGAGCAGAGATCTGCTTAGGAAGGTGTTTTCAAAAATCCACCCACAAGGGAGTTACGGGGGGTTATAAATAATTAAAAAAAATCTCCATTTTATCAGCTATTAGATCTACATACTTAAAATCTAATAAATGTTTTTTTTGTCAAGCTGAGATATGCAAAAAGCTTTTTTTGTTGTTGTTGTTTAATTTGCAATTCACTTAAAGTTAACTTAGTAAAAACTTCTTTATCCTTCAATCTGTATTGTTTAGTTTTTCAATTCACCTGTGCGAGGAATGGGTATACCAGCTAATAATAAATATTAATGTAAAATCTGCTCCTTGTGTTTTTTTGGAACATAAATGGTAAATTCAGGCTTTAATTTTCAAAATATGTTCATGGATTTCATATTCTATTGAAATGAGATAATTTCTATTCTTACTCTTAATACTTGTTAAACAAGAAAAATTTGTTCACACAAGTAGGCTGCTGAAAACTAGCATATATATAAATTTCTTGTTAATTCTTGGATATTCACTTTTAACTGATATTTGGAATTTATCCCAAATTGTGCCTTTAAATCTCATTTTCATTTAATCATCTGAGTGTTAGACACAAGGTTCTTCTAAAGTTAGGTTCTGATGATGATCAAAAGTGTAAGAGAATTTTGATTCCTTATCTAATCATAAGTTTTGTTGACATTGATGGGAAAAAAAGAATCAATATTCTTGGACAGCTCCTGTAGATAGGATACAATGAAACTTGAAATTGATTGATATCTATCTTCACTTTTTAGTTCCACCAGTAATTCAAACTTATCAAGGTTCCTTTTATAACATTACTAGCTGCATAGCCCGATGTTGCACAAGCTTTTACGAGTGCATAACTTTTTTTCAATCAAAATTTCCTCTTCCCCTCTTGATGTCATTACTTCCTGTTTTGTCTGTGATTTCTATATTTTGTCATTAAAATTCTCTTTTTTTTAAAAAAAAAAATTTCTTCCACGTCTTTGCCCCATCAGACAGGTCTGTTTCCTCTCCATTTAGCCTGGTGTTGCACAGGCATTTTCCAAGAGTATAACTTTATCCCAATGGAAATTTCCTTTTCCCCCTCTCGATGCCAGCACTTCTGTGTGAGGGTATAAGTGTGATGTGAGGGATTTCCATACTTATGTCATTAGTATTATCTTTTCCAAGATGTCTTCTTTTTTTTCTTTACAGACAGGTTTCTTTTCCCTTGGTTTAGCCTGGCGTTACACTGCTTTTTTGCATATAAACTCTTTCCCTCTTTTTTTTCCTCAGAGATAAGATCTTTCTTTAAATTTCTATTTTTTATTTGTAATTTACAAAACTAATCTGGTTTTATCTACAAGGAAGCAGACAATGTATGATTTTATTATTAAATAATTAATTTTATAATGAATAATAGAAAACAATATCGATTTAGTTTTTAAAAAATATTAATTTATATTCATTTTTATTAAATAATGAATGAAAAAATTCTTACCATTAACTATTGAAATGACGGCTTATTTCTGGATGTTTGATTATTCGATTAAAAATATGTACCTATAAAAAAAGAAGTATTGGAGAAAAAACTTAAACATTTGTTTGCATTGCTGTATAAAGAAAGATTCAAAATGAAAATAATAGTATCTGATGAAAACATTTCAGCATTTTCTTATATTTTTAAAGTTTTTCACGAAATTGCTTTTATAAAAATAAAGAAAATGATCAGTTATGATGTATCAGAAAGTTGTCTTTCCGCACATGCTCCTTAAGAGCTCCAACTCTGGAATTCTGTTGTAGATTTACCACAATTAATAATTACTGGTATTTGTTGATTTTGGCAATTTTTTTCATTGCATTTTCATGGGTCCCTGAAACGGAAAAGTATCTTTTTCTGAAATATTTTATGTATAAAAAAGGAAAAAATAATAAATAAAAATTTACAAAATTCCATAAATTTTTCATAGTTTTATAATATTTCATCTCAGTTTAACCTGGTAGCATTGAGAAAGGTATACAATGTACCAATTTGCTTGAAAAATGGTTCTACTTTTTCTTTGGAGGGGAGATTTAACCCTCTAAGCGTTCTGCATGTCAAATCCCTTCAATGTAAAGATGCTTCAAAAATGCACTGCACATATTTTTTTGCCTTCAAGCAACATTCTCAAAAGCGGTTGAGCCTTACTTTTCTGAAATTCTTTCCCCCTTTTATAGGTTTAACATCTTCAAAGATAATTAGGGACAGTGGAAGCCACACAGGACACTGATAGGAAGTTTTATGACTCCTAGGGAACCCTGTGTTTTGACCCTGGAGCAATCGTAAAAAATCCTGGAAGAATTTCTTTAGACCCCAGGAAGTGTTTTTTTGTTAGCTTGTATTTTAAAAGTTTTGAAAAGTCCCAACGCATAAGAAAAATATGTTACAATTCCCTTTTGGTTTCATATTAATTTGAAACTGTAACAAGTTGGGGCGTGTGTCAGGGCAATCTGCTATTTTATATAGTTAGACAAATTACCTTTTTAAGTATATTCTTTCGCTTCATTTTTCTTGTCTTAATCAATGCTTTCAATTTTTGAAACATGATTATTTCATTATAAGATGCCAAAAAAAAAAAAAAATTAATAAAACACAAACACTTTAAAATTTGAAATCTTTCCAACCACGAAAAATGAATAAATTTAAACTTCATCAAATCATTTGAAACATTTTCTTACACTTTGATAAAAATAATAACGAAAAAAAACTAATTAAGATCTATTAGTTTTTTTTTTTAGATTTCAAAGCCCAAGTGTTCAGGGAAATTTACGTACAGTGCTTAGTTATATATTGTTAAAATACACGGAATTATATTTGAATTTTAAGTGCTTGAACTTCAGTTTACATCAAAGACAACATGAATGAAGATTTTCCGACATTTTTTTTATAACTTGAATGTTTGAATAAATGGTGATCAAAAATATACAGAGAAACAAACATAAAAATCGATTTTAAATTCGAGCTATTCAAAAACATTCGAATTATTCTTCAAAAATATCTATTTATGCAAAATACCTCAACATTTATTTTTTTTTTAAAAGGCTAACTGAATAAGTAATTAAAATCTGGATATTTTTCGAAATCTCGACCGTATAAAACTAGAAATTTCATTTGAAATTTTGAAAAAAAAAAATGTATTGCGCAGTTAAAAATTACTTACCATAGCAATTCTTTGAGTATAATATAAATTTCAAATTTTATTATACAGCAAATCTTTTGTATTTTTTAATATATTTCGAAAATTTCATACAATTTGGTTGAAAACTGCATGTTAAGAGCAAAAGATGATGAATGTACAATAAATTTTTACATAAAAGGAAAGCTGAGAAGCTAAACCGTAGGAATGAAAAATTATGAGTATATCTGAAGAAGTTTTCAAAATATTTATTTTAAAGTTCAGAAATTTTGTGTGCATTATGTTTTACTTAACCCTTTGACGGTTAGGGAAATGAGCAGTTTTCATTTAGTTAATTTGCGCAGTATTACGAGTAAGCAGTAGTCGAAAGTGGCAGCTTTTTTCCCCCGCCGTTCTTCCGAAAATGTCACCCTTCTACGGCGATGCCGTAGATAGCTCGCCTCGTGCATTTTAAAGGTTTCTTAAAGTATTTGTAGTACACAAATAACAGTTTGTACGTACTTTAAAATAATGAATAAATGATAATTATTAAATAGTAACCACATCAGCAGTAAAACTAAATCGGCTAGGAGCGGGAGAACTTGAATTAATTTTACACCACTGTTGAACACTCAAAAACTTTTCCTCATCGCTTGTATGGTCTTCTGAGCTTGATATGCTGTGAACAAAGTCTTCATCAGACTCAAAACTTGATAAGCTTTCTGTATCGAAATCAAAATCATCATCATAATAATCTAATTTTCCCTTTTGAGCCATTTTACTTTACAAACAGTCTAAAAAACGCGCCAAAATACGCATAAAAAGAATAATGTAAAAAAAACCCCCTTCATTATGAAGAAAAATTCACGGAACCCGTACTGCCATCTGTAGACAGTAAAACTAACTAAATTTCGCGAGTAGGATTCGTTTGTAACCTAATCAATGCAGAATAATGACCTTGAACGAGTCCATCTCGTCAGCGCCCTTTGGGGAAAGGTTTAACTACGTGAGTAGAACTCGTTTATAACCATTTTGGTCGAAATCTTGCGCCCGAGCTGAATTCGTTCGCGTGCATTCAGAAGCACTACTCGATTGCGAGCTGAGCTCGTTCATGACCATCAAAGGGTTAATATTAATTAAATGGTTAAAATTATATGTTAATAATAGTCATGTAATCGTATGACCATGCTTTCATATACTAATAAAAATTATAATGGTCATTGATGCGAATGCCAAGAATTTTATGTAATTTTAAATTAAGATATTGATGTAGAAAATATAAAATGACCATCTAAAATACATGGAAAATGCAGTCTGCCATAAAATGATCTTGACAAACAAAATACTGCATTTTCACTTACTATGGCAGAACCAGATTAGGCAGGGGTGATCTGGGAAAACAGAGGGATCCGCGGTTTTGAAGGTTGCCGCTTTAGCTTTTAAAGTTTTCGGGGAAAAAAATATAAAAATTACAAATGCAGAAATAAGTCTAGTATAATTTTCCATACATTTTTATAACAACGAATTGTAGAATTGGCTTCCAATACATTGTTGTGGTTGACAATATCTAAGGTAACCAACCCTACTTTAGATAGATTTGTACTACTTTTTCGTAACCGTATTCCTTTTAAAATTAATTCGTGCAGCCAAAATACACATTTGGCACTCTTAAAAATTTATGTAAACTATAACGGTTAATTTTAATTTATGCAACTTGTGAAATGTTCATATTTAACCATTTCCGTCCAAACAGTTTACATGAAAAAAAAAGTTTGGACTCTCTCATTCATTAGGGAATTGCATAAGGTTGCAACATTAAGTTTTATTTTTCATTGAATAGGGTCGAGTGGTAGTGTATCGTGCTTCCACACCACAGGTCTGGGTTCTATTAACGGGCTGGGCAAGGTCGACTCTGCCTTTCATCCCCGCTGCATTGAGTCGATAAATGAGTACCAGGCTTGCTTGGGGTCTTAAACACTGAAGGTCTCTCTTCAGACAGACCACCAAATCGGGACGTCTGTTCATGCACCTCGGCGCCCAATGGTCATGTATATTGGGATGGGCATAGTAGTTCCTGGCCCTCATGGATTGTTGTGCCACTGAGTTTGAGGATTGCCTCACTTTGGGTATACCCCTTAGATATAAACATGTATTTCCACTCATTTGCAATTAAACATTTTTCTTTCAATTAAGTTTATTTCAGAAGGAACATTGATTTTTCAAATGTATTTGCTTAATAACATGTATATTTGTGTATTATATTAAAATTTTGATGTATCTAAAATCACATGTTTTTTGCTCCTCTAAAAGCTTTTAGGATTTTGGAACTGATCTTAAAATCCATGTACATTTTACAGTAGTATATTTAAAAATGATAAAGACATTTTTATAACTGTGAGCTTTTATGCCTCATTTATAAGTATAAAAAATTGCTTTCAGCTACAGTTTTTAAAATGTACTGAAATAAGTGGAGGAATAGGATATTTTTTTTTTTTTTTTTTTTTTTTACATATTATGAATATTTTTGACTGCAGTAAGATATATTTATATTTCAGTTTCTTTACAATTTGAATAGAAGTTGTAAGCCACACACACACACACACATTTTGCGAATAGTTTGATATTGAATATAAACTCAATAGGCTGTTTAATAGTAAAGTGTTTTATTTTGATACCAGCACACACTAAAATAAGGCTCATTTGCAGTTATATGATCAGCTTCAGTGATGTAGAATATTTTAGAAAATTTAAATATGTACAAAAACATTCTTTCAAAACCACACACCACATCTCATACTATGTCTTCCCTACAGCAGGAAATATTTATGTATACTCAAAAAATTTAATATAGGATACATTTCCAAATGTTAAAATTGTTTTTAAAATTTGGTATGGATACATTGTGGAATTAAACTTGAGTAGAAAATGGTTAGAAGTACTGTCACGTGCATTTGAAGAAGTATATCCCCCATTAAAATTAAAAAATTATTGACTGAATGTGTGTTATGTCCATCACAAATGCCGATGTAGAAAAGATATTTTTATTTAGTACAAGAAGTTCGAAAAGGAGAACACTAGGAATGAAAATTTAGATTTTTTCCGAAAAATATTCAGTTAACATAAAAATATCATTTATATGATTTTAATTAAAAGTATTTAAATCCTTTTTTATGTTATTTTAAATTAAAAGAATAATTGAATAGGGAAAGATTGGTTTTATTTCATTAATTTAATCATCATATGTATATCACCGTATGCACCATTTATTGTCTTATTGTTTAAAAAAAAAGAAGGGCCTTTAATCTTTTTACCTCATTACTTTTTTAAAAACAGGAAAGTGAGCGCGTTTTCTTACTCTCATATTCAAAAATGAATACAGGATGCTTTTTTCTGGTTCAAATCACAATACCAAAATATTATTTTTTTTAATTTTTAAAAAATAAATTTTGTTTGAAGAAAATATAATTATTTTTCAAATTCTAACACACCATTTATTTCACTTTTCCCTTTCATTTTGTTTTAATTTTACTGTAACTTAACCAATTGGGAAAACGACCGAGTGGAACTACAGCTTTCATACAAGATTGCCCAAGGCAACTTAACAGCTAGCTGTAAACGATTGATCTCTTGGTTCTCACTTGACAAAGAGACCAACTAAGTCATAAAATTGTCCCCCTTCGACCTCCCAAGTTTTAAAAGTGGGAAAGGAAAGAAGTCTGTTGCATTTTTAAAGCGAACAGCAAAATGTTAAATGGATTTATTTTCTTAACAAAGTGAATTAATACAGTCAATAGAGCAATGTTATGAAATTCCAGTTTGGCTGAAAACCGATTTTTGATGCCAATATTACAACAATGAAGACAAATCAAAGTTGGCATCGAAAACCAGTTTTTTATGGTTTTTAATTAATATCTTTTTAACTGATTGTAATATCAGAATTTAAATGGTCAAAATGGCCTCCTGGGATCATTTTCGATCTTTTGGTACCTTTGGCGTGTTTCTGCATTGGGCGGTTTGTGAGAAGATAGTTGGACATACATACATAGATAGGCTTGTTTACCTAGGAAATTTAATTAGTGTAGATCTTAACTTGAGAGTTTGTCTTTTAACCCTTTCGCTGTGCATCCCACGATTTCCACAGACAAAGTACACATAGCACTATGCAGCAAGAGGGTTAAATCAAAGAATCTTGTTACTTGGAAATATATTTCTCCACTGCTTTGCAGAAACTTATTCAGCTGATATCTGTTAAAAAGCTAACATTTTCATTCCCATCTGAACCTCAAAATAATTCCTAAAATGTTTGTTCTTTTAGCTCAAAATCTTTGTAAAAAACCGCCTTATCCACTAAATTCCGATATATAACAACAGAGTAGTGTGTTCTTTGTCCATGTTTTCAAAGAGCTTTTAAAAAATTCTGGAGTGGAGTGGCTTTAATTGAATGAAATTTACCATTTTCAAACCACCATTTGTAGTTCACCAAGAGATTTTTACACCAATTCACTATGCTCTATGCTATGTTCAAAGCTGTATCATTAAAACAGTGTGTAGAGACAGCATTCACATATTACTTTTATAAAGCCTTTTATGGACCCCAGCATAGAAAAAGCATCATCTGTACAAATATACCATTACAATTCTTCCAAGAAATGTTTTTTGGATATG
The DNA here is from genome assembly GCA_019973935.1 of Trichonephila clavipes. Taxonomy (NCBI): domain Eukaryota; kingdom Metazoa; phylum Arthropoda; class Arachnida; order Araneae; family Nephilidae; genus Trichonephila; species Trichonephila clavipes. The sequence continues at coordinate 484,128 of BMAU01019870.1, read as the reverse complement.
CAAATAAAATATTAAATACAATTGGACCCAGATTTAACAAATTCATCAGGAACGAACATTTTATTCGTTAATTCAGGATTATTCATAATATCAGGATAAAAAAAAAATCCACATTTTTTTTCAAATTGTATAATAAGCAACTGCACTGAAAATATCCATAGCTAGAAATCACTCACTGTTAATTCAGCAGCTAAAAATACTAAGAGGGAAATATTACACACCAGTTAATTAGAAGTTTTATATAAAATACTGAGAAGTAGATGTTTGTCAATCTCCGATTTCTGACTAGAAAGAGTTCTTTTTCGACTCTGCACAGAAGAAAATACTGCATCATATACATTCTGTTGCATGAGGTATGTTTTCACAGTTTCCAAACAATGTAAAGTTTTAGAAAATGTAACAATTTTAACAGGAGTTTCATTATGAATTTCTGAACCAGAATTGCTATTCATTGTTTGTGACAAATCAACAATTTCCTCAACTTCAATTGCACAAAAGACAACCTGTCATCGAATGTAACATAATCGTTAGAATCTAATCTATTCCTAGAGAGACTTCTTTCCATGTGAAATCTTAATCACTTTCTACATGAGTACCCAAAAATCCTATTTTCTGAAAGCAATTTTTAATTGTATTTTTAGAAACATGGTCCCAAGCTTGTCTCAAAATATAGAGCATCCAAAATAATGACTTTGTGTGTTTTCTCCAAATTTTTATCTAACATTGCTGTAATCTTTCTCTTAAGCAACTTTTGGTAATTGACTTTTATCGAACGAATAATACCAAGATCTAGTGGCTGAAGAACAAGACTTTGACATTAGTTAAATTGCAATTTGGAGGATGAGCAGGACATTTATATCAATAAACAAAATTATTTTTCTCTTTTGCTTCTTCGTGGACTTATCCAAAGACTTCAAAAAGTTGGTAAATAGGAGAGATGTTATCCAGGGTTTTTGGGTTGCAGTATATTCTATCAGTAAAGTCTTTATGTTTTTAAAGTGCTATGGCTGTACTGACCATCCTATCACAAATGGCTTCAATTTGTGAGTTCCATCGGCATCAACCACAAGCAAAACTGTAATTCCCATTTTGCTTTTTTTCCTGCCAAAGCATTTTTGTTTTCTATAACAAAGTATTTTGTGGGGCTGTAAATCATAAAATAATCCTGTTTCATTTGCTTTGTACATATTGGATGGACAATACCCCTCAACCTGGATAAACAATCCTTTCTTTACGGTCGCTTTCTATATTTTCATCTATATCCGCCCTTTCTTCGCATACTTTCTTTTGGGTTACATTGTATCTTTTCTTAAAGTGATTAATTTTTCTGTCCTATTCAAAATTGACGTGATAGTCTGCACTTAGGGCTATGGAGTCAGTCTAATAATGGACTGGGCTTGGTCAAAATTTTCTGCTTAAGAGAAAACTCTTTTTCTCTACCAGACAAAAAGGACATGTCATTCGAAAAAAATCCAATTTTTTCTAATCTAAACTAATAAAAAAAATTTCGGCTGTTGAAATCATTTTTTAATTTTATGTTTTTTATTTTATTAATTAGAAGTTTTTGCCTTCAATTTAATAGGGGGAAAAGAAAAATTCGTTAAATCAAGGTTCAACTGTATGTCTATTCCTCTGCTTGTGTCAAGTAATTCTTTACAACAGAGAAAGTTTTCTTCCTTAAGAAACCTTCTAGGACATGTTTGTTGTCCTCTTGAATTTTAAAAAATTGCAATATTTCAGTTTATTTCATAAAATCTCTTCAATGTTATGTTACAATTGACTGATTTGTTGACTTAACTTGCTCAAAAGTGGAAAATTTTCAATTTTCCTTACTGTATCTTTTACCATTATTTCACCCACTATAGTTTTACTTGCTGGTATTATCCCCGATAGTATAACTTTTTCTTTTCTGTGCAATATGTGCTACTACCAAATAATTTGCTTCCTGATCTTTTCACTCATAAAAAGTTCACTCAAACGATGTACTTTTTTGTACTTATACTTTTTTTATGTTGAAATTTTTATGAAGTTCAAAATAAGTAATGGTTTTTTTTAATATCAGGTGTCTGAAAAGTATGACCACTTTCAAATATGAACTACAAAAACAAAAAAAGATATTTACATACAGGTTTTTTTTTTTGTTGTTCCATTGAGAAATATCAAAAGTTTTTTTACAATGCTTTATTGCACGATTTCAATGTGCGCACCAGTAGTTGCAGGCAACACATTGAGTCTACAAGATTCCTAGCTTAATTATATGAAGCATTGCAGGATTAAACAATCTGAATGGCGACTGTAATTCAACTTCATTTCATAAGTGTCTCTAATTGAAGATTGGTGAGCAATGTTTTTAATGTAACCCTACAGGAAGTAGTTCAAAAGTGTTATCTCTTAAGATCTAGATGGATCTTATTGGACTTTCTCTTTCCATCCATCTCCAGGGGAACTTTTTCTCACTTTTCAACTTCATTGTGGTGGTGCCCCAATTATGCTTAACATGTGTTGTAGATTTAAATTTGATAAACTACACAACAATTTGTGCTTGGTCTTGTGGTGAAGCCGTTTTGTAATGAGAATGTTGAAAAACTGAACACTGCTCCAATTAGTTTGCATTTCATTTAAAAAAACTTTAACCTATTTTTTTATGGAACATAAAAAACTAAGTGATCATCTTTGTTTATTTTTAATTAATTTTTGAAAGTGTCATACTCTTTTTGGACACCATATATTTGCATAATTTGTTGCAAAATTTCTTTTTAACTTTGTTTGAGCCAGGGCTGTACTTGGAAGTATTTTTACTTCAAACAATTATATACATGCTGGATCATCAGTCAGTGTAAAGCCCATTGATAAATAACTTTTAATGTAATGATAAACTGTTTTTCCATATCTCTTTATCAAGCTTTTAAGATTTTATATGAGATTCTAAATCTGCATTGTTAATCTTTTCAGTTATTTGGATTATTTGTCTTTTAAGTACTATCACATTCTAATCATTAAAACCTATAGAAGAATTTTTAAAAATAAGAAATAAAATCGAATGAAATACTAGAAAAGAAGTAATAAAATTTAAAAATGCACTAGCACTCTGTTTAACCAACCATTTGGTCTTATGTTTCTTGGAACACTTAACATACAATCACACCAGTTTTTCCCAATGAAGTCATTTATTTATCATTGCTCCTTTCTTATGGAAGCTTTCTAATTGATTGCTCTGCGGAAAAAAAAAATCTTTGTATTTTCCTTATATTCATGAGAGAGAGATTCAAAAGTGGTTTTTTCTAATTACCTTATAAAAAAATCTCAAAGTAAATGTGTGTGTGTGTGTTTTTGAAAAAAATCAAAAGTCTGTAAAAAAAATCTAATAAAAATGTGTTCTTTTTTTAAAATATAGGGATCATGTGATCAGAATGAATATAAAATTAAATAATGTTATCAAAGTACAGTAAGACCCCGCTTAATGTGTGGGATATGTTCCATCAAAGTAGAATGTAATGCGAAACGAGGCTATTTTAACATGTAAATAATGGGGTTAGGGGAAGATGGATAGAAAATTGTGGATAGGTATTAAATTTAATAATTATGCTTTTAATAAAAATAAAACCAAACACTTATTTCTTACACACACAAAAATAAAAACAATATAAACGAATATATACATATATATAGAGAGAGAAACAAATGAAATTCTAAGTCAGTCAGATCATTCAGTCTATTCTGTGCTTCCAATTTTCTGCCTTTTTGTCAAGAAGGCATCTTGTTGAAGTTGCCAAATTCAATACAGCACTAATTTGAGATTGAAGTTCACCAGAATCTAATCACTTGCATTTTAGTTTCCAGTGAAATGCTTTTTCTGGTTGCTTTCTTTTCTTTTTTTTTCATTATCACCCATGATAAAAACTGAGGATCATATATTTGTCACTGTATTAATCGTTATAGTATTATATAAATTTATACTTAGAATAATGTCAACAAATGATAAAAAGTCGTCTGTACAGCTCTGCACCAAAGAAGAAACACAACTACACTGTTTCGGATATGTTATGTGTACATATTTTGAAACCTACAATTTCAGGGAATCCCCGGGTGGAAATACAAGAGCGCTAAACTGAAACAGCGTTAAGTGGGGTCTTACTGTATATGGATTGTGATGTATAAGAAAAATGTAAATTTTTTATACAAAAAGACGATTTTTCAAAATGGAACTGGATTCCAAAATTACGTACATATTGATGTCTTATTTTCATTGAATTGAAGCAGAAAAACAAATTCTCTATTTCTTATAAATTGAATAAGAGATTTAAATGCTTTGAAAACTTCTCTGAATTTATCTCTTCATGTATATTTTCCTGGAGCATAAAAAGTCTCTTTTAAAAACTTGTAAATGCATTGGAATAGAATGTAAGTACTAGAATATATAAAATTGTTACTAATGATTGAATATTACGAAAATTAACTAACAAGTAAAAACTCATATTCACGTTTGTTGTTTTCCAAATTAAATATTTTTCTTAGTACAAGTGGAGTTATTCACATTATTTAATTCTAAAATAATTTTTATGTAAATATTTAATGTATATTTTTTTATTTTCATGTGAAATGTAGAACATTTTGCAATAGATTTTCTGTGCAAATCCATAAAAGTAATGTGTAAATTCGAAAAATGTTATATAAATGAGTGCATTACATAAAATAAACATAATTAAATATGCTAAAAATCGAGAAATAATTAATATTTAGTATGCTAATAAAAACAAATTTGAATATACAAAAAAAAGCTGTTGAAAGCACAATCTTAATCTCTATGATATGCAAGATTACATTGACACCTTAAAATCCAAATGTCCAGTAAAGGTCAGGAAACAGGTGTGAAATGCATGCTTTCATCTAGATATGTTATGGAACAGACTTCACATTAATGTTTCATGGAGCTGGCAATATTTTTAAGCTCTTCCTTCATTATTGTATAATGCCTGGATACAATTATACTCTCAATTAGTTCCTTTTTATTTAATGGGTGCCTCATTTGGGCAAGAGTTTTCAAATGAGGCCACATGTTTTCAATAGGATTGAGGTCAGTGCAGTTTTCTGGCTAGGACAACAATTTAATGCTCTTTGTATGAAACCCCTCTTTCAATTATTTTGCCATGTGGTCAGGAGCAGAATCCTACTGAAAAAGAAATGAAGCATTATTGGGAAAGAGATCCCTGATGGAAGGTAGAATTTTGGGTTCTAGAATAGGGTCAATATATTTTCTGGCATTCAGTGTCCCATCGATGACATGAAGACAACCAATAACATCTGCTAACATGCATAAAACCAAGTGGGTTCTTCATAGTTGCCTGAATGCAGTCATAGTGTAGCTTTTTTTCCTATTCTACATCTTATATATTTTCGTCCATTACTGAATAACAATATCTTAGTTTCATTGCTTCATATAAATTGTGACCACTGATCATCTGTCCAATTATGCGTTCCTTTGCCCACTGTAGTCTTTTTTTTTCTTTTCTTGTGTTATAAATTGAAATAAGGGTTTTTAGTAGAATTCTCCCTCCTAATCCAATGTATGTTAATCTTCTCATAATTACTATTGAACTGACAGAGAAACACCAGAATCATTCAGATGGCTGTTGATAACATTCTTCTATCTTGGAGTCATAGTATTTATATTTTTCTGTCAGCAACTGATGTGGTGCACCTTTTTCTGCCCTTTACAGCTTTGTTTTTTTATTAAATTAGTTTTCTGTTATCAAAACCTTCAGGTTCCAAATGCAGTTACTGAACCATACACATGTATTGCAATTTTAGCATAGGAAAGACCACTTTCTTGTTACACAATAATCTTGCATCTCTTTCTAAGGTGTCTAATCTACTCTTTTATTTGATTGCATTGTTTCTTGACTAAGTATTATTGCTGTCCTGGTCAAGAAACTAGTCTGACCTCAATCCTATCGAAAATTTGTGGCACTATTTGAAAAAACTTGCCCAAATGAGGTGCTGCTATACTAAGTACTGATAACTTACACAGCTATCATTAGTATCTAATGCATATTGATAATTATTACTGCTTAACTTTTTTTTTGTATTGCAAATATTTAAATTTGGGGGGTTGTATTGAATTCTCTTTAAAATGATGTATATGACTTTGCATTTTGTGGAACGTAACATTTTCTAGAAGCATACAAATTTTTAAATTTCCAGAAGTGTTTACAATATTGGCCACCACTGTATAGTGAAGACAGCCTCTCCCTCTTAATGAGGTGCATTTTAGCAACTTAGTCTTTGCAGGCACAGCAAGTCCCCAAATGTGAGAGCCATCACATGAAGACAGTGGCATTTGGAGTTTCAAACCCCAACCATACACCAAGAGATTTTTTAGTTATAGCTTAAAAATTACGTTTTGGCACTTTTGTCTACTTGTTTTTAAAGTGAAACCCCCTCCCATAAGAGTAGTCTCTGTATACTACTGAATGAAGGCAGTTTTATTCCGATATTGTTGATTTATAATTTACGTCCAATGCAATGTCATTTTGAAAAATCAGGTTTCGAAGAAAATAGATTAATCCAGTGTTTGTTGAGGAAAAAATATTTGGGTCATCTGAATGTTTTGATGCATCATTATACACAGTAATGAATTTTTAATGGGATTTTCTCAAATTTATTTCATGAATTGTTATTCTGTTACTTAATTTTTATGTTGTTAGGCCTACTGTTGATGTGTTAGTTGGATGAAAAATTCAGTGTCCTAGATGTGTTATTTTCTCGATAAGACTAGATAGTTCCCCTAAAAAAAATCTCATTTCAAAACTAGTTTTTTTCTCCAACCTTTTTAAAAACATGCACAAGCAAAGAAATAATTGTGTAGAAAATCATATTAATCATTGTTAATATTATTTTCTGTAATCTTTTTATTTTGTGCCCTTTTTAAAACATTGTTTTACATATCTGTTAAAGTAATATTTTAAAACATGCTCAATTAATTTCTTAATTGTATATTAATTAAATATGCATTAAATACTGTGTTAATATAATTTCAACTCATGCAAAATATTTTTTGTATTATTTGTAAACTAAATTTTTATTTTCTACTTTGTACAGTAATATATGGCAGTAACATGTAGAATACAATGGCCATATAATAGAGAATCAACATTTATTACTTTATTCAAACAGTATAAACTATTTGTTTGAGGGATAAAGGTAGAAAGATGTTGATTTCTGCTCTTTTTAATTAATTTGAATTTCTCGCCAAAATCTCCAGTTAGGCCAGTAATTGCAGTTTATTAACAGCTGTTTCATTTATAAATTGATGCATTCATTTGCAATTAATCCTGAATAAGGAAAAAAATCCTTGTGAGTCTCAATAAAATATTTTTTAAGTTCTTTTGTTGTATCCTCTTTCCTTTTATCTCAAAAGATTTTTATGTCTTAGTTGAAATTTCTTATTATATATATATATATATAGTTTTCTTCTGTTATGGCTTTTAAGTCATTTGAATTTAGAAGCTTTGCTATCAATAATATCCTGAGGAAATTTTGAATTATTTTTGTATAGGATTGTTAGAAAATGAAGGAGTTGAAACTGAATTTGATTTTTTTTAAAATATAGCTTTGAATAGTTTCGTCAAACATAAGATTCTTTTGATGGTTTTTATCTCATCAGTTTTAAATCAGTCAGTTTAAATATGAGTTTGTTGACTTGGAAATATTTTCAATCATTTTTAATGTGAAAACTAGGGTATTAGAAATAACATTCTTAAGTGCAGAAATTTTTTTATACATGCAATGTACTTACACCTTTAATAATTTTCACAATTCTGATGGCAATTAGACAAATTTGATATCAGTATTAATAACACAAAGGGAATTAAACTTCTATGCTAATGGAATAAAAAACAACATTGTTAATGGAACTTCTAAAAAATAGTATTCTCATTATCGGTATTGATTTTATCCCCCCAATCTTAAAATTAACCTTAATTCCAAATTTCTTAAAATTTTACTTGTAAGTGTTTGAAAAAATGGATACCTCCTCTAATGTGTAAAATAAGTGTCTCCAATAATTCAACGATAAAATATTTTGTTCTACAATATTTTTCCAAAGTTTTTTGTGCTGAACTGTATCCCCCCCTTCAATTCTAAAAACATAAAAAATAGAAAACAAGTATCATTAAAAATACAATTTAAAATACGAAATTCAAAAGGTTAATATTATATGTTAACATTTTTATACTTCTAAATTTCTCTCGTTATATAAAATCCATTAATTCAATTACCTCTCAGAGTTTAAGAAATATTCAATTTTCCTTAATTACTGATCTACTTATCATGCAATGTTCAAAAAAAGGGGGAGGGGAGAATGCTTATTATTTGTGCAAAGTTATCTAACCTAATGATTTTTTACTGATCTGAAACTAATTATTAGATTTGAATTTAAATTCGACAATTTGGAATATTTGCTATCTTATTCCCGAGGGACAGTCACGAACAACACAATGAGAAAATTTGAGTGAACTAGATATATTATCTTTAGGCATTAATATTTTATTCCTTTCAAGCCAATATAATTGATAGAAGATTTTTAAGGTGTCCTATCTTTTATTTTTATTATTTTGTGTGGGTGTGTGATGAATTTTACAATACTTTCTATATATTTTTAATGCAGAATGTCAAGAATTCTTAAATTTAATCGAGTTCAAGCTGGTGACATTCAATTCTTGTTCTTCATTAGGAGGGTCAATTAATACATTATCAAGATTGTGTTTTATAGTGCCTAATTCAAATGTTAGAATTTATACATTAAAATAAATAAAATACAAATTGCACAGAAAAAAATGCAATTTTGCTAATATTCAAGTGTAGAAATATATGATAAGATGGTTGAATTTTTTTAAAAAATTTGAAATTTCTATATATTATCACAGATAACCCAAGTTGAAAAATTCAACAAAAAAAAATTGCTCAAATTTTAATGTATATGTATAGACATTTCTTGAAGGCACATAAATTTTATTTTGTCCGTAAAATAATTCCTCTGAAACGTTACAGTTTACACTTGACTGATGGAAAATATTCATAGATATAATGCCCATTCTTTGACAAACAGTAGCTGCTATCTATCTCAACTTCCATAGCATAATTTAATATCAGGAACTAATCTACTGGATAGTTCCAATCTATTTGCAGAACAAGGGATGGTGTAAATGGAAACATCGAATCAATTGTGATGTACATAAAATTGGGGTTTGAATCCCCATTTACATCTTGGTACTTCCGTTTATGTACATGCTTTTTAGAATATAATAATTTCCAGGGGCATACACAAAATTGGTGTATGGGGGCTCAACTCCATCGTAAACCAACAAATTTTTAGCATAGATATTACCCTTCTGAGCTTTTGTCTACAAATTTCTTAGAATGTAACTCCCCCCCCCCTTCAACAAGTGAGGTCTGTGCACACTACTGATCCCCTCCACCTTACACCACTGGAAGAAAAAAAAGACTGGGGACATAGAAAGGGGGGATCAAAAGCATGCAGTGTATTCTCGTAGATAAACAGGCTACTCTTTTGATCCTCATCTCTAGACAAAGAACATATTGTTTTTTACATTGTTGATTGAATGAATGTAAAATTGATGTAGAAAGGATTTTATATTACAGTGTAATTTTTGATGTTAATGTAATAGATAGTATACGAGACACTCTTGAACTAAGAAGTTCCATAATAATAAAAAAAAGGGAACTTGTGTAGATATACAAAGGGAAGAGAGAGAGTGGGATCAATGTATTAGGGGGACCGAAAAATTATGTCGTTTTTTTTACAGTGAATTCGAATAAATAAATTTCTTACAAGTTTTTCTTTTATCACCCTCGTTGGCAACAACCTTTTGCCATCTAGTGTGCAAATTTTCAATGCCGGGTCGATAAAAATCAATTGGTTTTTCAGTAAAATATCTGGAGATGGCCTTTTTCATATCATCCAAATTTTGAAATTTTTTGTTTGTTAAGAAGTGTTGCATTGAACGGAATAAATGGAAATCCGTTGGCGCAATGTCAGGCACGTATGGTGGATAAGGCAATACATCCCACCCTAACCCATTAATTTTTTCCAGCGTTTTTCTTGTGTAGTGCGGTCTTGCATTATTGTGTTGCAAAATAACACTTTTTCTGTTGATAATCGCTGAATGCTTTTCAATTAATGATTGATTTAGTCGATCTAATTGTTCACAATAAAGGTCTGCATTAACAGTTTCTCCAGGTTTAAACACTTCAAAATGGACGATTCCACAAATACCCTACCAAACACACAAAAGCGTCTTTTTTGGATGTAAACCTGGCTTAGCAGTCCTTTGTGGCGCTTCATTCGGAGAGAGCCACTGTCTTTTGGATTATCATACATGACCCATTTTTCATCTGCAGTGATCAAGCGATCAAAAAACGGTTCTGTATTGTACCATTGAAGCAATAAGTTGCATGTCGTAGATGGGTTAGCTCTGTTTTCTTCAGTCAGATTATGCGGAACCCAAACACCCACTCTGTTGCAAATGTTCTTGGGTGGTCGACCAAGGTTGGTTGAGAGCATTTGGAAGTTCCTTGATTGTCTTCCACTTGCTATCTTAATAACGTCATTGTCTAAAGTAGTTGGTCTTCTTGATCGATGTGAGTCGGAAAGATCGAAATTACCGGATCTGAACTTAGAAAACCAGCTTTGGCATTTTTGAACTTCTAAGGCACTAGGGTAAACATCGCAAATGATTTTGGTAGCAACTGTTGCATTACTACCCTTGTGAAACTCCAAAAGCATGCAATGGTGGATATGAATCTCTTCTGGTATTTGGCTAGCCATTTCACTCAAAATGGGGAAAGAAAATTTAAGTTTTCACAACTAAACAAGTCACTTTAACTTTGAAATGTCTTTGGCACGACTTTCAACTACACAATGAACTCATAAACAGTAAAGCAGCATTGGCATGCACAAAAACGACATTAGTTTTCGGTCCCCCTAATATTTGAAAGATTGTAGACCAGGGGTTTCAAACACTCAAAGTTTAACTTGAGCCAAATAAAGGTTTAACTTTAAATGGGCCGCAAAAACTGGCAATATTCATAGAAATGTAGGTTTATTTCAAATAAGGCATTATAATAAGCATATATAAAAGAACAAGAAAAAATTAATGTTTACGCCCTGACATATCTTCTCTGTAACTATCTTTCTTATTTCTGGTGAATTTTTTTAAGTTTATTATATATTATTGTTTTCCAATATATTGGCCGGGCTGCAAGTTTGACAACCCTGTTGTATGTGCTATAGAAAACCTCAGTTGACAATAAATAGGAAAGACTGCAAAAAACCTCTTGTGAAAAAAATCATGTAATTTTAGATTTATGAAATCTGTACAAGTGTGGTATCAACATGTTATACATTTTATCAGACTGACAAAATAATTGACAAAGGTAAAAGATGATTGTTAAGTCTCAAAAAAGTGTTCAGCCAAGTTCTTAGAAAAAATTTTGATTCAAAGGAAGTTTTGAATAAAAACACCTTTTATTAACAGGAAATTATTATCAAGGACTTAACAAGAAGATATATGTTGTGAGTGGATATTAGAATTACCATTTTAAAAAATATTCTTAAATATGCCACTCACTTAATATTATATTTTATTGAACTATGGCCTCTTAGAAAGCTCATTTATTAAAATGAGAGATTTTCTTGTAACACTTAAGAGTATTGATGAGAGAATACATTTGCAACATATTGTGTAGGTTTTTTTTTAAATCAATTAATGACAGCTCACAATGAAGGTCGAATTTAAATGTTCATCAGTAAAAGCACTAGGCCAAGCGTGGCGAACCTTTATGGATTAACGTGCCTTTTCAGATAATTTTGACTTGCGATTATTGGGAAAATAATAAAACTAAATACTAACAACCCAAAACTTTTTATTTGCTTTAAAAAATAAAATTTGCACTGTATTGTAGTAAATGTTTTAGTAAAACGTGTAATTTAAATTAAAGTAGCATTAGTGTGACTTGTTGCAGATTAGATGACAAATAACTCATATTAGGATTGTAAGGTTACTTTTAGCAGAATGCATACTGAATTAAAGTGATATGCTAAACCAGTGTTTCCCAAAGTGGTCTATATAGACCCCCAGGGGTCTACGATAGTAGCTCTCATTAAACCAGATTGTGATTTTGAAAAGAAATTTAATCAAGTGGAAACCAGACTTACCTATTTAATAGATTTATGTAGTAATTAATTTTCAATTTCAAGGTGACAGCATAATTTTTTTTAAAAACAGGGACCACATTTCAGCTTTTCTTGTGTGTGCCAGAATTAAGCTAAAGGAGTATAATTATGGAAATCTCAAATTTTCCCAGTTTCACAATTGCCACGGACAATCTGCCAGGAAAAAGGCGACCTATGTTCGTTTAAATGCCCTTTTTTTGGATTTTGAAACTAGGTTTGAAAATGTTTTGACTATTGCAATATCAAAATATACAATGAATTCATATGGTCACTTTCAAAAAAAAAAAAAAAAAAGTCAAAATTACAAGAACTAGACACTAGGAATAGGCACTAACTAAGATCTCAAAGTTTTTATAAACGGATATCAATAATTTTGGCTTTGAAAAGATATATACCTGTTATTTATTCCAATTATGGAATATCTTGAGAAAGTTTTTAATTGTTTTTCCGATTGAGAAGGAGTTTTTCATTGTGCTTGCCATTCTCCAAAACAAAAAAAGAAAAGACTGGGCACTATTAACCGAGGAGACATTTAGGGTTAAACCTGACAAGATTGATGCCAAATAGTGAAAATTTGTTATTGCATCCCCAGATTCATCCCTCCCATTAAAAGCATTTGTTAGTTGCTCAGTTATTTTATGCATTAATTAAATTTTAATTTAATAAATGCATAAAATAGTATTTAAAAATTAAGAAAACACGTGACTTAATTAAAATTTAATTCATTAACATGTGTGTTTCTTAATTTTTAAACACTATACTTCATTGCAGTTAAAAATTTAAATCTTTTTAAGGATGCAGCTCTATACCTGTTGTCAAAAACCCATTTAAGTTGATGAATTTGCAAAAATTTAATATTAGGTAAGTAGGGGTCTACCCCAAACCGAAAAAACTGTCAAGGGGTCTATGAGGCAAAAAAGTTTGGGAACCTCTGTGCTAAACGGTTTCTTAGGGAGTCTTTAATGTTATTCATCTCTGAAAATAAGCATAGGTAGATGAAAATGTGGTTAAAAATACATAAACTAGCTTCTCTAAATAGTTAAATGTGTTTGGAATCAAATCCTTGCTACCAATCACTCGCGTTTGTTCGTAATACTTCATAGTGAACATTCTTATTTGGACCAGTGGAGTGTCCAAAATATTGTGTCGCGTGCCATTGGTTCGCCATCCCTACACTAGGCAATACAAGATTTTATCTCAAAACTTGAGAATAGTTTACTTGTTGAGTCATACCTAATTTGAATAACCTATAATGCAATTACACTTTTATTGATGAGTTTTTAGGCCATTATTTAAGGAAATTTTGTTTTAAATGTATAAATTTTTTCTGGGATGATTTTATTTCAAAAGAATGGCTATTTATTTACAAGCTATCTAAAAAAACATATTTCTGCTAATTCGAGTAATTTACAGCTAAATGTGTGCCTTTATTTGTCATTATACTTTTACATCTATGTGTAAACAAAATACCATTCTGAATAATTATGAACTCCAGGTGAAAGTTGTTTGTGATTCAACTTTCGATCCTCCATAATGCATTTTAAACTATTTATCTGATGTTTACACTGAGAGAATAATTCAGTTGTAATAGTGAGAGAAATAGATATACACTTCAAATTTCAGTTTAGATGAAATAAAGAATGAATTTTAAAAAATCACTCAGCTTAGCTAAACACCAATTATTTATATTTAGGTATGATAGTGTCGTATCTTATATATTAAGGGAAGAACCATTAACTTATATCATTTTCTTTCTTTCTGTCAAAAAGAAAATTTTCAGAAATTTTATTTTTGAACTAAATGCATTTTAGAGGTTTTCTTTTGTTTTACCCCATTGGATTGATTTTATTAAAAAAAAAAAAAAAAAATTGTGTGTGTTCAATGTATCTGTTAGTAAATATTTAGTTATATCTTTATCACTTACTTGACTTAAAAAAATAAATATTTGAATACTTAAATTAAACTGTAAAAAATGAAATTAGAATAAATCAATGCAAAGGTAAGCTGTAACTTGACATGGAATGAAACACAATGAATAAGATGCAAAAAAGTACTACTATTGCAACTCCCAGATGAATTATGTATAGTTAGTTCTCTATGAACGATACAAAACAATTAGAACTTATGTAAGGACCAAAAAGATTTTCAATTTTAAAGCTGGTAAAGTATAACGTTTACATGTCTAATTAACTGAAAAGTTTTGATAGTTAATTCTATTTTCTTCTGTGTTGTCCAGACACAAATGAGAAAGACCTTTATGGGGGTGAGTTATGTAATCAATTTCTAGCTCATTCATACATGCTCAAATCTCCTCACATCACCGAGAGAGATCTAGTATAGTCTTATAAAATGAACAATTGTCCCACTGTGCATAAAGTCAAACAATTGAAATAAGAAAGTTGTCTCTATTTAACTGAATATTAATGAAGCCTTTTAGGAACTATACAGCAGCATTTCTCTAACTGTGGGGTGAGTCCCCTAGGGGGCACGAGCACATCGAAAATAAAAGATTTAAAATCATCAATTTACTGAAAGGAAGTAAAACATTTTCATTCTGACAAAATAATATACATAAATTAGATACTTAGAAATGTATAAGTACGTCAAAAAGTATTTGATATTTAATTTATCAATACTAAATTAAAAACAGGTTTAGTAATTACTATTAACTTCCATTGGCTTGTCATATACAAAATTTAATATTTTTCTTGATAATTTGTGCAGTTTATAATTAAAGTTGTATTATAGCTTTAGCATTAAAGTACATTATTATTGCATTTATTACATAGTTGTATAAGGGGGTGCAATGAAAATTGGGTCACAAATATTGAAAGTTTGACAAGCACTGCTATACTGGTATAAGTCAGTAAAAGCATTCAATACGTGTACATACAAATACTTGACCATCAAATTTGTCTTATCTGTGGATGTAATGGCAGGCTTTTGCCAGAATACCCACAATAATCTGAAATCATCAGAAAAGAGTTCAGACTATAACCTTACCTTGTCAAGACTTTAGTTTTCAGCCTTCCAGTGGCTGCAAGAATAGAAGAATCTGAGCAGGTTATTGTGCGTGCAGTTCTTTGTAGTTAGCAATCAGTTACAGAAGTAGTAGAAGCTGAAGCTCTTAATTGGCTGTACTGTCTATAAGTTCTATTCTTATAAACACTATGAATTACAGAAGAGTTCACATTCATACTTTTTTTATTAAGATTGACTCAGTCATGTATCTATTTGCCTAAAGACACATAATCTCTTTGGATAAATTAAGTCAAGTACTTAAATTTAACACCAGCTTTTCTGAAGCAATTTCAACTCGAAGAAACTACAGTTGCATTTAACATGTTGACAGCCAACTATGAGAAAACTCATGGTTTGCATTATTGCCTGGCATACCAATTACAAGTGACCTCATACTTTGACTACTTGAGTAGCCATGATGGAATTTGTAGTATATTGGTCTGAATATGAATTATAACATTTGCACAGAAAATACTGGCTTTTCTCACTTGAATCCCAAAAAGTAACATAGTAAATACTTGTTTTTGACCATGTATCTGATAGCATTAAATGATAACAGTATTTTTTTATGTAAACTGGATTACTTGTACGTGAAATTTACTTATTTTTAGTTGTTTAGTCCATCATAATCAATTTTTTTTTTCATTTTTGGAAACTAAAGCATTTACATTATCTACTTTCCAATTACACATTACTTTAATTAAATCTGTAATAAGTTCAATCGCATAGGAAAAGTCAGTATTAAGTTTTTTTTTATCTAACACATTAATAATTATACTTAATGCATCAATTTTTATGTAATATTTTGTTTATGGGTGGTTTTAATAAATTAAGACCTTTAAAGAGAACCTTATTTATATAATTTGAAATTAACTGCATTTGATTATGTTTTACAAAACTTGAAATAGTAATGTTTTGCCTGATTTTTTTTATTAAGAAAATCATTGCACTAATACATTGCAATAAATTTTACAAAATATCTTTTTAATGCAAAAAAAAGAAGAAAGTAATCAAACAGTGATGCTGTACAATTAATCTTAGAAGACTTAGTCAACTAATTTTTAAGAATAAAATGAATATAAATTGTACACAGTAAACACAAGGAGCAATCCAAATAAGAAGTTTTTCTTCTCTTACACAAAGAAAGTTTGCAAGAAAAAGGTACACAAAAGCACTTTTCACAATTTGCAGCAAAATATTAATATTCCAAGAAAGTTTTAAATAATTACCATATTACAAAAAATCAAAATATTTTTAAAAGGATGTATTCCTTAAAATAATATTTTATTTCACTATAAATAGTGCATGTAAATGAAAACGAGGAAAAAAATTATTAGAAACTGTCCATTAAAGCTTAAAAATATTCACCTACAAGACTGGTGAAGCTTTAATCCAAATTTATTTACCTTAATTCAATTAACCTTCATCATCGATTAGTTTTTGTTTAATTAAGTCATTCTAAAGCTTCATTAAGTCATTCTAGGGCTGACATTTTAATTTTTAACTTCAGTTTTTTGAACCAATCAAATAATGATAGAATTGGGACATATCTAATTCTAAATATGCAAGTAATATTTTTCAAATGGATTCTTTTGTATTTCTCTTTTAGCATAAAATATATATAAATGTCCAAATCTTTTAAATAGACTTTCAAATAATTTTTGAGATATGAACCAAATTGAGTGCTGTATCATACTATATTGCCAGTAGCTACATAATAAAGGTCGAGTGGAAGTGTATTGCGTTTCCACATCACAGGTCCGGGTTCTATTCCCTGAATGGCAAGGTCGACTCAGCCTTTATCCCTACTGCATTGGGTCGATAAATGAGTACCAAGCTTGCTTGGGGACTTAAACACTGGGGGTCTCACTTCAGACTGACCACCTAATCAGGACATCTGCTTATGCACCTCAGTGCCCACTGGTCGCGTATACTGGGATGGGCACAGTAGGCCCTGGCCCTCATGGGCTGTTGCGCCACTGAGTTTGAGCTACATAATAAACATTAACTGGCATTAAAAATCGAATTAAAGAGAGAAATTATCAACATTTTCTTTAAAAAATGAGTTTTTTAGCCACAGTTTGGATATTAAGGATTGGCAAGAGTGAATATTAACATCACACTGTTAAGCTACACAAGGGCTTTTTGTGAAGGACCTCGTAATTTTGAACCATGGTCAAGTGACAAGGACAACACCTGAGCTGGGCACCCCCTCTCCTAACTACCACACCAAAGGGAGGATATTTGAGCTCTCAACAGATTTAACATGCATCGCGCCCCTACACGGCAGGTCTTTAGTAGTACTGGGCTCAAACTCATGACATTCCAGCCTCGATCTGATACCGTGACCATTAGGCTACCGCGGCCAAGGATTGGCATACGTAACTGAAATCTTGAAATAAAACATAAAGACGATACACAAAATGAAAGAGCAATTTGTGTTTATTTCTTTTGAAAAATCATGAGTGGATGCTCCTTATACCATTGGAGATACTTTTATAAAACAAAAAAACTAAATACAAAACAATCCAGTCAACTAAATCTAAATAAAAAGACAGATAACCAAAAAAACATATCTCTGCAATTAGCAATACATGCAAACTCAGTAAAATAACAAAAGAAAAACATTCTAAGTAATAAATAACAACTATAAAATGTAATTTTTTTTTGCTTCAGTTATTTAAAAGAATATAGGATTTAAACAAGTCATTTATTTAGAGTAGATATTACATTCATTGTTATGATTAAGAGAATATATATTACATACAATACAATTATTGAGTTTTGTACTTTTAATAAATAGCATAATTAAAAATTATTTAATCGGAAAAAGTTATATATATAAATGAAATTTTGTCTTTTTTAAATATTCCACTTATAAAATGATATAATTAATTGTATATAATGTTCAAACTGCACAGAAAAGTTAAAGGTATGGAATTTTTAAGAAGCTACACTATAAAGAAACTTTTGAAAACTTCAAATAATATATTACATTTTTAAATAAAAAGATGCAGATTTAAATCATTTGATATATCATCTGATTAAAAGATTCTTTTAATTAATAAATAGCATAATTATGCATTTTTAAAAATGTTTTAAACATTCAGCACACAATTTCATAGAACACAATTACTTAAATTATATTACATTTTTAACTATACATAATGCTTGAATAACTCAATATGCTGATCAATATTTTAAATGAAGAAAAGGTTACAATTTAAAATATTAAAACACTACAGAACCAATCAGAATAAGTACTAGCCAGTTCAAAAAATTAATGAAAACAACTATTTAAACATCCAAACAAAATGTTTAAAGAAATAATTAATGCATTTCAGTCAAATTAAAAGAAAATAATAAAAATTACAAAACCAAGAGTCTCAATAACTTTAAAGTAATGTGATGTAGAAAAATATGCAGTATAAATCCTTATAATACATTGATAATAGAACATATTTCATGAGGGAAAAAATGTTTCAACAAAACAAAATACATGTTTTGCAGTCAATTTCCTATGAAATAGAAACAGTCGATAAAAAAAGATTAAAATACACTTAAAAGTTTATTATCTGCTCAAATTAACGTATGGAAAAATTTGTAACATTAAAAAAGAAAATAATATAAATACCAAAACAATTTCCAATTTAAAGTTTTAATACAAATAATTAAAACTTGCAAAGGCTTTTAGATTTCTTCTTTAGTCCAGTAAATCAGGTTATGCAGTAAACTACATAAACTATTCATAGACTAAAAAGATGAAAACACAAAATCTGTTCAATGAAATATTCTTAATATCAAGTCACTGAATACTACATTGATTAAAAATACTTTCAATAGTAATTGAGAAAAAATATAAATCGTAGCCTAAAAAGAACACCTATTTTCCAGGCGAAAGCAAACAGATCATACCTTAAAAAATATGGATCTAACACATTTCTAAATCACTAATCTAATAAAACTTAGTAAAAAAATAATCTAAACTTAATCTAATAAAAATAAAACAGGTTTAAAAAAAATTATTATAATACCCATAAATAACTTCTTTTGTCTTTGACTTTGAATTTACTTGCCATATTACAAAATTTCCGACACAAATTGAATCAGTTCAATGTAATGCGACTTTAAAAGCCGAAATTAGTGGGTCAAAATAAATTACTATAATTACATTAAAATTTAAATATCCACTAACATAAACGTTTTGGATTAGTTTTAATAAAATTTTTCTGGTCAGCTTAAATACAGTTTTAAAGTGCGTTAATTTAAGTACACAAAAAAGGACATCAAAGTAAATCAAAGAGACAATATGACCTAAAACACAGAATAGAGTTAGCAACTAATAGAAAAAAAAATATTAATACTGTTACAAAAACACTACATTTTCAAAATATTTTCATACAACTTGCAACATACTAAATAATCAAAACAAACAAAGCACTGATATAAAATAACAAAAATGACATAAAATTCAATATGTAAAATTTTAAAACAACTTTCCTTTGGACATGTGATAAAAACATTTTTATGCAAAATCTTAAAATGGTACATCATATGCTTTTGAATGAAACATTTAATGAATGATTATGAATATCAGATTTAAAAACACATATATATATTACCTATGTTACACGGTAAATATGTTAAAGAACATACATACGCTGAGCAAATGTCAAAATGTACTATAAACAGAAAGTAAAAATTTGCAGCATTCTGAAATGCATTTCCTTTAAAAAGGACATTCCTCCACAGTAAAATCACTTTTACATGATGTAACAATCACGAAAAATGTAAGTGAAATACATACAAAATGTGAGTGATGATGGAGGAATTAAAAAATGTACGGTATGAAGCGGCTGCGGACCTTCTCGGTGTAATTAGCCCAAGCAGGCCCATATTTTCCCTTGCATTCAGCTTCAATGCGGAAACTCCGTATGATGAGAGCAACAGTCAACAATATCAAGGGTCCATATGGGAGTGCATGAGAAAATCCTATGAAATAACAAAAAATTAACTAGTGTATAATTATTTATAATAAGCAGCATTTGTAAAACTGAACTTCTACTTCCTCAGTAGTGCAACAGCCTCAGGTGGACCTTGGCCTTCCAAGAATTTCCCTCCAGGCTTCTTTTTAAGCCATGGTTTTCCAATTAGTTACTCTTAGGGTAGCGAAAAGCCTTTCTAGATAGTCAATCTACTTGAGGTTGAGTCGATCCTTAATTCTTGTTCTAGGACTTGATCAAAAAGGTTTACTATGTTGAACGTTCTTTGATCATTCTAATTATGTGGCCAGCCCATTTAATTCAGTGGGTTTTTATATATTTGACAACGTAAAACTGAACTATCTTACAGTTCACCATCAATACTGATTAGTCATACTATTAATTTGATACTCAGCATACCTAGCCACGGTACGGACTGCATTGCCTCGTCTGGGAGACATACTATATATTAACCATCATAACCAAGCATGTAACATTGGTTTTTGTAAATAGGTTGAGTTTTTTTTTTTTTTTGCAATTTGCTCCTGGGAGCAAAAGTAGCAATTTTTATTATTGATTTCATATAGCATCTTTTTTGCTCTTTACCTTTTGTTTAATAAAAAGGTTTTACTAATAAGTCACATTTGTTTAAATAAGATTTGTAAGTAAGTCTTACTCAATTAGATTTTAATCTCATAATCCATTGAAACATATTTCTATCTAGAACATGCAGCATTTTAACTATGCTGATTAAGCTCAATTACAGGTATTATTCTTTAGTGTGCAGTGGTTTAAAATAAACATCGACTATATTTTTATGACTCTACGACCAACATTAAATTAAATTGACATTTTATTTTCCACTTGGTCCTTATATCAAAACATGCATATTTTTGATGAGCTAAAATAATAAGAGATTAATTTCCCATAAGAGATTTAAGAATGAAATGGGATTAAAAAATTAAACTTTACAGTATTCCTTTTAGCAAAAAAGATATAATGTACAGTTATTGATGGGAATAAATTAGTATTTATGTACATTACACAATGAAGTAACACAGGGTCTATATTGGTGAAGGATCTCGTAAGTTTGAACCGTTTTCAAGTGATGACGAGAACGACACACAAGCTGGCACCTTCCTCTGAACTTCCACACCATGCCAACCAGAGGACTCCAAGCCTCAACAGTTTAACATGAATCAGCCCCTCAACAGTTATTGAAGGCAGAGGAATCTTAAAATAATTATCTAAATGAAAATTACTAACCACATGGCAGAGTCCAAGCTATGGCCATGATAAGAAGACCCACATAATTTGGATGACGTACTTTGCCCCAGAGTCCAGAAGAAATCAATCGCTTCTTTTTGCTGGTAGGAATGGAAGTCACATCTAAAGAAAACAGAAAAAGAAATTTTATCCAATATAAAAATACAAGTAATAACTGCAATTAACCCCTTCATGTCAACCATCATGAACGTGCGACACCTCTTACCCTCGGCTGTCATATATACAGTGCCAGAGGATCTGAACATTAGAAAATCTCCATTTTTTGGCAATAGATAGCATTGCATGTCCATAGGATTTGGAATAAACATAGATTTGACCATCTGCTCGAAATGAAAGAAATATTCTTCACATGCATATGGATTTTTATTTATAAGTATAAGGGGAAAAGAATGATTCCAAATGGCATGCTTTATCATGGCTATTTTAATAAGCACGTGGTATTTGTTTATATTAAGTAAGAGTTTTATTTTCACTAGAGCAATGGGTTCACAGTCTACTTTTTAATGGATAATTAGATCGTGTAGATGAAATTTTTCTCTTTCATTGTTTCAATACCAAAGCATCAAAATGTTTAACCAAACTTGAAATAGCAGATATGATGCAAAATTGATTCTGAAACACTCCAAGAGTATAGCGATAGTGACAAATAACATATTCCGGTAATATCTTAATAGAAAAAACATGGTTATCTACAATAGAAAATATATTTTTGTTAATTTACATTCCTGTAAAAATCTTCCCTAATATTAAATGATTTATTAAGAGTGCAAGGATTGTAGCATAAGACAGTGTGTAGATCTGTTTTCAAAATTTTCATACCAGAAAGAATTTTAAGAAATATATTCAGTTTTCAAATATATTATGTTAGAAGTCAATAATAAGCAAAATATGGATTTAAAATAGAAATAAAAGGCATTAAGTATGCAAAAACAATATATACAAAGCCTATGTTGTTTATATACTCTATAGATCAATATTAAACAATGTTTTTATATTTCTGTATTTTTATAAATGTAAGCTTAAATGCAAAAGAAAAAAAAACCTGGACCTAGCGAAATACATGAATTTCTGCCTTTTATCCCAAAAGGGTTAAATTATTTAAAACATTGAATGCAGTTACTTAAAAAATTTTTCTAATTTTATTTCAATTATTTTACAATAATATTGATCATAAATCTACTTATTTACATATATTTAAACACTGCACTTTGAAACTACATAAAAAGTATTAGCGATTAACTTTGTAACACTGTACCATGTTCAAGTGACGAGAATGATACTCGAGAAGCCATCCCCTCTTTAAAATTCCTTGCCAATATAATGATAATGACTTTAAGCCATTACAAACACCTCTCTAAATGGTTGGTCCTCAGTGGCACCAAGGCTTGAACACACAACTCTACAACACCATCCACAAATTTGAGCTACCACAGCAAAAACTCAGCTGCCGCAGTCATTAAATCTTCTCACTATATATATATACATAGTTATTTTATCAAAGTAGGTTAAAAAATTGCGTATTTTTTATTACGTATTTTAAATCTATATTTTAGAATTGAAATATACATAAAAAGTTTGTAAAAGAGTTTATTTTAAAATATAGAATTAGATTATATAAGTATGAACATAAAAAACATCAATGAAAACATAAAACAGGAGCAGTAAGGGTTGCACAGCTAAATAGTCGGAAAAAATGCATACCCATGGAAATCGCTGAATATGCAGTGAGAGGGTTAAATACATTTAGAAGAACAATCTTGTTTATTCAAAATAGAAAATTTTCTGATGCAAAATAAAGAGATCAGTTATTTAAAAATAATAGACATTTGGGTCTTCATAATTCCATTATGAAGTACATATTTCCATTAAACCTCACAACCTTATTCTCAATTGTATCATTTTCAGTTCAAATGTGTACTTATTACAGTGATCATAACTTTGAGTGTCAGATTATAAAGTGGCGGACACTTTTTAAAATTGCTATGTTTTTTAAGTTTGTATGCTTATAGAAAATTTTACATAGCACAAAATGCAAATATTTGCAACGCAAGAAAATTTACACTGCAATAACTATCAATATGTATTAGATACTGCTGATAACAGTGAGTTATCAATGCTTAGTGGAGTTGCCATTATTTTTTACTTACAGCTTCACATCGATGTTTCATTGAACTAAAAATAGTTTTAAGCTCTTCACTTGTTATAACATGATGCAAGGAAATAATTATATCCTTAATTGGTACCATTTTATTTCAATCGGTACCTCGTTCGGACAAGAATTTTTAAACAGTGCCACAAGTTTTCGATAGGATTGGGGTCAGGACTATTTCCTGGCCAGGATAACAATGATATTCAGTCAAAAAGCAATGACATCAAATAAAAGAGTAGATTGGACAAATGTGTGATGAGAAAGTGCTATTTCCCAAGTTAAAATTACATAACATATGGGTAGTTCAGTAACTACATCTGGAGACTGGAAGTTTTGTTTAAGATGTCAGGAGACAAATTTAATTTAAAAAAAAGAAGGAAACGGCCGAAAAAGGTAAACCACATCCGTTGATGACAGAAGAACAAAAATACTAAGTCTCAGAGATAAAAGAACTTCATGGACAGCCATAAGAAGTGATCTGTGTAATGCTGGTGTTTATGTCAGCTCAAAAACAATCAGGAGTAGATTAGCAGATGCAAGACTAAAAGGTAGAATACCACAAAAAAAGCTTTTATCTCAATTTACAGCAGCACTAAAAGGGGCTATAGTGGGTAATGGAACACATTAATTGGACAAATAATTATTGGTTGCTAGTTAAATGGAGGGACGAAACTAAAACATTGTTATTCAGTAGTGATAGCCTAAAATATGTAAAGATGTAAAATAGCAGAAATGCTACATCCTGACTGCTTCCAGGCAACTGTGAAGTACCCACATAGTTTTATCATTTAGTCATGCACATCAGCAGATGGTATCGATCACCTTCATATCATGGATGGCAGTATACATGTTGTTTCATAATTTCTATGTAATAATTTAACTGTTGATAAACCAGCACTAAAGTGTAACCTTATGTAATCAAAAGATAACCCAAAACTGACATCATCAAATCATACACTTTATAATGCAAGACTATGTGTTTGATGAAACTGCTACTATCAGATAAATACAGATGTCAAGCTATTAATGCCTCCACACTATTTTACTATATAAGCCACCACACTTTAATTTTAAAAGTCTAAAATTATGATATGCAAGTTGATCTATTAATAGCTTTATTCCAGTAAATTTTTTAAACCTAACTCTTTCAACAATTTTCTAATTAAATAATTCTTTATATGTTTTTTTATTGTTTTTTATTCTTTTGTTCCCAAGCAACCACCAAAATGTATATAATAATGACAGATTCAGTAATTTCAAGTCATAAATTTTACTATGTGTTGTGCACATTTCAGCTTGTGTTATTTTAAAATTTTGAAACAATATTTATTTGAATTGCAATCATATTTTTTAAAAAGAAACTTATTTTATCTCTTTTCAATTCATTCTTAATAGATTATGAAATTTTTAATATCCAACTATCCAGAATTTTTAATACACAACTATCTATGCATAATGTCAACATATTTCCGAATATATTCATGACAATTTTCCCAGTATAGCAATGCAACTTCAATGCATAAATAATATCAATCATGTATTTCTTAACCCCATTTTTTTGATAATTGATGCTTAAAAAAAGAGGAAAATGCTCAATTTATCTTAATAATATGTTTAAGTCTAATATCTTAAGTTAGTAAAGCAGTTTCCATATTTTACACAACTACAATAAGTATTTCACAAGGCAACCAATCTACTTTAAGATAAGAAAATGTCTTACTTGCAAGAGTGGGACTAAATGGGTTCTTTCTGAAGTTGTGCTTCAAATTAGTAGAGGTGAGGTAAATATAGTATCCAATGACTGAAAATAATAAGGTATTAATACTTCGAGCAAACACAAGTGAAAACTTTCTTTTTCTTTTCATTATATTACATACAATTTTTAAATGTTTCTATGATTCAGGATAATGGTCGGATTTGTGGGGTAAAAAACTAATTCACACCCAAAATTATAAATAGATCTCTCATCTGAGATTATTTGTTAGTAAAGAATACAAGCACATAAAAATTTTCAATCATCACCAGTTCATTTCTCATATGATGTGAGGTTTAAAAATTTTTTTTCAATTTATATATTGTCTTTTTTTTGCCATCTTATTATTTATAGACATTTAAGTTAGGTAACAGAGATCATAAATGCTAAATTAGCCTCTTTATATGTAATTTCCTTTTCTGCTGTTACTTTTTGGTCAGTAAAAAATAGATTTTTTAAGCAAAAATCATTTTTTTTAAATTTAAGAATGCATTTACAAATTTTCTCCTGATGGGAACATTTTTAAAGCTTCTTAATTAATGTTTTTTAAACTTGCAAATCCATTTTTGAAAACGACTAATTTTTCAATGCAATTTTCCCCTTAAAAAGATAGAAATTAGCAACAGTGTAATTATTTAATTTCATTTCTTAATTTCAAATGATAAAAATTCCATCTAATTCATGTGCTAACTTAAATGTAAAAACCAACATTTTTTTTTAAAAAAAATAAACACTATATACTGTTACCTTAATTAAGATACGTAAATATTTGATTTAGTTGTCATTTGAACCTTGAAAATATTCCATTACTGTTTCAAAAAATGTTAACACATTAATAAACAAATATAAGAAAAAGTTCAGTATATAATAAATGTTTCAATTAATTAAAGATATTATCCATTGTAATAGATTCACAACATCTTTTAGCAGAAGCAATAGTTTGATACATTAACATTTAAAAAGTCATTCACAGAAAAGAGAGGAAGGAGTAAGAAAACTACAGGGGAAGAAATTTTTTATAATTATTTTAAATATATTCTCATTTTGAATGCCTAAATGAGTACATTTTAATTTTCCAAAACTACAATCCTTATGATTTAGAAGGATTTGCAGGCTTATTTAAATATAACAGCAATTTTATCAAAAAAAAAAAAAAAAGCAACTTCATTCCACAAACAATTACAACTCAAAACTATTAACTAAATTACTCTAAAAAATTTTCATATATATCAGTAAGTAAGTATCAAACAAATTACAAAGGTAAGAGTATCAAGTAAAAATATGAATTTTAATCAACAAAGAGAAGAAAGCACCTAAATATAAATCAATAAACTTAAAAATACAGCTTTAAAAAATTAATTTTTAAAAAAAATATCAGGAAAATTAAATTCTTTCTAAAACATTCTTAGTAAATAAACCAACTGACAAAACAAAACCATATCCAACACAAAATGCAACTTTTTAAAGCAGATATGCTAAGATTATTGCAAAAATATAGTTGCATATAAAAAGCTCTCACTTTTCAATTAATATTTCTTTTGTGAATTAAAATATAATTTAAATTTTAAAAATAAATTCAAACTAGAAAATAACTTTTTAGCTTAAAAAGCTATCATTTTTTAATATACTTCATTAAACATTTTTTTAAGTATGAAATTCGCATCACAAAGCATTCTTAAGAAACAGCATACAATTTTTGGTATTAAAATAAAATGATATATTGGACGACATTGTAATCTAATTATGTCCCATATTAAGTCTACCATCAAAGTAAAATTATTTTTTCCTTTAGCCAATGTTGATATTCTAGAATTTGTTAAACACACTTTTTTAATGATTTTTAAAAAATTCGTAAATTAAAATTTGATTACATTCATAAGATATAAGATTTATACACACAGATTTATTTAATTCACATTATAAAAATTTATTTAAATAGTATTTTTTTCATCTTTTAAAACTTGTAGCTGTTTATACCAAACATCCCGAAACATAGATAAGACGGGGGGGGATGCTTCAATATGTTTTGCAGTAAGATATAATAAAGCTTATAGGGCAGATATGTATGGCTATAATATTCATGCTTACATATTTCTTACAATGCACTTCTCAAATCAATAATCATCAACTCAGCATTACAATACAGAACACTAAGTATAGAGCATACTCTGCAAAGCAAAAATTAGATTTTTCAACAAGAAAGATTAGTTGGAAAAAATATGCTACTGACCACAGGGAAGTCAAAAACAAATAGTTAATGTTATGAGTAATTCCCAATTTGAAAATGCATACAGAGAGTTTGGATCTTACTATTTATATTTAAATTTCAGATAATGACAGCTTTAAAGATTTGAGTAAAACATTGTTATATTAATTAAAACGAAAATAAAAAACTAAAAATTCTTATCTTAATTCAATTTATTTAATCATCAAAAATATTTCCTTATTTCAAGCACTTTGTCCGGTTGGATAATTCAGAAGAAAGCTTAACATTAAAGAATGTTTGTGATTTGAATCAAATTTAAATATAAGCTACAGGAAAAAATTAACAAAAACACAAGAACTTTTAGCTTAATGTATTAATTAATGTCACTTTCATTCTTAGCGCTTTTCAATATTTAGATTTAAAAAAAATACGTACAAAAAAGAAGCAACATGGCTGCTAATTCATAATGTGGAATGGCATTTGTCTTTGCATCACAGCTGTAATGATATACATTCTGAAGAGCTAAGCCAACTGGAATCATAAAGCCGGTGGTCAAGATGAAAGCATATCCAAAAGTATCACTGGTGTAAGTAGCAGTGCTCAGCAGTTTTTCCTAAATTAAGTAATAGTCATTTAAAAAAAATCAACTTACGTTAAATAAACATTAACAGTTTAAATAACTTATTCTTATAGAAAGTAAGAAATTTTGTTTGCTGATTATATTCTAATTTTATACTAAATCATTATTACCTAAAAAAGTTATTCAAATTATTTTGATGTGTTATTATGTTAAAAAGAAATTCAAAAACTTAAAAATGTGTTTATAAATATGATTCAACAGCAGTGTAGTACAATTCTGTAACCCAATAAGACAAGGGGAGTAAAGAATTAGAGGAGAGAGTAAAATTGTGAGATTATAGAAGGAATGATTTAGTTTCAGTTTGCAATACATGTACCATTTAATTTATTTGTTGAAAATGTTGAAGTGGATTATACATGGATAGTGAGATCAGCATATTTTCAAAGGGGATAAACAAAACAAAATGATAAATGAAATTAATCTAATTGAAATTTAACATTTTAAACACTAATCTTAACAAAAATTTCAGCCAGACTTATTTTTATATTCCTAATTCTTTAAAGCAGGGGAACTCAACCTTTTTTCCACCAGACCACATACACATGACAGGTATTTCACGCAGGCCGCAACATGCAGATAATGGAATAAGCACACTTTAAGACCAACGTAACATTGGACAAAGCAAAATTGATCAAAGTATTAAAACTTATTTTTAGCTCTTATTTTAATACCATATTAACTTTTCGATCAAACATGCACATAAAAGTATTTATTTTTATGCATTTTTTACTGAGTTATGGAATAATTTCTATTTCCACTCATCTATGACCAAGCCTCTTGCTTACATTCTACTATTAAAAAAAAATGTTTGTAAATTGTTCTCAAGTAATCGCATTTCATAGTGCAATAGGCCCTGACCAGGCCCTAGGTTGAATATCACTGCTTTAAAGGGAAATTAATGTAACAATAATAAGGAGAATTAAAAAAGGGAATACTACATAAATTGTGGTTCTGTATACAATTTTAAATGACAAAAGATATTAGTGTTTTTTCTAGAAAATATACCTAACTATAGAGTTCTTTGTTTATGCATTAATAAAACAATTTGTCAACAAAGAATTTACCTCTCTTGCAAATAAATCAAACACGAAAAACAATTGCATTCCAGATGTCAAAGCCATGGGAATTGGAAAAAATGTTTTAGACAGAATAAACTTTGACAGGATACTGAGATTCAATATGACCTAAGAAAATAAAAGCAATGGTAATCACACATACACTATATATTTATAATAATGATGTTTAAACAAAAACAAGAAAATTTATGTATAATTCTCTTTTTCAACTCATTTAAGTATATTATAAGGCAAATATAGAACATAGTATATTGCTCTCAGAAATATGATACAAAGGTAACATACATACCAATTTCATAGATCCCATCAAGTAATGTTTTCAAGTGATAAATGCAAATTGTAATGATCAAAATACAATACAACACAAATTGCATTCATTCCTTGCACCTAAAATAGCTGATACACAAATAATTGTGAAGTCAGTTTATGAGATGTCATGTTCAAAATATAAGACAATGTTCTACTTGTGCAGTGGTCATGATCACTAAGACATCAAAAAGCATTGTGTGCAGCTAAAAATGAACAGAAAACATACTGAAATTATTTAAGACCTAAGCAGCAAGTTTTCCTGGATAATTTCTGATTTTCAAATTTTTAATGTTCAAACTATTCATAAAGTACAATGATTTTTAAAGTACTTCAAAAGTTCATAATTTTTTTTAGTAATGTCTTCTGTTAATCTCACACAAAAGTAAAAGATCATTTTCACGGCAGAATTACATAAAATTATGTGGAATTGTACAGAATTAAAAATGTTGAATGTACAATTGTGCCTACTGATTAATGTGCAACAAAGGGTTAAGGGAGAGCCAAGTGGCTGAGTGGTTAGTGCATCACTCTTCGACATCACAGGTACGAGATTCAAACCCCGGGCTGGGCAAAGTTGACTCAGCCTTTCATCCCTTCAATGGGTCGATAAAATGAGTACCAAGCTTGCTTGGGCACTTAACACTGAGGGTTTCGTGTCACACTGACCGGAACATCTGCTCATGCACCTCAGGGCCCAAGGACGTGGATGGATGTTGTGCCAGTGAGTTAAGGCATCACACAAATAAAGGGGAATCAATGTCTCACCAATAACATGTACACAAACTTATTACATACACAGAAAAAACCATACTTATGCATTATAACATCATCCAATTTCACCAAATACTGTCATCCTATTCATAAACAACAATTTACATGTATGGAAATAGTTTTAAAACCAGCAGCTGCTATTATAACATTTAGCAATCTCATTTCATTTTATAATTGTTCCAACTGTGTAAAACACCAGTACAGGAAAAAATTATTTTATGCAGTAGATACAAAAGTTTATATGTATATATTAATAAATAAAATATAACTACAACTTACCAATCCCATGAGACCAAATCGAATGAAGCTGGTTTTTAAATCTAATTTTCCAAAGAGAACAGGATTTGAATAAGAGCCATTATAGAATCTTCCAAGAATTGGTACTAAAAAAAAAATATGTAAATCATAAGTTTTTGAATGTAAATTCTTTAGTTTAAGTTTTCATATTTCTTTTCTTGTCTTCAAAACAAAAATAACAATCTTACTATGAAATTTTTTTAAAAAATTAACTTTTTGCTGTTAAACGTGGTAAAAAAACATTTAATGTATCCAATTTTCACCATAAAATTCGACTTTGATAACTTTCCAAATAATTTTTTTCAAAAAACTCAACACATTTACGTTTGTGTAATGTTTAATCAAAGCAAAAAAAAAAAAAAAAAGCAGACTATTCATTTTGTTCTTGCATCCTTTTTTACATTATGGAAGAAAAAAATTGTTTCATTTTAAAAAATTAACAAGAAATGCTAAATAAAATTATTCTCAATAAAATAAGAGTGCTTTTTCAAAGAAACACACCATTTGGAGTTCTTGGTATTTTTTCCATGTACAAAATGGAAATAGTATAATATAATGAAAGTATTTTTTTACAAATAATACATGCAAATCCCCTAATTCTAATAAACTTTTCACTTTACATTTAAACAGAAAGAAGAAGCTCTAAAAACTAACAATATATCTGATGCAACAAGTATGATAGCAGCATATTTTACTCTATAACTATCTCACTTCTCTCTTCCCAACCCCTACTAAACCTTCTTCAGAGAAAGTTAAGTTAAGAAGTTAAGTTTTATGTATTACAAGAATTTTATCGAATACAGTGATTTTTTTAAAGTTACTGTTACCAAGTATAATCCAATTAGTAAGTAGTTCAAAATTGATTTTATCTAACATTCTAAATTAAGCGAGGTATAAGTAGCATCTAAGTTTCATATGAATATTATGAAGCTCAAAAGGAGTAAAAATGAATTAATTAAAACCATACCTTTAGTTTGTGCAGTGTCATCTCCCTTTACCAAAGAATAAATGTGTAATCCAATTGCCCAGAGAATACAATAAAATGCACAACTAAATGCAATGCCTCTGGACTTGTCAAAACCCCAATTCATATTGAGACCAAAGTAGAAACAGAGGCTGAACACAATGATGTTCAGCAGCAGGATAAATAAACCTATGAAATAAAAATTTACACTTATGATCAACAGCATAAATGTAAAAAAGAAAAAAATTGTAGTATATAATTTTAATAAGATAGTTCTAATGAAAATACAGGAAAAGGATTTGCATTTCTGTCAATTTTTACTCTCTGCACATAAAATTTTATTTAAAATTTATATAAAATTGTTGAAATTCATAATTTTAAATTTAATTTCTATGTTTTTAGGCCTCGGAGACTCATTTTTATGCATATTTGTAAAATTTTAGCCATCTCCTCACAGCTTTCATTAATCATATCATACTCACTCACCATGACTAAAAAAATAGGTAGGTAAAAACCCAACAACTCATCATCAACTTTTTTTCCCTCCTACATAATAATTAGCTATATGGTTCTTAACTCATTTGTTTGTACAGTTTCATTAAGCAAAACATGCCCTCTGATGCAACCATTTGTATTTTCTACTTTTCATACAGCTAAATGATTTGTTTTCATTGATTGTAAGTATTTTTTAAGACCTTGAATAAGTCGTGTAAGTAATGTATTGATTTGATTTCTCTTGTGCAATTATTTACCATTTTATTTCAAATTACACATTTTTACAGTATCAATTTTTAGCTAAGTGTACTGGTTCATTTTAAAACATATTTTCATTGATCTGGACAGCCTAGAGTCTAAATTTGTACCAATTAATGAGAATTGATTGTATATTTATAAATGCCAGAAAAGAACTATAGCACAATTTTAAAAATGTATTTAATTTTTCCTTATGGCTTATCGATTTATCTGTAATTTGTCTTTAAAATCAATGTTTGAGTCTGCTTTCTTAATTTCATCATATGCATTTTTAGCTTACATAGCAACATGCCTGAATATTTTCACTCGGTAAATAACACTTGTTTAACAAAAACTTAGTTCAACTATCCAATTTCAACGCAGGCTATATAGTTTTTCAATTTGAAACTAAATTATTCATTTCTTCAACAAATACAAAATATGTCCATAATCCATATCAGTTATTAATACTTGGAATTTCTTTTTAATTATAAATTAGACAACCTTTATTTTCCTTTACTAAATTGTGCTTAAACATATCAATAAATGTTTTTTTTTTTTTTTTTTTGTATAGCACAAACTGCATAAACATTTTCAGAAAATTATGAATCTAATGAAATAATTGTATATTGCTCAAAATCTTGTCATTTTTTCCAAAAGCATACATATATACATAATTTGTATGGATTAATGAGCCAGTTATATTTTGCGGAAGCATTTATACATGATAACTCAACATTAGATTGGAAAATTTATTCTACCTTCTGTGTAATAAATCTTTAGAAAAGTTAACAATATTGAAATAACAAATAGAAATTAACAAACCATTCAAATGATATTCCAAAGGTTTTTTGTCCACTTCATTGGTAAATCCTGCAACTTTCTTTCCAAATGGAATCAATGAGAGAACACAATGAAGAATGTGATAAGCAGCAACCCCTACAAAAGGATACTTCACAATATGGAGAATATCACTCCATTTGCGAAATAACATAAGTGGTTCCAGCTGGCATGATTTCTGTGAAAGAAAAAAAAATACATGGAGATGTGCTTAAGTAATAATATATTTTCAAAAGTAATTTGGTCCTTAGAAAAAAGAAATTATCTTTCTGTATTCTTGGTTAGTAAATTTGTATCAGAGGCTTTCTAAAAGTGAATAGTATGGTGGGTTTATTATTATTCTTATTTTTGATATTTTTATTCATGATAATGAAAGAAAACTAATTATTAAAACATATTATGGTTCTTAGCTATTTTTCCTACACTCATCATTCAAATTGATATACATTTATGTAGAGTTCCACTAGCTTTGATATGCCTTTTGCATACTCAGTTGCTATCAAGCTGTTGATCCTGTCTCACTAATGTTCTTATTCAGTTTGTAGTCATTCCTAAAGTAGTCTCCCCCTTTAACAATTCTTCGATTTGGGAAAAAGATGGCAATCACATGTGATCAAGTCTAGGCTCTAAGGGAAGGCAATGTTCAAAAACTTCCCACTTGATCATTGATTTGAGTTAGTTCACCACAACTGAAGGTTGGACAAATTGTTTTTCATCAAAAGTAATTGTCCACAATTTTTGAATTGCAACTTCATTTGTCACATTTCAATAAACTTGAGTATCTATCCGTAAAATTTGATAGGGTAGACTATTTTGACATTCAGAAAGCATATTACACTACAAACCTCACACTCTATTGATATTTTTAAATTTTTTATTAATGTCAAGCTTTAAAGCAATGCAAGAACTATTGGTGATAGAACTCATAATTAAGAGTCTGTCAAATGACAAGGACGACACCTGAACTGGCATCCCACTCTAACTTTGAGTCATGTATGACCAATTTAATATTTAATATACATCAGTCCCACTGTGCAAGGAATCAATCTTCATTTGCACCAGGACATACACTCGGCTGCAATGGCCTCACACTTGGAGAGACCATTACCCATACTTTAAAGTTGCACAAATAAACAATAAATGACTATAGGTGCTATTGTTAAACCCATGCGAATGATTGAATTCCACTTTTAAAATTAATGCAATTTTTATTTTATTTCAAAAGGGAAGAGTTTGTGATACGCTGTCAAATCCTTTTTAGAGTAAAATAATAATCCCTCGTATATTTCTCCCATTGAAGAAATGGGAGAAAGCATGATCAAATCTTGTTATGGATGTGGTTGAAATAATCAATAAGCTAGGAATTGTAAAAAGATATCCCAAAGTCTGTTTTTTCTTATCAGAAGTAATGTCACTTTTACTTGCATTAGTATATTATATTTGCTGAGACTAGAGCATTTTTTTTCACTTATTTTGGTAAAGATATTTTATAGTTGTATAGTGGCCAACCTTTTTGCGAAGAGTGCCACTACATGATAAAAAAAAAAAATTATGTGTGCGACTTCAAACTTTTCCAACAAACAAAATATGAAAAAGTGTTACATATACGCAAATAGCACATATTTTATGCAAGTCTAAGTAGTGGAGATTTAAAAATAATATAATTAATAAGACAAAAGTACGAACTTAAGTTTTATCATTAAATTTATTTTTTGAGTGTCAATCAGTTAGGTTAGATATAAAATAAAAATGAGAAACCAGAAAAATATAACTCTAAACAATTATTAAACAGTCAGTACTTTCTTAATGTGGTTTTTGAATTTGTAGATTTTTTTACGGAGTATTCAATTTGTAGATTTCTTACATAAGGATTAATTCTTGAAGATGTTAACAAAATCAGGTTGCTTCAGGTGTGCATCAGTTTCGCTTTTTTTCCCCACCAAAATCGATACAACAAGTAATGTAAAAAAATTTTTAAGTCAATTCCTACTTAGGTTAACAAAGAAAATTTTTATTTTAGCGACTTTTTTTTAAATAATTACAATTAATATAAATATGTATACATATGACTGAATCACAACAATAAGTGGTAATTAATTTTTATTAATTATCATTAAAGTATCATATTGTCATCAAAACAATTGTGTGTATAAATTTTAGTTCAACCAAATACTTTAAAATGTAAGAAAAAAATCTTTTAAAGTTTTGACCCAAGTCGATAAAAATGAAACCAACGTGGCTGTATCTGTAATTTTTTAAGTAATTAGTTTCAGTCAATTAATTTTAATTAATTATAATTAAATTATCATATTTTTACCCAAAACAATAGTGTGTAGAAAATCGCACCTCAAACAAGCACTTTAAAATGTGAGAAAAAAAAACATTTTAATGTTTTGACACAAGTCACCAAAAAGGATGCCAACGTGTCTGTCTTTGTAATTCTTTGAATAATTAGTTTTAATCAATTAATTTTTATTAATTATAATTAAATTACTGTATTGTCATCCAAAATAATCATGTACATGAAATTTCAGCTCAATTGAGCGCTTTAAAATGTATTTGATTAATGATAGAAAATTCCACGAAGATAAATAAATATAGAGAGTGTGATCTAATAGTAGGAATTGAAAAAGCAAAAGTGTCTTCTCAAAAGATATATAATCAATCAGGATTGGAAAAGAACATTCTTTAATTTAAATTATTTAAATGTGTTATAGTATCAGTAAGAAAAGGTTACACCTCAAAACCTATTTTCATTCTTTCGAAGCAAGCACTCACTGGGCCCATCAATGTTTTCTTCCAGATATTTTAAAACATGCTCCTTCAAATTCCAGAATCTCATGAATGCACTTCGTTTGAAAAACCAATGCACACAACAAAGAAGGAGTGTTGTCTACATTGTAATTTTCTATTCTAACTTAATTAAGTGTATTTAAAATAAATTGTGATGTTCTGTTTTGTCTGAGATAACCACCTTTCAATAGAACAGTAAAAAAATCAATAATCATTTTTTCAAATTTTAATTTTTCAATAAGTCTTCATGCCATGCCAAACTGTGGCACATGTGCCGCAAGTTGAACCCCCTTGCCACAGATGAACACAAATTATTAAACTTTTCAACACATAGTCAACGTAGAAACTGCCAATCATTTTACATAGATATTCATTATTAGTTGAGAAAATAAATGTTTCTCTTACATTAATTAAAACTAATGCCAAGAAAAGAATCCAAAATTAAGAAATGTGGCAAGAGAGCCAATTAATCAACAAAGTCATATTTTATTATTACATTATGTACCAGCAAAATTATAAAAAGCAAGTAATTAAATGGTTTGAGTGATACTGCTTAGCATTATGTTTTCAATATGAATGAAATTAATCAATTCTCTCAAAATCAATTATAAAAAAAATAATTAAACATAACGAATTGCAAGGCACTTCTCAAAAAAAAATCATTGTTTAAAAACTACACATTTCTGATAATTGAAGAACTGATTTATAATTAGAAGTAAATATAAGTTTGCCAACGGAGCCACATTAAATTTTTAAACAAAAGTCAACTTACCCTGGGACAAACAATGACCAAACATATAAGAGACACAGGTATTAGTATTATTCGAATAACTGTTGAAAGAAAGTAAATCGTTTTCCAAGTTTTTGAGAGTGATGGAATCACTACTACTTCCTCCTCCTCCTCTTCTTCTTCTTCATCATCTGAATATTTTGCTTTGTCAGAGGTCTTTGCATTTCGTGACTCCAACAGAGGTTTAGAATCAACAGTGTCACGAGGCAACTGCATAAAAAAAATATATATATATATATAAACTGATTACACAAGAATAATTTATACATATATATATATATAAAACTTTTTAAATAATGCTAAATTAAAGTCCTGTGATTAGCTACTGATGATAAAATCCATCAATCTGAGCCATAGTCACCTGATGCACACACATATATAGAAAGCAGAGATACTTTATTCACATTTATCTATGCAAAAACCAAAGCAGACACTTTAAGCAAGACTGATATATATACTATATTAATTGGCTGAGGATATTTTAGTAATTTTTTAAAAAATCTTTTATGGTAATTTTATAATTTTCTTTTTTTAGAAAAGTTGTTTTCTGGCTGAAAAGAACAATTTTGGCAAGAAACATGCACATCCATATGCATGTCAAGTTATAAATTCAATATCTTCACGTTCTAATATACC
Source organism: Trichonephila clavipes (assembly GCA_019973935.1). Taxonomy (NCBI): domain Eukaryota; kingdom Metazoa; phylum Arthropoda; class Arachnida; order Araneae; family Nephilidae; genus Trichonephila; species Trichonephila clavipes. Next base: position 446,629 of record BMAU01019870.1, on the reverse strand, counting down.
AGAAATTTCGCATGCCTCATACAAACAAGCATTATTATACATGAGCTAAGAGTCCCTAGCATCAATGAAATTATGAATATGATTTGAAAAATATTAGTGCAAAATCATTTTTAGGTCACAGTGCCCAAATCAAAAGTATGAAGCAGTGCCCTGCCATTGCGCAAGTGGGAATTCGTTATTACTCTTTGATTATCTTGATAAACTTCACGGGTCAATGATGGTAATGAGTTTCTTTTATTGCATATCAGCTGATGTCCAAAATCATTGTTGATACAAATTCAGTAAAACATCCAACTTTTTGCTGTTAATCTCTTTGAATATACTCATAGCAAAATACAACAAGTTTTTCTATACATATAAATTAATGTGAAAGAGTAAATATACCTAGACAAGATTTTACAAGGTGTCTGGCATGGAAGCACAACTTTTTTAAGCATATTGGTATTATACAAAAATACTAATATTCAAATGGCAAAAACATGAAATAGTGAACCTTAGCTCACACACACATATAGTCCATCCTCATATATCATGGGATGCAAGTTGCAGCAACTCTTCTATAATACGGTTATGGTTTTAACTGGTTAACTGTGGCACTCCAGTTTGAGAGTGTGCAATTATGTGTATCACAGAAATCGAGTGATAAGTATACTCTTCAATCACATAGTAAGTTCATATGATTTGATCCATTACACTGGATCAAAAAGATGGGTTTACTTTATATAATTGGCAATTTTATTACTAGTGCTTATTTATTTGGTTAACATAAACATATGTAACATATATATTACTCAAAAAATGCAACCAAAACTAAATACATATAAAGGTATGAATTTTTAAAAACTCAACTTTCCATCTTTTGCTTTAGCCTCTTTTAGGTTAAAATATAACAAAAAGTATCATCGCACATAAATAACAAACTTATACACTGTTTCAGCAGGTGCATAATGGGACACATGAGTTGATCTTAAATTTTTCATACTTTTTATTTGTTTTACTCTGGTCTGGCCTTAGAATATTTTAAACAGCTTGAAATTTGAGAATATATTGTTTTTCTCAAAAATTACAATTTAAATAAGCAAATGGTCACTACTTTTAATGCATAACGAGTATATTCATCAATACACAAAATCTTGCAAATTTTCTATCACAGTTAACTAGTTAGTGAGCATTCATTTTTTGTAGTGAATGAAAATCATGTTTATTAATTTCAGTCAGGGGATCCCTTTAACAAAAGATAAAGCATTACTCTGCTTAAATTTAACTACGATTTTAAAATGTTTTTGACCAGTATAGTAACATTAAGAGTTAAATAATAATTTTATCTTGCTTTATTTTGTTTTGCTCTATATAGGCAAACATTACTATTCAATATTATTAGTAAAACACTTTAATAACTGTAATGTTTAAAAGAAAGAAATAACTAACTCTATGTTTGCTTAATAATTGATACATGTAGTAATAACGACAATATTTATAAACTAATTTATGCATTTGTTTAATTTTAAAATTAACATAATGTGGTAAATTTGTAAAATTAAAAAATATATATATTTCACCTCTGCAGATCGCAGGGCAGCAAGTCTTGTAGATCTCAAACGTTCTGAAGTGCCCTCATATTTCTCCATAGTAATGCTCATTTCTTTTGAATAACTATTCATCACTATTGAAGGCGATTTTGATGCTTCATACGTATCTGACTTGATCAATCCAATCTTTTCTCTGGTCAAGATGGGCTTGTCCTTTTCTTCCTTGGACACAGACACACTGTTGGAATTAGAAGATTCAGCTTTCTTCTTATCTTCCTTTGTACTTGATTTCTTTTCATTTTTAGAAGTGGTTGCCTTTTTCTCTCTTCTGGCAGGAGAGCGGGACCGGGAACGGGTTGTTCTACCAGTTGACCGACTCCGGCTCCTCGATTTGGATTTTGATGCTTTGGGAGATGATTCTTTGCTGGATAATTTCTAAAGCAAATCAAAACAAACTCATTTTAAAGAATATGCAACATTTCAAAATTATCAATTCTAAACAGAAATAGAAGTTAATACGTTGAAGAGTAAAAGAGGTAGCAAATTGAATTAATTAAATTTTAATATTTATTAAAGAAAACAAGCTTTAAAGACAAGTTTTTTTACTTTAATTTTGGCATCATAAATATTGATAATATTCTCAAGGGAAATTTATCTTTTTTTCAGGTGAAAATTAAAACATAATATTCCTGCATCTGACAGTTGGGCAACTTTCAATAATATATACACCCTACAGCAATTATGTTTAATTCCACACCAGAATGAATACAATTTTAAAAAGAACAGAACATGAACTGTATTTACTCGAATCTAAGCCCAACCCCAAATTTTCAACAAGTCTTTGTGGAAAATTAAAAGTAGTGTAAAATAGTTTAGAACCTGTAATTGCTCTAATTGCCCAATCCACAACGCATTATTTTTTTTAATTCGATTCTAAGCCGAACCCAATTTTTAGTAGTTTTAATATTGGAAAAAAGAAGCGGCTTAGATTCGAGTAAATATGGTATTTCTCCAAAATTATTTTTATCAAGTTAAGAGACTGGATATACTCAACCCATACAGCAGTTCAATATATGAGTGCTGTTAAAGATTGAGAAAGTTGGTCTGCCTCAACTGGTTGAGACAGCTAACACAGCTCACGACTAAACTTGTAGACTAAGAGAGAAGTAACGACCAATCCTTTCAAGCACAGATGCAAACTGCATTTTTGAAAGAAAATTAGAAGTTTAAATTTAGTTCTGATAATAAATTAAAAACTGAATTGTCACTCATATTGCCAAGACACATTCTTTAACAAAATATCACTTTTTATAATTACTGAGGTTGGACAAGAGCAAACTAATTTAATAAAATTTTAAAGAAAATATCTTTTTCACTTTTGTCACTTTCTGATAATGGATACAGTAATTAACTGAAAAATAGGAACTGATTGTAGATGCCAATTTGAATCCAAAATTTGTGCACCATGATGCTTTAGCTCAATATTACCATGATTCATACAGCTTTTATTTTATTTCAAGAAAGTTATTACAGTTCCCAATAAGTTTGTTTATAGACAAAAACAAGTGAAAGCAGCTCTGAATGAAATCTAATTTAAGCAACCTTACAAATTAAAATAAAAATTAAAATTTATGAAGTTTTTTGGTTTGTGGGAATGAGACAATTTTTTCAAGATGGTTCTTAAATGATTTATGAGCTTGTGTTCAAACAATTTAAAATTAATCTGTAGCTTACTAAAAAAAAAAAATTTAACACATTTTTATAAATTCTAAAATAGGTTTTATTTAAATATCTTCATACATAAATCCATTTAAAGCAAATTCAGGAGCATTTGTTAAAATTATTTCATTCTTTTTTTTTACGGGGAAAAAAAAGAATTTTTCTTGAAAGCATAATAACTAATATTCAGATGGAAAAAGCATACAGAATGATCAATCAAGAGATAATTTTCTAGAACACAAGAAATCCTTTTGTCAAAAAAAATGAACCTCAGTAAAAATAATTAATTGCTTAAAAATCAATTGGCAGATGACTCCAATTGAGATGCATTCTACTGAAAGTAATATCTTACTATCCTAATGTAAGTTATTTGTCATTCAATCTGCAACAACAGAACTCACACTAATGTTACTTTAATTTGAATCACACATATAACTAAAACATTTCCAACTATACAAAGCAAAAGGTATTTTTTTTGTAGTAAATAAGAGTTCAGTGTTCTAAGTATTTAGTTTTATTATTTTCCCAATAATCACAAGTCAAAATTATTTAACAGCATGTCTATACCTCATTAAACACTTCTTCAGAAAAAATGGCCTGTTGATCCATAAAGGTTTGCCACCCCTGTCTTAGAGAACTATCATTTTTAGCTTAATTTAGGCATCGTCCAAATGAAAAGGCAAATATAATTGGTTGCAACTCCAGGTAAATTCCCTATTCACCATTGATATGAAGAGGATACTATGTGTTAATTTTAATTTTCTAGCAAAAGAGTCAGGGTTTTAACTTTTGGACATAATTTTGTAGTCTTTTAATTTTAAGATTTCAAATGATTTGTATTATGTAAGCAATACTGCAAGTTGCTAACCTCAAAATTAATAATCTTTATATGTTTAATATAAAAATTGAAGAAAAAGGAATCAAGAAACTATCCTTGTAAAATCTAACTCCAAATTGGATAACAGGAAGAAATTGTATTTTTCGCTTGCATTTTAAAATAACATGAACCAAGATAAAGTATGTTTAATTGATCCAAATATCTAATTCACATCACCTTGAAACCAAGTCATTTTGCCAAATCTTATCAAAAGCCTTGGTTACATTAACCTTTAAACATCGGTGGTACAATTGCCGTACCAGAAATTTTTTTTGTCACTCGCATCGGCGCTGGTACGACTGTCGTACCAAGGCTTTAGAGAGAATTCTTCCCCCCACCCTTTTTTTCTGCATATCCTTTTACGATTTTCCCTGACCCGTTTTATGACTTTGCTTCTATTGTCCATAATTGGGTGGGTTATTTTTCGCCAACATTTTGCGCATTCCTTATCATTGGCGACATTTAGGAACAAGTTTTGACTTTAAAATATATATATATATATACTTCATTCGATGACTATACGTTGTCTGAGCAACATATTTTTCTTTTTATCTTGCTGTTCCTTCTATTTTTTAGAATGCCCCGAAAATTTCTCACACAAATCGGGATCGAGAATTTGATGAAAAATTTAGATGAAGAAAATTTTGATGATAGTGATTCAGAATTTGAAGATGAATTAGATGTATCAGCTAATTTTGATGAGGAAGCTGATGGCTTATTCGCATGGAAAGAGGTAGAAGGCTCGGAAATGATAAATGTATTGCCATTTTCTAGCAAAGTTGGATTGAAAGTTGATGCTATCAGTTTCAAAACTGAAAACGATTTTTTTAAACTGATGTTGACAGACGAAATTTTAGCATTGATCTACTTAACCTTCATGGAGAATCATCTGATAAAAGAAAGCATGCATCTTCATGGAAACCAACCGATAAAAATGAGATTTTAAAATTTCTTGGCCTTATTTTATTGATGGGACACATCAAAAAAGATAGCTTACAGGATTATTGGACAACTGATAATCTGATAGAAACTCCGATTTTCAGAGAAACGATGCCCCGAGATCGTTTCCTAATGTTTTTAAAATTCTTACACTTTTCTAATAATAGTTTAAAAGAAAGCAGAGATTCTCCAACTTATGACAGATTGTGGAAAATACGAAAAGTTTTTGATTCTTTTAACAGGATATTTAAAGAAGTGTATGATTCCACAGAAAATTTATCTTTCGATGAAGTTATTAAATTTAAAGGAAGAGTGTTATTCAAACAATACATTCCAAAAAAACGCAAACAGTGGGGTTTGAAAATGTATAAAATTGCAGATGCCACTGGCTATACTTATGATATGAGAGTATATCTAGGTAAAGATAAAAAAGAAAACCTTTCAACATCTGCTTCCTATAACGTTGTATATACAATGACAGATTGTATAAAAGGTAAAGGTCATAAAGTCTTTATGGATAATTTCTTTTCCTCGACGGAACTTTTTCGAGACCTTTTAAAAGAAAGAAGTATTATATATATAACTCCTGTGGAACTGTGCGATCTAATAGAAAACATTTTCCAAAGGATCTGGCTCCTTGTAAAATGAGACAAGGTGATGTTGCCGTAAAATTTTGTAATGGAATGACAGCATTGTGTTGGAAAGATAAGAGGCAAGTATATATGCTGACCAATATGCACAGCCCCCGAAACGAATTAATCACTGAAGAACGAAAAAGATTTTAAAAAAAATTTGATGGTGACGTTTCTCTATGCGAAAAAGAAAAATTAACAACTACCAAGCCAAAAATTGTGGCAGATTACAACAAGCATATGGGATATGTTGATTTAGGAGACCGCATGGCATCCTTTTGCTAGATGAACTAGAAAATGGACAAAAAAATTATTCTTTGGCCTCATCGATATTGCTGTTCTGAATGCTTTTCTAATGTTTAAATCATGCCGAACTTCGTCAAAATTCAGTTTAAAAGAATTTAGAATGAATTTAATTACATCTCTAATAGGAAAAATAAATCATAAAAATGCAGAGCATTCAATAACAAAAAAAGTTAGGACAAATGATAATACATTTTCTCATTGGCCATTTGACGAAAAGAAAAGAAGGTGCGCTTATTGCGCGAAAAAAAATGTACAAAAAAGAACCACTATAATCTGCAAGTCATGCAATGTGGCTCTTTGTATTGACCAGAACTGCTTCAAAGATTATCACACAATTTATTTAAAACTTTCTTAACACATACACCAATAAAAATAAAAGAGCAGAGTTAAAAATATTAAAACTGATAAATAAAACGAAAAATAAAAAAAAGGCTCTTTTAAGAGCCAAAAATTTCAAAAAGTAGAACTCACTTTCACAAACAGATATTTCAAAAACATGCTTACAAAAGCTTTCAATTTAAGATATAAATTTCTCTTAGAAACAAAAAAGTACCGTAAAATAAAATTAAAACAAATTAATGCATATTTTTTTTCAAGATTAAACATTCATAAAACCAGTTGTTAATTCTGTTGAGGTTCGAGTGAGTGAAGATTAACGTCGCACTGTTCAGGTACACAAGTGCTTTTGGCGACAAACCTCATAATTTTGAACCATTCTCAAGTAACAAGGACGACACCTGAGCTGGCATTCCCCTCTCCTAATTACCACACCAACGGGAGGACGTTTGAGCTCTCAACAGATTTAACGTGCATCGCTCCCCAACACGGCGGGTCTTTCGTGGTACTGGGCTCAAACTCATGACATGCCTGCCATGATCCGATGCCTGGACCACTAGGCTACCGCAACCCTCTGTCGAGGTTCGAAGTCACCATGTTGGCATGGTGTGAAAGTTTGGTGAAAGGGTCAGATTTCTGAAGTACAGCCCCAGTAGCCTTTATATTGCTATAGAATGTGATGTTATTAAAAACTCAAATCTAATTAATCACAAAATATTTGGAGTACATTTATTATTATTTTTTCGTGCACTAAAAGGGCGCTAATTCGAAAATTAAAATGTTTAGAAAAATGTCCTACATGTTGTTCTTGAAGTTTTTACATATTTCATCGAATATTTTTGAAAATTTGAGGCGTTATTTTTTTTATTACATGGTTTAATTATTGTTGTTAAATATGTAAACTGCTTTATTTTAGAGTGAAATAAAACATTTAGTATAATAATGCTATGCTTATTTTCATTGTCGAATAATTTTAAAAACATGGGTGGATCTTTTTATAACATGATTTTCATTATTGTACTTGAATATATAAGCTGCAATAATTATACCGAAGGTAGTATGTGTACACTTAATTTTAACAGATTTATTACATGACTACCTACTTACCTATTTTACAAAACATATATATAAATGCAAGCATCGATATTATTGCGAGTTTATAATTAAAATATACTACTCTCAGAGGGTGTTGTCATTAAGCTCTGGTTATAGAAGCTATGAATTAAATATTCGGCGTATTTAAATAATATTTTAACGTTTTACTAGAACAAATATTTTAGTAATATATGATTGTCAACTTTTTTAAATAATTTACGTAAGACAACTGTAATGATATCTTAGTATTTAACGCTAAATGATTATTTACTGGTTTTTTGGAACATGAAAATATTTTACATAACAAAAGAAATATTTTACAGAAAAAAAGTTTTAAAAACTTTTAAATCATTTTATCATACAAATGATTATATTGTAAAGACCCTTTTTTTAAACTTTCTATAATAGTTTTCTCATACTAAAACAATGAATACAATAAAAATCTTGTTCTACTCTCATAGTACTTCTGAAATGCTATTCATCAAACTCTAGAAAATATCTATTTTAATTTCAGATTTTACTTAAAAAAGACAAGAAAAAACAACAAAATATTCATTAGAAAATTTACAGGCGTTCAATTCAAAATGGGTATTTTGGATTTAGAATTTTAAAAAAATCTATTTTCATATAATAATACGCCAAATATTGCGATTTTCCGTACTCCTGAAAGATCCCCGACTAAAATTTGGCAACCCTTCCCTCTTTCTTTGCAAAGTGTGAAACCTTTTACAATACCAGAAGGGGAGAAAATGGTCAAGCAGGACCTTCCCGGGGGGGAAAGAAATTTCCTGCTCGGATTCGAATGCGCCGAATGGAAGGGAAATTTTACCTCAGCGAATGCCGAATTCTAAAGGTTAAAAAAAAAGAGAGACATGGCAATTAATCTATGCTTTCAAAACATTAATTTTTTCAGAATCAAAATATCTAGATAGCAGAGGAGTAATTTTTAACAAAGTTTCCCATCCTTGGTTTAATATGTTGCGCTCTACAGAAATATTTCAAACTATCCCAAAGTATAAATTCGTATGCTTTACTCAGTTAAGCATCCAGATTAGACAAATTTGAATCCATCAGAATTTGGGTTTAAAATAGAGATAACCACTGTGGTTTTCTAGCATGGGGGAAAGTAGCAATTTTCTAACATAAAGATTAACTAACAGTATAATTAATAAGAAAAATTTAAAAGGGAAGATACTTTAAGTTACAATTAATCATTAAATTCAATTCAGCATTTTGGAGGAAAGGGAAGATGTAGCCAACCATTAAAATCCTGAATTTTACAGAAAGATTCCCCCATTAAAACAAACTGATCTGTTTTAAAATATTTCTCTTTTACATACTCAATACACTTTCTAAGAGTACTGATTAAAAATACTTTCAAAAATGAATCATGAATTTTAAAAGAAAATCTTTATTGTTATTTGCAGATTGAAAAAATTAGCATATATGATTAAATTTAGAACAAGAAAAAGAAAGAGCAAGACATTCATATGATGTTTGATAAATGAACTATAAATCAAGGATTTGTCCACAAACTATATATATATATATATTTAAAATTATAAATTCTCATTTCTGGTTCAATACCAAGAAATAACAGTAAATGTAATATAAATATGCAACTACCTTGGCTTCAGAAAATTTCACAGAAGAAACTGATCCATCATCAAATTGTACTCTGTATGTTCTTGAGGTCACATCTAAAATTTTTGCATCATAATACACATTGCTTCCAGCCCAACGGGCAGAGACCCTATCACCCTTTTTAAATACTTCCTTTTTGGATTTTGATGACATGATCATGAATTAAACTGAAAAGAGAACATTTAACCAATTTAATCAAAGCTACATACTTCTAATTCAAAACAAAATTGTAGGAATAAAGAAATATTGAAAAATCACTATTTATACAATTATTCATAACAGCATTCAATTTGGTACAAGTTTTTTAACATAGCTTTTTTTTAAATAAGATTTATAAACATGCTAATTGAAAATTAACAAAAATTCAAACCATTATTAATGTCCAAAAGTTAAGCATACTCGAGAAACTGTATAAATAAAGCCTGATATTGCACATATATAACCTATCAAAGTTAACCAACAATTGTGTACATGTAAATTTTTTGTCAGTGTTATAATAGAACAATGGGATGAGTAATTAAAATGCTGCAAGGCATACTCTAATGTGCATTCAAGATTCTAGTTCATTGTATAATGTATGTATATTTCAACTGTTGAACATAAGAATTGATTATGATTTAAAGAAGACAATTCAACTTGTTTTTCAAAGGCAGAATTATTGAAATGTTAGAAAGATGATTACAGAAAGAAAAATACCTTTTGTCATAAATACTCCACAAACTGTGGAGAATTTTTAATTACTAGTAACTCCTCAACCAAAAGCAACAAATAAATAAGATTGATTTATGTTCATAACTATATGACAAAACACTGACCAACTGTTTTTGGAGCTTGTTGCAACCAGCAGAACAATTTCCAAGCAAATAGCTTACAGAAGACTTCAGGAGAATGATCTGTGTGATAGATGTTATTGTTCACATAAAATGAACTTGTGAGTAAAAGAGCTCTTTTAGAATTGTTGAGGAACTAAGCAAAATGTCCTCTAATGATTCAATTAAGTTTGCAGAGTGATTCCTATTGCAGCAAAATTTGGAGAGAAAATTGAACACATTGCCACCTTTATAATATCATAGAACAAAATCACTATTGCAGCAGTAGTATTTTAGTGTGGGTGGATATAATTGTCTACTACACACTTTGGGAGGAGATTCTATAAATGAAATAAGATTCATAGATAAGGTGTTCATGTTCTGAGGTGCAGCAGGCCAACATTTTGCATTAACAGATAACAATATGTGATTATACCCTTCTCAACTAGTACAGGAATATTTTAAAAGTGAAGATATCAAATATATTTAAAAGAGATCATGATTTGATTTAAATTCAATTGCACATGTTTGGAAAAAACATGGACAAACAGTTTCAGCTTAGCAGCCTCCATCAAGACATATTGCCAAACTTATCTAACATGTTCTCCATTTATGTCATTAACATAAATCAAGCAATAAGTTCATTTTTATGGATTTTTCAATTGTTTCCTTTATTGGAATAGTTTTCTAAGAAAGCATGCCAAATTTTACTATATTCCACCTTTTATTTTTTGCCTTACTTAATGAAATAATTATTATATGCTTCACTTACAAGTAACCCAATGTTAGTTTAATATACATTTATAATAAAAAAAGTATATAATGAAAGGAAGTGTTTTTTTCAGACTTCATAGTGCTATAAAGATTTCATTGTAACAAATTGTTTATTTTGACAAACTTGAGAGAAAAGCAGTATAATTCTGATTAAGTCATGTGTTCTCTAATTGTGATTGCTATTTATTATTTTAAATTGGTAATTTTAAAAAAAAATAGCATACATTTTTTTTAGAAAAAAAATTCCATATACTTGTTGATAGTTTTAAAAATTTATAATACATAATGTTAGATGAATATTAAAATTCCAGTTTTTTAAATTCTTGGTGCATTTCTCTCATTACTTATGAAAAAAATATTACCCAGAAATATAATTTACATTCTTTTTAAGTAGTCATATATTAACCCCATGCCACTGGTGATCTATATCAAATTTTAACCTGCCACTGATGAATTATATCTTGCAAAATGTAATTATCAGGCAAATAGGTCAAAATGAAATATATTGCCATAACTCCTAAAATCTTTGATAATTGATCTCTAGCATACAGTTAATATCAGGAGATAAATTGCCGACATGGTGTAAATCAAGTGTTTTTCTTTCTTTCTATATTTTGTTGCAAAAGAAAAAACAAATGCAATACAATGATGCATGACTAAATTTTTTATTTCAAATATTAAATGCTGTTTGCTAGAAAACATGCATTTAGTTGAGGATTTGAAGAATGAATTTATATAGGAATACAGCAAAAGAAATGAGAATCAAATTGAAAAATCCGTGAGAAATAATAGTTGCTTTGGAGAAAGCAGAATAAGTATGATCAAGATTAAATAAGGATAAATATGGAAAAAAAGGATGGTATGTGAAACTTATTTCATGACATTAAATTTTTTTCTTTAACCTCTTAAATGCAACAGACATACATATACACCTCACTCAGCCATAACATTAACTGAAATTATACATCCTCTTTCTGAAGTATGATCCTTTGCATGGCACTGCGATCAATAAAACTATTTCCAGGGTGTTAGAATGCAATAAAATTATCTTTTAAAATGTCTGAAAAAGATTTACTTATTTCCGAGATTGATTGAGTTATGTCATTTTTGGCCCTAATACACCACATAACTGTGTGTGCCTGAATGAAAAATAAAAGCACTGGGTAGCAAATCAAGTAATTTTTCCTCCGAAGGAAAGAGGTTCATTGATGCTTATGAATTACACTATCAACCAATTTCATTAAAATCAAGAAATCATTTAATGCAGTGAAATGCAGCCACCAATGGAAAGCCATCACTATGCATATTCAAAAACAATAATAATAATGAAGTTAATATTTGGTGCTATTTTTTGAATTGGCGACATCTTTTGAGTTAGTAATATTAGTAGAGGATATAATACATAAGAGCCCTTTAATATATTTTCAAAATTCAATAACTTTCTTATAAAAACTTTTTAAACTGTGTCTTAGATTGTTAAAATGTATTTATTTTGGATAATTATTTCATGTCAATAAATAACGAAGGAAAAAAAAATTGTTGCGGATCTTCAGTTTTCTCAAGGGCCCTATACTTCACTTTAACCTTTAAGTGCCAAAAATATTAAATAAATTAACACAAATTTATACAACACACAAATATAACAGTACACAATAATTGACAATGATAATTTAAATAGAAAGAAAAATTTAATCATTTTTAACATTTTATTTAATCATTTTAATGTTTAAAATGACAACCACAAAAACAATTACAGCAAAATTTGCATAATTAAAATACATTACAGGCATAATATCATTGTTTGGCTAATCAACAATCAACCTTTTAAAATATATTAAAGCATTTTTTTTCCTTCAATTTTTATCAGATTGCAAAAAATCTAATTTTGAGAACGAGTTGAACTTCTATTATTTAAATTTGGAAAAAATATAAGAACAAATGAAAATTCTAGCAATATATTAGATATCCAAACAACAACAACAAAAAAAAAAAAAAACACCTTGGGACAACACACAAAATATTGTGAAATATATATATGTATTTTGCTTTATTCACCGTAACAAAATAAAAACAAATGTAAGTAATATCTCTGTTTGATAGATAATGTAAATATTAAATTTATTATAAGATAATAATACTATCATGGCTACTATAAAATACATGAAATATTTGCATACCTTATGAAGTACATAGGCATTTTATGCTTTAACCGATTCTCAAATAGTCGAAAGAAATTTTGGTACTTAGGTATTATTACAATCTATTGCCAACATTATATGAAATGAAACCTACGATTGCCAATTCAGAGCATTCAACACATGCAATATTGGGGTTGCCTACTTGACAAGTTATCTTGAACGTGGGCGATTGTTGCAATAATACACAATTATGGAAATTTTACATGATAATGAATAAGAAGCCATCAACAATATACTTGTTTCATGCTAGGTTGTAACATAAAACATACGATAAAATTTTATTTAATTGTATAAAAACAAAAACAGAAAAACTTGAAGAGTATGGATAACATAAATTTTCCATTAAAAATATACATAAAATATTACTTCAATTAACACAGTAAGCTTACGAGAAAAAACGAGAAAGAACATGGTATGCACAGATTGAAAAGAAAACTTTTTCTTGATCACTTTTGTCTTGCACTTTAATGTTTAGTTACAACTGTCGACATAATCTGTATATTTTAAAATCTTTTATATAAACATTACTTACTATAAACAAATGAATTATGGATACTTAATAATTAGAATAATAAATTCTGCTAACTTAAAAACATTGGCTCAAGTGCAGTATAGGGGGGGGCACTTTGGATTTGGCGATTTTTATCTAAATGTCATGGTGAGATACCGAATTCATTCTAAAATAAATAATAAATAATTCCGAAAAAAGTACCTTGTCGACCACTTTTAGTCGCCAAAAAAAAAAAAAAAAGGACTGCGTCAAGCGTATACACTTTAATCAAAACATTTTCCAACGGAATAAAAATTTTCAGTTTTAACATTATAAAAGTGACCGCGAATTTTCCTTAAGGGATATTATAACAATGAGATTTTCTAAATACATTTGAAATTACGAATCAAGTAAATATACGTAATGATTTCCCCTCGCAAAACAATTCCTCTGATTTCTTTTAAAACTATGCTAAACATTTTTTTACAGCATTTGAGAAACAATATATGAATGAAATATACCTCGTTTATGATTCCAATTGAAAGAGAAAATTTCTATTAGTAATATTGATTATAAAAGATATAAAATTTGTTAAGAGTAGAGGATTTTCTTTAAATCTATCAAGACTTTATTTTAACTCGAGAACAGAAGTTCATAAAAGAGTTTACCATAAAATACATAACATTATGTTTGACATCTCAAATTCCCGCGCTTATTGAAAACAGCGGGAGATATTGTTTTCATTCAAAATAGAATGCTTTCGGCAAATTTTTTAGTGCAATTAATAAAATACACTAAAATTATAATATTTTATACTCAACAATATGCACTGTCTCACGATACATTTTGATTTCACGTTTAACATAACGATAGTACTGACCGACGATTCCGCGGATAGTTTAAATGTCGCTACACTGCGAAATGACCGGTAAATCGAAAAAATGAAATATATAGGTCCAAAATATTGTTTATTTATCATAAAAAATAACGAAAAATCTACAATTTTGGTAGTCACTCCAGAAAGAGAAATATATCGAACAAATTCAAAAATTTGCATTGCACCATTTTGATAAACAAAACATCTCTTAGCACTGACATAACAGTAAAATCAAACCAGAAATAATTATTTACGTTCAAACTGATTCACCAAGACAATAAAATTCACTTTAAAATAATAATAGTAACAATGATATTGATAAAAGTTGTAAAATTCATATATATTTACTTACAAATTATCGACGAAAAACAGTAACATCAACGAACCTCGAGGACGCTAACAACGTTTTCACAGAAGCGTGCTGATTGGATGATTTGTAAATATATAGTTCGTGATTGGCTTCTGAAGCAGAGTCGCATGTAAACGTTTGTACGAGTTTATTTGTGTCTCTGTGGGGTCTGTTGTAATTTTAGAATTTACTCTTATTGTAAAGGAAAGATAACAGAGATAGTAGTGATTTAAATAATTCACCAAATTTCTATTTATAATAAATATAAAAAATAATTTCGTATCACTTTTAAGATTACGAAACAATAAAGTTCGTTAGTGAATTTGAAATTGAAAAACTTCCAGTTTATATAATCAAAGTTTGCGGTCAAATGATTTAAGTAACGTGATTCTGAAAAATATATTTTTTTCCCCAAGGTTTGTTTTGAAACAACTTTTCAGTTTCAAAACTCTTTAAAAAACATAAACTTAAAAATTATTGATTCATCCTTAATAATTCTGCCATTTTGAAGGTTATTTAGTTGAATTAATTTGTTTTGAGGTTTTGTTTTCTTAGAAAGATAATTAAATCATAAACTTTAAATAATTTGACTAGAACGAAAATGCAATAAATGACTACATAGATAAAAAATCAAAAGAGGTTTGTTTATAAATTGTAACAATTTCCATCCAGTTCAGAGTTCAACTTTAGACAAACATGTTTGAACGTTCTGATCTACAATATATGATCTGATTTTAAAATCAAATTTCGTTTGTAAGCTGCCAGGATTTATAAAAAACAAAATTTCTGAAAGAAGGGCTGATTAAAATCATTCTCGTGGTGTGATAATTGTATAGCGTGAAAGAAATTTTACAGCTTCTGAACTGCATTTTAAAGCCCTTTCTGTCTAAAACTATATTTGTTAATATGATAGTTGCAATAAATGTCTAACTCATCAATATTTCCTCTATCAGGGGAAATGCACAGTCTTTATCACAATACCGAAATCGAGCCATGATCACAAATTCATGCAGAGTTAATTACCCATCAATCGATCTTCTCAGCACATTTGTTGAGAGTTTTGCGACATTTTGTATACACCTGTTCCTACCGATGCGGTCAAATGACCACTTTTCAAATAAATGTTGTATTTTTTTTCCGGTTGATTATAAATAATGCAGAAATTATCAAAAAGGTAGTAAAATATGAAACAATTGTCTTGTAATAATACAAAAAACTTTAATTTAATGTTTTTGAATTTTAGGCATATATATTTTAGAAAGAACATAAACTGGAAAATTACATTTTACTTCAGTAATTTACGTAGATATCGTTATTCAAATTAAAATAAAATTTGTTCGTCGTTACAGTTTTTACATTTTATCGAAAATGCCCTCCTTCGCGCTCTACATATCTCGTTAGCCCTGATAGTTCTCTAAAAATAGTATGTGAAGCAGAGATTTTCCAAAAAACTTTCTTAAAGTCAAAATTAATTAAAAGACATAAAAAAATTAGGCTGCATAAAACAATCATCAGACCCATACTTATCTATGGATCTGAAACTTGGACTTTGACTAAGTCACAGACTGAACAGTTAGCCATCTTTGAGCGTAAAGTTCTTAGGTATATTTTTCGTGCTGTGAATGAGCATGCATTGTGGAGGCAACAACATAATTTTGAATTATGTCATTAAATACATCAATATTGGTCGTTTGAGGTTCGTGGGCCACATCTGCCGAATGAACCTCTCATCCTTGACGTTCAATATTTTCAATCACAAGCCTATTAAAAATTGAGATGGGATGATTGCGTAGAGGAAGATTTTAAAGTTTTAAAAATCACTAATTGGAAAACTGTCATCAAGCTGAGGTTAAAATGGAAGAGGGTTCTTGGGAAGGCCTTGGCCTACCCCCGGGGATGTCATGTCAATAGAAGAATTTTTCCAGGTCCAGAATATTTGAATTTTTTTCCAAACAGTTTCATCACACACGCAATTGATGCTTCAAAATTCTTATCATTCTCTTCACATTCTACAGCGGGACTAGAGAACAATCTCACTCTTTTTCGTTTTTTAAGAGTATTCACTGTGTTCCCTTCCTCATTATCCGTGTCGAAAAACTCAGGGTCAGTGTCCAATAGATCATATTTTCATCTCTAATTCAAATTATAGCTCGTATATATTATTTATTTCTATCAGCAATTTCCTTTGTATTGGCATTTTCGAGGTACATTTTTGAATTTGTATTTGAATAATCCCAAAAATAAATGACTACTAAACTTTTTTTTAAATTTATTATTCAAATTAAATTTATAACCTATTATCTAACTGACCATGTCATAAATATTTGTAATGATCGCTATTTTGCCTAGTGGGTTATCACCAACTGGAGCTCTGTACTCAGTATAAAACTTTACATAAGCACATAAACGTAAACATCATTGGATGATATGCTCTTGGAAAACTTGCACTTTGCATTGGGAGCATACAAACAACTTTGTGAGTGCATATGTGCTCGAGAATACAAAGTTAGGGAATCCTGACTTTAAAAACGCATATGTACAGGAGTATTTAGTTTTTGAAATGAAAAAAACACTATAAAGTTAAAATCGCTGTTTAGAAAACTTGTACTTGTTATATAATTTCTAATGTAATATAATGCGATACGTAGTCTGCAATAATTTAACTATCATTCAACGCTGTTTTTTTTTAAAGATGTTCTAAAATTCTTCATATGAGACAAAAAGTTTTTACGGTACGAACCTAGATTTTCCAAAAATATCTGAATTACAAGAAAAATATCTGAAATGATTATAAATTTTTATACAATATAAATCGAGGCAACCATTAGGTTAATAAGTGATTTAGTTTCCGAAAAAAAAGTCAAACCTCAGATGAAGATGATGATTTTTAAGGAGAATGTTATAACGAAAAATTTTAAAAATTGCGTTACAAGTCTAGAAAATATTGGATACTCAATAGCTCTAATGGGTCAAATATATCTGTCATATTTTATCAAAAATTATAAGATTGAAACATTTTAATTAATAGATTTGATATATATTTGGAGATTGCTTATACGGTGCCGAAATAAAAAGTGATACCAGTTCCTGCAGAATGAACTAGGTCTGTAAAGGTAACAAAAATACCAATACGCAGCTTCATTAGGGGAAAAAAACATTTGGAGATGTTTTTTCATGAGCTTTTCTAGTTCTGATTTAATGGTTGGCAAAATATTCTAAATGTTTTTGAATATTTATTAAGAGGCTGAGATGCATGGGGGGTAAATGGGATAATAATCTTTATTGCTTCATACCCTGCAAAACCTGTAACTAGTAAAAGGTGGATAAGTATTAACAGAGCGAATTTGTGATCGTAATTGGGATTGTGGTGCGAGCCTTTATATGTAGAGTAAGAATATAAGGAATATCATTATATATGTGTGGAGGAATATATAATTAAAACTGAATGGTTCTAAAATCTAAATTCCTTAAAATATTTTATAATTTAAGTTTTGGCATGTATTTTTATTTGGTGCTATATGTAAGTTGTTTTTTTAAAAAAATATATTTTTCTTCTTTCAAAATAAATTTTATTTTTTATAATTTTATTCCTGTACAGTTAAAAACTTTCGATCTACGTAAGTTTCAGCAAGGACTTCAAATTTTGTTTCTACGATAAAATTTAATGGAATTAGCATAAATTACTTCTTTTAAAGCCATTTGGGAAGACGTACTGCCTTTGGGTATGATTTGGGTATCTAATACATTGAGAGATTTTACATATTGATAAAAATGTAACAACTCATAAAATGTGCTGGAATAAAATTTCTAAATAAACCGATTATTCTTAATTGTGCATTTTTCTATTCGAATATTATTTAAGGACAAACAAAATTATCCAGATAGCAATGTATAACTATTATATTAACGGTACACTATAAAGTAAAACGAGGGCTTTTTGCGGCGAACCTCGTAATTCTGAAACTGGGTCGAGGACGACACCTGAGCTGGCATCCCTCTCTCCTGACTTCCACATCACACCAACAAACATTTGAGCCTCGAAAGATTTAGGGCAGTCTTCGTTAAAGAATAGCATCCGGAATATTTTTTTCAGATACAAAAATATTCAAACATTAATATTATATTCTGGGTTCACTATATTGTAGAAACTCACTTATTTTATCATATTACTCATTTTTATCCGAGTTGACACATTTTTTCTTTTATAAAATGTGTTTCGAAATTTTTCTCCTTTACCGTAATGCTAAATGAGCTATCCCTTTCCGTGTTAAAAGCAAAAATTAATTATTTATGGAATATATTTCGAAAATTTAAAAACACTATATTATAAACAAATGTATGAGTTGCAATGTTACAAATTTTCATGAAAAGAAGAGATAATTTCGCGTTCAGGTCTAATTCTCTTACATTTGGCGAAAACAGTGCTCCCTCTCTTCCGTGGGTCTTCGATGGCACTAGGCTCAGTGACGTAGCGTGGGCTTTCACCGCCTGGGGCCGACCAGAAATTTGCCGCCTCTCTGTTTTAATTATTGGTCAAGAAAATTTGTAAAAGTAAAAAAGGCAGTTTTCAATTTTTTTTTTATTGATTAAAAATGCACTTTTCGTGTTTATTTCATAGCAAAATCTTTTATACAATTGTCAATATCAATATGTATGTCAGGTTCAATTGCCAGATAGCTAAATTTGTTAGTCTTAACGTGGACATTGTCTATCTAAAATAATTTTTGATTAATTTTAGCTTAGAGAAGCTTCTCTCGCAACTGGCATTACTGATGGCAGATGTTAAAAAAATTTTCAACATTATGACAATGTTTGCTAAGCGATCTTCAAGTTTGGACTCAGTAATGTATTTTAATAAACCCAAAGAGCCAGACCTAATGAGTTCTTTTTTACAGCCTAGGTCTGTTGCAGCTACGAAGCTTATAGACGTACGCGCTCAAGTTGGAATTCTTCTTTATTAATGTCTTGAAGAGCTTGATCTACGTCCAAGCTCAATATCACTTCAGTCCTTAAAAAAGCATATTTTTGTGCTATATTCTACAACTGTTGAAATCTTTCTCGAATTTCAGCAATTACTCTGTCTATTGAAGAAAACATTGTTCCCCTCAAGTAATCTTCGAACGATAACTGAGCATCTTTACTTCCGTCGCCAAATATATGCTTCCTCCTGATTCGTCTTGAGGGTTCAAAAGAAATTTCAAGCTCTTCACATAAACTTTTAGCATACATTAAAGTGTCATCCACGAATTCCACTCATTATGCTTCTAATACGGTCTGTAACGCACGTATTTTTTTAGCATATTGATGGATATTTAGTCTCTTTGTTTGCAAATAATTTTGAGCATCATTGACTTTACTCAGAACAGGTTGCCAGAAACTTAAGTAACATAAAAACGAATGCGATTGCATAGTGGCTAATAAATTACCTGCATCTGTGCTTGTATTAAAGCTTTCACTCGTTTCCGTCAGTTTCGTCACGCGGGTGCGATTTGGAATTTGAAATTAAATATCGCGGTGCTTGCCGCCACCCCTTTTCGTATGCCTCCCGGGGCCAAGGCCCCCTCTGCACCCCCACGCTACACCATTGACTAGGCTCGAACTCGTGGCCCGCCAGCCACGAATCCATGACATTCACAGGCTACCTCAGCCTCAGACCTATCTTGCTCTCATTTGCCTTAAGTTTTCTGCCATATATTTTGAAACGAAATTAAAAAGATAATTTCTTAAAAATACAAAATATTTAATAGTGTCTTATTACTACTACCATATACGATAATTTACTTTCGTTTATCTCTACGCTTGGTAATGTTATTGTTTAAAAAAATTTTTAATTCGGTCCGCGACACTGTTGAGACTGTTGCCATGTTAAATTGTGAAACTAGTTAATTTAAGGAATACCAAAGGGGGAAAAAGTTACAGTATTTCAAGCGATACAATAAGAAATAAGTGTGGAATGGACAGTATTAAAATAACTCAAAAATAATATAAAAAGAAGAGTTCTCCATTTTTAAAATTGGACAGATTTTATTTTTAACAACCTACATGTGAGTCATGACTCTCAGTGGTCCAGTCACGACAAATACCCGAGAAAACATTGAGAAAATCGTGCTAAGATTTCTCACCTGAGCGCTGTATTTATCACAAGGTAAACATGAAATACTGATTTCGGAACGGGTTGAAAGTCTAGCAAAAGGCAGGTGCGCTCTTCTATGTAATTCACAGAACAGTTTAACACCCACTCTCTTCATTCCATTAACAGTTCAGAGAGGTTACGTATGAGAAATTTTAGCAAATGGTTTTTTAAACATTATACTTGTGCGAGATAAAGATTCCACGATGAAAAATTTTCCTTCCGTTTAACGAATATTTTTAAAAATTAATAATCTAGTAAAAAGGATATATTTTTAAAGCAGTGCTTCTTAAACTTTCACTGCTGGCGACCCAATTTTCAATCATCCCCCCCAATAATAATGTATTGAATGCAATAATAATGCACTTTTTGGCGCTAACGCTACAACACGATCTTAATTATAAACCGTACAAATTAACAAGACAAGTATAAAATTTTGTATATGTTACTTTTAAGTATTATACATTTTAAACAAATTACTTTAAAATATTAGGATTAATATTATGTTATTTTTCCTTTCACTAATTTTAAAATTGGAACAGATTGCAAAATGTATTTAATTAAAGATTTATTTCCTCCATTTCTAAAAGTACAAATGTCATTAGAACAAGTAATAAAAAAAAATTAAGTCAATTTCTACTTAGGTCAACAAAGGAAAAATTATTTTAGTTACTTTTTATGAAATAGTTACAATTAATATAAATATGTATATACATATGACAGAATCACAATATTAAGTGACAAAATAGAAAGCAATTTTCCTTGCAATTTTTCATTTTCCTTCCTATATATGGTGTTTGACTATTTTTTGTTTGTTTGTTACTATTTATTCATTCATTAAATTTAATTATTCTAATAAAATAGTATAGTAAAAAAAGAAGCCACATTCTCAGGAATTAGGCCATCTCAGGTGGGATTCGAACCCATGACCTTTGGATTAGATGTCCATTGCGCTACAGGGACACAACGAACGATTTTCTTTTCTATATATGCTGTTGGACTATTATTTTTTTACTATTTATTCATTTTTTGATTTAATTAATGAATTAATATTTGAAAAAACTGTATTAACATCAAGTGTCATCCATTACAAGTTTAAAAAAATGTATTTGAACTGGAATGGATGAATAGAAAGTATTTTATTAATGATTGAAAATTTGAACAAGATATATATATATAAGGAAAGAGTGAACTAAAAGTAAAAATTGAAAAAAAAGTCTAGTATATATTGCTCTCGATCATATCCATCACATCTGGCATTCTCGTGAACGTCTGCGTGAGTCTGGCCAAACTATCGGACGTCTGAACAAAACATGTAAAAATGCTATACCTCGTACAATTTTAGTCAGTCTTGGTCGAGATCGTAGGTTTGGAGACAATTTTGCTAAAGAGTTGCAGTTCATACCTCTATCAAATGATACTGTTGCCCGTCGAAATGAAGATATTGCTGAAGGTGTAGAGCAACAGCCTTTCGGTAAGTTGCGTGATAAATTGTTTTCAATTCAGCTTGACGAGGCAACAGATAGCAATTAAGATGCTCATTTCATTGCGTATGTTCGATTTTGGGATGGTATGACAGCAGTTGAAGAACTATTTTTGTAAATCAATAAAACTCATAGCAACAGCATTATTTGATATTGTAGGAGTGGGAAGGCCCATTGACACCAGCTAAGGGGAATGGGTAGTTTCCCCTCCCCCTTGGAATGTGGAATGGCAAGTGGCAGGGATTCGGTCTTTGGGTACGACGGAGTGAAGTCATGTCCGAGTGTTGCTAACTGTATAATAACTGTTTTCTTTAAATGTTTTTTTTTAATAAACCTTAATTTTTAAAATTTAAATGCCAGGTTTTTTTTTAATTTGTTTCCGTGCCCATTGATTAGAATCAACAAGTGTACTTAAATAACTAATAAATAAAACTTAATATATTACTGATACACAATAATCACTTAAAATATTACTGATACACAAGAATCACTTAAAATATTACCGATATACAATAATCACCTAAAATATTACTGACACACAATAATCACTTAAAATATTATTGACACACAATAATCTCTAACCTATTTCTGATATACACAATATAATCACTTAAAATATAACCGACATACCACTTAATCTATTCCTGGCTGGAATAATAGAACACTACAAAATATATTCGGTAGTTTTTCTCCAATTTAAACTGATAATATTTTTTTTTTTTTTATTATTGTTCCATATAAATGGAAAGTGTTTTAGAACATCAGTTCTATAAATTAAGGAAAGATTGTATGTTTTTTTTCTTTATTGTATTTATTTATTTTTGTAATGCACAATAATAAGTTCACGTCAGTGAATAGCAATTGAGTTTATTGAAAAATTAATGCTAAAGAATAATACTTATCTCATGTCAATGAAATTATTTTGTGCTTATGTACGCATAGTATTTTCGATTAATGTGAAAAAAAAATATTATCAGTTTAAATTGGAGAAAACTACCGAATATATATTTTGTAGTGTTCTATTATTCCAGCCAGGAATAGATTAAGTGGTGCATGTCGGTTATATTTTAAGTGATTATATTGTGTATATCAGAAATAGGTTAGGAGATTATTGTGTGTAATAATATTTTAAGTGATTATTGTGTGTCAGTAATATTTTAGGTGATTATTGTATATCGGTAATATTTTAAGTGATTCTTGTGTATCAGTAATATTTTTAAGTGATTATTGTGTATCAGTAATATATTAAGTTTTATTTATTAGTTATTTAAGTACACTTGGTATATTGCGAAATATATAATACATTATTCTGGAATTCCTCCTAATTCATTGAGTGTTGTGTTAGTGTAGCGGATGCTTATTGTTGTGTGTTTTAAACAAAGATATATTTGTGGTGTTTAATTTTTAGCAATCCCTTCTGGGTGTTATTTCATTTGATTATTTGTTTAGTTGCGGTATATTGAAAAAGAAAATTTTCAAATGGCATTTTTGGAGAAAGCTAAAAGCAGGATTTAGTTTTGTTGGCTGAGGAGTTAGGTCAAAAGGTATCAGATAAAATGACGAATATAGAGCTAAGGAATATCATAATCGGTAGCAAAGATTACGAAGAAGAGTTCGTTAGAGATCAGTTATCTGTTATTTTAGAGGAACGCTTTGAAAGGGAAAGTGAGGAAAAATCGCCAGGCAGCTCGCAATCGAGGAGGAAAATCGCCAGGCAGCACGCAATCCAGCAGCTGCGCTGGGAATCAGAATTGAATGAACTGCGGTTAGAGATCGAAAGTATTCGGTCGAATGTCAAGCGGACGAGTTGTGCAGAAGATCGTAAGAAGACATCTTCAAATTACCGAATTAGTATCGGGAGGGCCGAGGAACATGTGAGGGAAACGTCTCCTGCTGTGTTGATGGCTGAAGCTACGATACCAGTAACTACTCCTATCAAGGAAGAAAAGGGAATGGACGATTTAAGGGTTGTTTACGTCAAGGTCAAGGGTGAGCAAGAAATGGTGAATGCTGTCATAGACACAGGTGCCCAGATGCCCGTGGTAAGGCCAGATGTTGTCGAAGGACAAAGCATTAATAATAGAGGGTCAATTCAAATAACGTCTGCATTTGGGGAGCATGAAATGGGTGAAGTAAAAGATTCCAACATGGAATTGAATGACTTTAGGCACGGTGTTGTGCCTGTCTCTAAAAATTTGGTTAACGACATGTTAATCTGTTCCTCTGATTATGAAGTATTAATAGAAAACTCGCAAATGATTCGCAATCCTGCGAAACTTCGAGAACCTTCAAAGAAAGAAGGAATTATTAGTTCAACAGATTCAAAATCAGTTTGCAGCCAAGAAGTGGTCACCGATCTACTTCCTGAGACACAGTCTTTATTGAATGTTCCAAACGGAGATTTGGTTGCAGTAAAAATTAATGGATCGAATGTCCAAACAAATGGACAAGGTATAAAAGAAAGCAAGGGTGAGGTTGTCTTAACTTGTGAATTTAAAAAAGGAATCTTGTATAGTACTAGGCGTGGTTGCCCCGTAAGGAATGTATTCCTAATTTTATTGACTCAACCCAGGTGCAATGTTGTCGTGATCCAATAACAGGAATTGTTAATTTGGAGTTGAAGGCAGGATTGAAAATACTTAAGGTTCATGAGGATATTTTATGGACAATAACATGCGTTGATTGTTTTTTGTCACTCTTGGGACTGAAAAGGATTTTTCTTGCTTTCATTTTACATAGAAATTGGAAGAAAAGAGAAAGAGAATTTTTTTAAAATGTTTAAACCTGGTACAATAAAAGAATTAACGTTTGGCTGAAGGTTTAAGCATGTAAAAGTAATGAATTATTCAGGTTGCCTGCTCCTGTTAAATAGATAAGATTTATGCCAATGATTATATATGTACTTTAACGTTTTTCAGTACCATAATTTCTGGAAATTTCTAAAGATTAAAACTTTGGCTTCTAAATATGCTTTGCTAGTACATGTCGTATAATTATTTTAGATTTTATGATATATTTTTGGTAACTTCTTTTTATATTTTAACATTTTTTTTTGAGTATTTTTTGTGTTAAAACTTGTACGGATATTAATTTTCTAGCATATTAATGTGATTTGTAAATCTATTTCTTGGGAGTTGTATTAGCAAAAGCTCTTTTTACATGATACCTGAAAAAAAATTTCTCTCGTTATCTTGTTTCTTGCCATGTATGTGTGCATGTGTTTTTTTCATAGTTTCTTTTCAGCTTCATCGTCCTGAATGACGGATGAGCTTTTAAGGGGGGAGGTGTAGGAGTGGGAAGGCCCATTGACACCAGCTAAGGAATGGGTAGTTTCCTCCCCCTTGGAATGTGGAATGGCAAGTGGCAGGGATTCGGTCTTTGGGTACGACGGAGTGAAGTCATGTCCGAGTGTTGCTAACTGTATAATAACTGTTTTCTTTAAATGTTTTTTTTAATAAACCTTAATTTTTAAAATTTAAATGCCAGGTTTTTTTTTAATTTGTTTCCGTGCCCATTGATTAGAATCAAATTTTACTGATATTTTTAAGTGATTTTATAAACGAGGCAAACATAGAGTGGAAAAATTGCGTCGGAATATGTACCGATGGTGCTCGTACAATGTCTGGAATATTTAAAGGTATACAGGGACTAGTGAAACAAAAAACTCCACTATGCATCTGGACACATTGCATGACCCACAGAGAAGCTCCACAGAAATGAGTCCTGCTGACGACATTACATAAAATAGAGACCCCTAAAATCAAGAATCTTCTCAGGACTTTGCAAAGACATGGGTGCAGTACATTCATCGTTGCTATTGTATTGTGAAGCAAGATGGTTATCCCGCAGGAAATTATTGCAACGTGTTTATGAATTAAGAAATAAAATAGCCATTTTTCTAAAAGAGGAAAACCTACCGGAAGCTGAGAAATTTCAAGATGGTTTATTTGTCATGAAGTTGAGCTACTGGGTCGATGTATTCGAGAAATTAAATAACTTGAATCTTCAAATTCAAGGATCGAATGTACACATGTTTGACACGAGTGATACAATTAATACTTTTGTAGACAATTAGAATTAAGAAGCCGAAATTTAAAGCCAACCCTCCCCCTAGAAATGTGTAAGGGCGACCCCCACGGGTGCCCTTCTCCTTGATTATCAGAGTGAGCTAGAGGTGTAGGAATAACAGAAGAACTAGAAGTTGCCATGATCTTAATTTGACTTTATTAAGATCTTAAAACTTAAACTTCTAACAGATTAGATAATAATAATATATATGAGAGAATCTACGGTGGCTAAACACACAATATATATAATACTGAAATAACATAACCCGGACCACTTGTGAAGGTCTCCTTGGACCTCACTTTGAGAACGAGAATAAATAGGAGTCATGTAAGAACCAGAAGCCATTTTTATAAACAACTTTCTTTATTTGGTTATCTTACCCAAATAGAATCAAAGACTTATTAACAAATATATCTAACTAGTATTATGAGGTTTTTTAAAGGTAATATCCTTTAAATTAACTTAATTAATGATCCAATTAATTAACAATTAATTAACAATTAAATAACGATCACGCGGAGATTACCACGATAAGAGATCCCATAATTATATTTAATAATGTTCTGTAACGTCACGTCTCGAAGACAACAACAACATCTGGTGTCGGTTTCTTTGTAGATTCGACGCCCACACGTGCAATTTCCGATCCAGCGCAACCCCTGTTTGACCCCCCGAGGAATCTAGCGACCCGACCGGAAGATGAGAGAGGGGAGAGATGCTTTGAACTTGCACGGGAGCGGTAACCAACGAAACCTCCTCTCACAAAATAGTGGACTCTAACAATCTAATTAATTTTAATAACTTTAATGTATCATTTTGTAAATAATTTTCAATAGTTGTGACGTAATAAATTCCATATTTTAATTCACCAAGAATACGCTACCGTTATTCTTTCAAACGTTACAGCTTAGAGTTTTGGTGGCAGCGCTTTGGGATAAAAAGTTAGCATTCAGGACCCGTGAGAGGAGGAAAATTTTGGATTTTTACGGACGGACCGCAACGCAGGGAGAAAAGAGATCTTCGGAAGCCGTGCTGCAAGTAAATTCAGCTTCGGAGAAAGAGAGCGTCCTGCTCATAAAAGATCAAACTGATCTATAGTGTTAACGGCTAGTGTCCGAAGGGAAAGCGATTTTCGGAAGCCGTGCTGCAAGTAAACTCCGCTTCGGAGAAAGGGAGCGTCCTGCTCATAGAAGATCAAACTGATCTACATCTACAGTGTTAACGGCGAGAGTGTCCGAAGGAAAAGCGATTTTCGGAAGCCGTACCACTAGTGCACATAATTTGCTTTGACAGCAAGCTGAGTACTTCAAATGGGTGAGTACTGTTATATTTTTGAGTTGCAAACTGCATATTGTATTAGGAATTTTGGTTAAAGTGTTCTTTAGAAATTTTGAAATACTTAGTGTTTTTTCTTGCATGGGAACAGTGTTATTTTGTTTCTAGAGAATTGTAATTGTATTTCAAGCATTGTGTGCAATTTTAGCTTAAGATTTATTGTGTTTTAAGTCTCTTGAATGATTTTGATTATTTTTAGTGTTAAGTTTTTCTTTGTGTATTTCTGTGTATGCATGGGACCAGTGTTATTGTATTGATAGAGAATAGTAACAATAGTGCAAAAATTTAGCGTGACATTTATTTGATATTGATTAAAAAAATGGCTTTCCTTGGTAAAGGAAAAAAGCAAGACATGTTGCAACTTGCTGAGGAATTAGGAATAAATGCCACTTTAAATATGACTGTCCCTAGCATAAAAATTGCAATCACTAACAGTGAAGGTTATGAAGAGGAATTTGTTAAAAATCTGTATGAGACTATCATTGCAAACGGAAAAAGATTGGAAGAGTTAGAAAGGGCTGAAAAATGAGATTAGAGGAGTTAAAAGGGCTGAAAAATGAGATTAGAGGAGTTAGAAAGGGCTAAAAAATGAGATTAGAGGAGTTAGAAAGGGCTGAAAAAAAATGAGATTAGAGGGAGTTAGAAAGGGCTGAAAAAATGAGATTGGAGGAGTTAGTAAAGGAGCAGGCATTAAAAGAGAAAGAATTACAGCTGAAATTTGATTTAGAAAGGTTTAAAATAGAATCCGGATTTAGGGTAAACGATGAATCAAACGATTCTACAAATGCATGTTCTGTAACCTCTAATTTAAACTTAAAAAAAAATTGATCCCAGATTTCGATCCTAAGCAGTCAGATATTAGTTTATATCTAGTGATCTTTGAACGCCAGGCTAAAGGGCGTCAATAGAAAAGAAAGAGTGGGTGGGGCAATTATTGGGTTTGTTACCCTAGAGATCGTGCAATTTATTGCTCGCGAACCGGAGGAACAAGCCGAAAATTACGATTATGTAAAGAAATTATTACTTAAAAGATTCAGGTTAAGTCCGGAGGTCTTTCGGCAAAAATTTGTCCAACACCAGAAAAAAAATCCGATAGCACCTGGAAGGATTTCACTTTTTTGAAATTACGAATTATCTAGATGAGTGGCTGATTGGCTTAGAAATAAATACCTTTCAAGATCTTAAAGATCTAATGGTGGTAGATCAATTAAAAAAACGCGCCAATGCTAGTATGAAAGATCATTTTTTAGATAATTGGGCAAACCTTAAATCAGCTACTCAAATAGCAGAACTCTTTGATAATTATGAGGACGTCCGAAAGGTAAATTCGAAACCCATGGATAGGTGGGGCAGAAATGATAAAAATTTTGACATACTCAGGGATCAGGAAAAAAGAAAATAGATTTGGGAAAACTTCCCCCAGATTAGGAGCTTCTGTTCCGGAGAGTACTAGAGAGAGAACTTTTGAAAACGCGTGATACAAAGATGTTATCATTGCAATATGCCTGGACATATAAAAGCCGGTTGCCCTAAATTAATAAAAAACAAAACGACGGAAACTCTCAATAATATTGAAGGAAATGAAAACCCGGATTTTCTTAATTCATATACAACAAAGGGCTCTGTGAATGGTCACGAGATAGACATTCTTAGAGATACGGGAGCGACAATAGATTTAGTATGTGCAAAATACATAAATCCTTCTTCTTTCTCTGGTGAAAATGTTTGGGTAAAACAACCGTTAAGCCCAGAATTAGTTTGTTTACCTTTGGCGGTCGTGGAAATTTCCGGAAACTTTGGAACGGTGCAGACTAAGGCAGCGGTTTGTGGAAATCACTTAAATCAACACGGTCGATATTTGCTTGGAAATAAAACGGCCGAGCTAATAAAAGGAAATTTAGGCTATAATTTCCTGCCAGTCGAAATATTGAATGCTGTCCAAACAAGGTCTCAAGTCAAAGCGGCTAGAGAGAAGAAAGGGAATAGATAGTGGTGATGCTAAAAAAGGGGAAGATGAGGTTATAATTGTTTCTTCGGATGCAGAGGACGAAATTTTAATACCTGCACTCAGGAATATGTTCCGGAATTAGCGCTGCTAAGGGTTACGCGAGAAAATTTAATCAATGCTCAAAAAAATAGCGAGGAGATTAAACCCTTATACGAACAGGCAGCCAGTCAGGTGCAGGTTACCAATCAGGTTTATTCGCTAGAGAAGGAATTATTGGTCAAAAATCGTGAAGATAAGTTAGGTAACGTGGTGAAGTCAATTTTTTTAGCGTTACGAACTGTATCTCACGAAAGTACAGGGTATACACCGTCAGAGTTGGTGTATGGGAAAATTTGCGAACCCCAGAGACGTTAGTAATGGAACATTGGATGGAACCGGAAGAAGAGGGTGATCTCGTCACTGAATATATGTTTAAGTTAATAAATAGATTAAAAAGATGTCAAGAAGTAGCTATAAATAAAATGGAGAAATGCAAGTTAAGCGGAAAACTTGGTATGACAAAAACGCAGTAAAACGTGAATTTAAGGATGGAGATTTAGTCCCAGTGTTAGCTACATCCAGAGCAAATAAATTAGCAGTGCAGTGGATAGGTCCTGGGACAATTTTAAATAAAATTTCGGAAACGAACTATTTAGTCGAAATCCCCGGCAGACGCGAAACATCTCAAATCTATCATATAAATATGCTAAAACCATATTACAAAAGGCCAGAACACGTTAACGTGATTATTAATGATGAAACAAAAACTCTCTCGCAGACCAGGAGTTAGAAATCCCATACTTAGAAAACAATTCTCTCATTTATGATTTCGAGGACGTAATCCAGGCTAGCGAGTTGAACAAACACCTTCACGACAAACAAATAGATCGACTGCGCGAATTATTAAATAAAAATACTCTAAATGTTTTCAAACAATCCCGGTTTAACTAATCTGGTTGAACACGAAATCCAGTTAGTTAGCGATCAACCAGTTAGACGAAGCCCTATCGAATGTCGCACCGACAAAATGAAATCTTAAAAAACGAAATTAACCGAATGTTAAAATTAGAATCATTGAGGTAGGAGAATCGGATTACATGTCTCCTATGATTTTAGTTGAGATAGCTGGGAAAGAACCTCGTCCATGTATAGATTACAGGAAATTAAACGGGATCATTAGAACGGAATATTTTCCTCTTCCGAATATCGAAGAACGCGTAGAAAAGTATCGGCGGCTAAATTTATTACCGTCTTTGACTTATCTAAAGGATATTGGCAAATACCTTTGAGTAAAACAGCACAGCGATACGCAGCCTTCTGTACTAGCTTTGGTACATACCGACCCCTAAGGATGAGTTTCGGATTAAAGAATGCTCCATATTTCTTTAGTAAACTCATGGCTGAATTACTTAACGGACTAGAGGATTTCGTTGTCCCGTATCTAGACGATATCGCAATTTTCTCAGATACTTGGGAGTCGCATATTAAACATATGGAAACGGTTCTGCAGAGAATAAAGAGAGCTAAGTTAACGATAAAACCTTCAAAGTGTAAGTTTGCGCAACAAAATGTCAAATTTTTGGGTCACATTGTGGGTCAGGGTTTTCGCACTCCCTTCCGAGATCAAAGTTCAGGCTGTTCTAGAGTTCCCTACCCCCTCGCACGAAAACCCAAATACGTGCTTTCTTAGGTATAGCGGGTTATTACCAAAAATATATAAATCGGTTCT
This sequence comes from Trichonephila clavipes, assembly GCA_019973935.1. Classification (NCBI taxonomy): domain Eukaryota; kingdom Metazoa; phylum Arthropoda; class Arachnida; order Araneae; family Nephilidae; genus Trichonephila; species Trichonephila clavipes. The sequence goes on along the minus strand of BMAU01019870.1, from coordinate 415,322 downwards.
CGGTAATTGCTGCTCCGTTGACGGATGCGTTGAAGGGAAGAGCAAAGAAGGGAGAAATTAAGTGGACGACCGAGTGTGAAAACGCATTTCGAGAACTAAAAGGGAAACTAATTGATAAGCCCGTCTTGTACGCGCCAAATTTTGAACGAGAATTCATTGTACAAACGGACGCTTCGAACGCAGGTATGGGAGCAGTTTTAACTCAATTAACTGAACAAGGTGAGGAGCATCCAATCCTTTACCTGAGTAAGAAATTTTCAGAGGTAGAGAAGCGTTATTGTACGACGGAGAAGGAATGTGCTAGTATTGTTTTCGCAATTAAAAGGTTACATTATTACTTAGATGGAAATTCATTTTTAGTTATGACCGATTACAACCCGTTGGTGAGGTTGAATAGAAATGTTAGTTCTAACCCTAGATTGATGCGATGGGCTTTGGCTTTGCAACCATATAATTTTAGAATTGTACATCGGTCGGGTAAAAGTCACAAAAATGCAGATAGTCTCAGCAGATCGGTGATAGATAATTAGGGATTGTTAATAATGTTCTCTTGCTCATGAATAATAATTGTTGCTTATGTTTTTTTAGTTAAAGGTTAATAATTGTGTTAAATTTTTTATTTATTTACTAGTACTGTATATCATATCGAATGGCGATGCGTGTCAAAAGATAAAGCCATGAAAAAGCAAATGTATTAATATGCTTAATTTTGTGTACAGGGTTTTAAAATATACATGAGTATTTAGGGTTACGCAAGAGACATATTGTGAAAAATATTTTGTGTGTAAGGCTGTACACTTCGCATATCATATCAACATGTCGTTAGTATAATTTTTATTTAAGTATTGTGGCGAAGAATATTTTATGTGCAAGGTCTTACACTTGCATTTGATATAACATGTTAGTATAATTGATACTAGGCATTGTGATAGGAGTGTTTGTATTTTTTTATTTAATGTATAGTATGTTTTCACATTGATTACATTGCTATTTCGTGATATAGATTTGTGTAAGTTCCCTAGCAAGAACACTCACTCACTAGAAATAAGTAATTCCAAATTTAGTTCAGCGTTTTCTTTAGTAATTAAAATTGCAGCTCAGAAATATAGTGGTGCTTGATTAAGGGATGTGTCGGTAATCTGTCAGTTGTCTCATCGTCATCCCATTAAACTTTTCTCAACGGAAAAGTTCCATAAGAGAGGGCGAGAGCTGTAACGTCACGTCTCGAAGACAACAACAACATCTGGTGTCGGTTTCTTTGTAGATTCGACGCCCACACGTGCAATTTCCGATCCAGCGCAACCCCTGTTTGACCCCCCGAGGAATCTAGCGACCCGACCGGAAGATGAGAGAGGAGAGATGCTTTGAACTTGCACGGGAGCGGTAACCAACGAAACCTCCTCTCACAAAATAGTGGACTCTAACAATCTAATTAATTTTAATAACTTTAATGTATCATTTTGTAAATAATTTTCAATAGTTGTGACGTAATAAATTCCATATTTTAATTCACCAAGAATACGCTACCGTTATTCTTTCAAACGTTACAGTTCCTATTGAACATTTAACTTTAATCTCACTCTTAAAACTTTAATGAGACTTTAATTATAAATCAATAATTACCAACGGAATCTCAACTCTTCTTGAGGTTAAATTATCTCCAACAAGAAATCTTCAATTTAACTTCACTATAACTTTCTGCTTCAATCTCTATCTCCTACTGCTCTAACTTTACTATTCCGTTTGACTTAAATACTTTATCTAATCTGCATATAACAAGGAATCCTGTCCGCTTTTTGGAGTTGATTGGAAATAGGTAGGGAATTAAATTTCCCTAAAAAGGACGACTCAGAAGGTTAGTGATAAAGTTCCGTATAGATTTGTCACACACTATCAATGACTAACTCGCCTAAACTCAATTCCAATACTATCACAGATCCTAATATTAAATAGTCAATCTTACCTTAATGTAGATCATTCAATCCTACCGGAAGTTGCGGATTTACTGGAGTGCAATGGTATGCACCTTGACCTAATGGCTCTCTGTCACGAATAACTTCTGTTAGCTGTCCCTTAATCTTTCCAAAACCTCTTCACGCTTGAACCATAACATTCCTCAAATTGCCACCCCGCTTACTCTAACTTCTGATATTTAAAAGCTTCCTAATTTGCATCTTTCCTTCACGCTTCACTTCTTGGGTTTGGTTGGAAAAAAGTTACCATTAATTCTGGTCCCAAAGAACCTAAAGGACGTGTTAATGAAAAGATGCGTGAGCCCGTCACAAACGTTTGAAAATGAGGATAAATGTGTTTAAACTTACATAGCTGAAGAGCAACACGTGGAAGTTGTTTTTAAAACTATTGAATACCATTTAGCCACGTTGGCAAAGAATTTTAAAAAAATATTTTTTTTTCTGAATACAACTTGATAGCAAGTTACGAATGGGTTAGAGATCCATTTTAAAATACCCCAGAAGGGCTTTAAACTACCGAAGAAGAAATCTTTATAGATTTCCATCCAGTGGCGAAATTAAAAGGCAACTTTGTTAAATCACTATTTCAATTTTGGGCAGAGGTAAATGATAAATTTTCTGCACTGAAAACAAAAGCATTTCGTGTACTATTACCATTTTCAACATCATACTGTAATGACTTTGCACAGCTGGTTACAACTATTCATTTTTAACTAAAAAAATCAGTCTCTTCGCGGGAGGAGCTTCACAACCGCTCTCTCTAAAAAACTTGTATCGCTGCCAGGGGCTTCAACTCAGCACCCTCCAAAACGCCAAGTCTTCTTCTCTTTTTTCTCTTCTAACTAAAATTAGATGAACGCGGACGCCGGCGCCGAAGGCGCCTATTCCCAGAAGGATGGGAGAAAAAGATAAACCATGATGTGAGGATGGATCTAATCAAGAAAACTCCCACGACAAAACGGGGAGGGAGGACGTACCCCAAAGCACGAAACGCTCTATCGAAGCAGAGCGCCGGCGGGGCGAGGGGAAGAACGCAGGAAGGAAAGCGGGACGGCCGAAGGCAGTAAATCAAGGCGGTGAAATATCACCCAAGAACCCAGAGTAAAAGACGCAGTGCAGTGCAGCTAAATCGTGTTGTTAAGAGTGTGAAAAAAGTGTTTTTTGTTGAGTTATGGGGGGCGGATCGGGTTTCTCCACTTCGTCGAAGAGTATGAATATTTAATTTTAGGATGTGGATACGTAAACAGTGTTTGCGCTTTGATAATTGGATTGTCATGAGATTCGATAGATTTAAAGACATTTCTAGAGAGTTTAGTGATGTAATTAGAAATCGGCTCCATTTGTAGATCGTTGTGTATCACGTCATTTCGGACGTACCAAGGTGCGTTAGTCATGACGCAGAGTATCTTGTTTTGCATTACTTGAATCTTTTTCATGTGGGTGGCGACTGCGGCTATCCATACGGGTGAACCATAAGTGATAACTGGGCGCAGAATCTGCTTGTAAAGAATAACTTTATTTTCTAGGGATAAAGGAGACCTCCTCCCAATGAGGGAGATGGCTAGAGAAATTCTACCCCAGAATTTCTCAGATAGATAGTCGATGTGCTTTTTGAACGTTAAGCGGCTATCTATGTGTAGACCCAGATATTTCACCACCGAAACCCACTGAATGTTGTCATCAAAAAGTGTAAGTTGGAAAGGCGGGTCGATGACCCCCCATTTCCTGAAAAGAATTGCTTGAGATTTATCGACGTTAATTGCAATTCTCCAATGTGTAAGCCACGTTTCAAGTTTATCTAAAAAGTGTTGAACAGTTTTAATAGTGTACTTCAGCTGGACACCTTGCGAGAGGACTGCGGAATCATCCGCAAACAGGCAAGTACTGACGGTGGAGTGCTGTGGAAAATCATGTGTGTAGATGTTGTACAAGTACGGAGAAAGGACAGATCCCTGAGGGACCCCAGAGAGGCAAGATCCCGTGTTAGAATATGAATTATTTACACGAACTCTAAAAGTTCTATTGTGTAAAAAATTATGAATGATTTTAATTAAATAATCAGGGAACTGCAATTTAATTAATTTGTACGTGAGGCCATCGTGCCATATTTTGTCGAATGCCCTTTTAACGTCTAAAAAGACACCTACAGTATAAAATTTGTGGGCAAAACCCTCATTTATTATGTTCGTAACACGTATCAATTGGTGTAGCGTTGAATGGCCCTCCCGGAAGCCGCATTGCTCCGGGGAAATACAATCTACGGCTTTGCAGTGAGATTTGATTCTAGTTAAGATAATTCTTTCAAAAATCTTAGCAGTGGCGTTAATTAAGCTAATTGGTCCGTAGCCTTGTGGATATGTTCGATCTTGATTTGGCTTGGCCAACATTATGACGTTTGCTTGCTTCCACAGTGTAGGAAAGTGATTTTTAATGAGGCGTTGATTGTATAATTTCGTTAAGTGTGTAAGATCATTAAGCGTAAAATATTTAAAAGCTATATTAGGTATTTGATCGGGGCCTGCAGCTTTTCTATTCTGCAGTTTTTTAATAATGCCTCTGACCTCGGAAGGGGAAGTGAGAGGGGGCGTGCATGTGGCGAAGTTGTCGAAATAGTCATCGACTAAATTTTCAACTTCTTCTATCTTGTCGTCACAGTAGGGCTCTTCATTTTCCTGAAAAGTGACTTCAAGTGTATCTTTGAAAGTCCCCGCCTTTTCGAAATCCGAATAGGCCATTCCGCCCGGACCATGTAAAGGTGGAAAGAGAATATGCCTTTTAGAAAATTTCCTATGTAGATTATACAAGAAATTGTCCTCAGGATTTAAAGTTAAAAGAAAACTTTTCCAGGTCCTGTTTTTATGTTCTTGGATTTAGCTCCTGATCTGCCTAATGAGAGCATTAACTTCGCGTTTGTATGACGGGTATCTGGTATTATTCCACAGTTTACGGAATCTATTTTTAGCTCGGATAAGCTCTCTGATGTTTTCAGGGAGGCGGAGGTGTGGAGTGTTTATTAATCTAGTGGATGTGTGGAAGCAGAAATAGCATTCGAAATATTGCTGGTAAAATTTTGAACGGCTAGATCCAAATAATCTATCTGGGGATTTCCGGGAATGTTATGATAAATAATTTCTTGAAATTTAGTCCAGTTGGTAGATTTTAAAATTCGAAGAATTGGTGGGAGTACATTATTAGTTACAAAATCAAAAATAACTGGATTGTGATCACTGCTAAGTTCATTAATAGCAAAAACTTCTGTGTGAGACAAGTTAACTGCAAAGCCTATGTCAAGGATAGCGTTGGTGTGGTAAGTGTTGAAATGTGTAGGAGTGTCGGGGGCTGGAATATCCAGTGCCGACGCAACGGCCCAATTGCACAGAATATTACCGTTTGTGTTTGCCCTGCCTGGGTTCCAGCTGGGATGCTTGGCATTAAAATCGCCGAAAAGAAAGGCTTTGTTGCTATGGTTGAGAATTGCGTCGAGTTCCGTAGTATTAATGGAGCCGTGTGGAGGTCTATAAATACACGCCACAGTAATCTTACTGTTGTTATACCTATCTGAATGATGACCGATGAATTTTCAAAGGTGTTTGAGACATTTAGGATGGCGTAGGGGTGTCTAATAGAATTCTTGATGAAGAGGGCCGTGCCTCCCCCTCTGTGTGTTGTGCGATCACTCCTGTGACAATTGTAATTAGGAATGCTAACTCTGTCCGCAGGACGAAGATGCGTTTCTTGTATCCCGATTAGGTTGGGGTCATAATCAACAATACATTCTTTAAGTTCTTCTAAATTACTTTTTAAACCATTAGCATTCCAGCTAAAAAACCTGAGGGAGTGATCCCTATTACTACAATTGAATTCTAAAATTTAAAGTTTAGTCTGTAATAAGGACAGCATTTGTCCCCACTGGGTCATCATCTGGGCCATCTGGGTCGTAACTTCTTTGGCATCCAGTGAGTTGTTCTTTGTACCTTTAACTACTTTCGCGAAGGAAAAGCTGGGGGGTCTTTGGGAAACTGGGTTATATGTTAACCCTCCGTCCCATGTCTAATGTATAAGTTCCTTATAGTTGAATATGGAAGTTACATGAGCATGAAAGTAAAAATAAAAATAGAGTGTTACAGAGATCTTCTGAGTTTGCACAAATAATTTAAAGAGTAGTTCAGTTCATAATGTAAATAGTCCTTGGCTGTAGAAAAAGTCCCTTGAAGTTTCACAGTACTGTCCATTAGAGTTCGAAGTAAAAGTCCGTGATTGATGTACGCGACGGCTCGCTGGGAGCCGTGCGACACTTAGCAGTTGGCTCTGGTCTTGATGATTGATGGGGTGCAGAGGAGGTGACGTCATCCAAGTGAAGAATAGTCCAGGAAAATTCCCGTCGTCGGGGTAGAAGTTGCACTGTAATTGGTCAGGAAGGAAAGCGAGTAAACCTCTCTATTGGTTTGTAAATTGCCGCGATCGTTGCAAGGGGGAGGGGTAACAGAGTTAGAGTTAGAACGAAGTAAAATAATGAAATTTAATGAAATTTAAAAATTAAGACTAAGAATAAATCTTAGTCGCTCGCACCATCGTAATGGTTGAGGAGATTATTGATTTGCGCAATAATTTGCGACTTTGTAAGTGTTGACTTAAGAGTGTTTTTGTTGGGGCCTGGTGTTGGCTGTACGGTAACTGTCTGTGGTGATGTTATTAAACTTATGTGTTGAACAAGTGTTGTGAGTGCATGAATTGTTTGCTGGAGCGTCTGAGTGATTAGATTAAGGCAATCTGTTTGCGTGTTGGGAATTTGAGTTGGTACGATAGTGGGGGTGGGTATTTCCTTGATAGTTGGTGTGTCGATTGGGGCAGTCACGAGTGGTGCCATCTGTTGTGTTGAGTCGGAATGATTTGTTTTTTGTGTGACTTGAGCATATGAGATATTGGGCCTGATAAAGTTATTCGTTAAGATTGGGTTTGAATTGATGTTAGCGCCTTTGCGTGGTTTAGGGAAGAGGGGGCATTTGCTGTAGTTGGCCATGTGGCCGTGAACCTGGCAGTTGACGCAGAAAGTGGTGTCCAGTTTCTTGATCTGGCAGTCCCGGGTCTGGTGCTTATCTCCGCATTTCAAGCATTTGGGCGTTAAGTTACAGTGTTCTGCCGTGTGGTTGAATTGATTGCATTGAAAGCATTGGATTACTCCTCTGCTTTCAAAGCCTTCAACTGTGATGGATACATAGCCTAGAGTTTTTAAGTTAAAGATATTTAAGTTAAAGTTGTTTCTGGGGAGTGAGATTGTAAAAACAGAAAGTAATTGTTTCGAGATATTGCCTGTTAGTTGAGTAACCTTGTTTATTGTGTAGCCCAGATCAAGAAGGTCGGACTGTGTTTCTGTCGTTTTCGTTGTTCGGGGAAGGCCCTTGATTACGACTTTGATGGGTCGCTCGTGTTTCGGAGTAAAAGAGTAAAAAGGGTATTTTAGCTCAGTGAGTAGTTGCTTAAGTGTGTCGTGTTGTGGTTGAGTGTCTGTATATAATTTTGCATACTTTCCAGCCGTTTTAATTCTTAATGCGGGCATTTTGTTAGTGAGAGTTTTTGTGTGTAGTCTAAAGTCGGCAGTTATCAGTAACATGATGGGGGGAGGCAGTTTCGGTGGTGGAGTAGGGTTAGTTTTACTAGGGGTGGTCGCGGGTGATTTATTGGTTAAAACTGGGGTTTCTATTGGTTCATCCGTCGCGGTGATGTCTAGTGCACTGAAAGCGTTGTTAAGATTAATTTTAAAGTTTAAATCGGGGTTTGAATTTGAGTGTGTGTTTTTTGTTAGCTTTCTAGATGGGGGGAAGTAAATCCTTCGGTGTTTTCCTTACGTTTAATCTGGATAGGTGTATGTGGGGGGAGATGGGTCGGGCGTTTTAAGCTTATGGGAGTGTTTTGAGTGTCGTGTCTCGAACAGTTGGGGATGCCACAGGGGGTAGAGAGGTGTACTCACTTACCGCACATTGAAGTCTTGTGTTGTTCCGTTCCAGGGCAGTTGATTCCATTTGAATGATGGGGTTGGTGGGATCCGTGAGTCCTTTGCTGACAACTCCTTGAAGTATCGTTTGCGAAGTCTCAATGGAAATCGATAGCACTTGTATGAGGTTGGCTAATCCCTGGAGCTTTTTACAATGCAGGTGAGCGGTGCCATCCTTCTCTGGCGTTCCGGGTCGTGAGGCTTGAGGTGATGCGGGAAGTGGTATGTCCATTTCGGTCACTTCGGGTGGCTCTTCCGAGGCAGCAGAGTCTCTACTGTTACGCCTGGTAGACGGGGTATTCTTCGCACGTCGTTGTTCGGGAATCGGTTTAGGTTTCTTCCGAACCATGATGAAGAAAGCAGGAAAATTACTTCAGCAATTTTGTTGAATAAAAGTAGCAGATGCCAGACTGAAAAAGTTTTCAGCCAGCGAAAGTAACGTGCCGTGGCCTGTCCACAGGAACTCGTATGCGGCGCTAGAAAAGTTGCGACCGGACGCTAACGTGGTTCAGGCAGGAATCCTTCCGCGAAGGAAGGTGTTGGCTGTTTTTTATTCTCCTTGCGCGCAGCCGCTCGCTCTTGCCAGACGTTCTTCGTCGGTTTGTTCTTGGTGGGTTTTGTGTTGATGGGATTCTTGGGGCATCCCGAGAAATTTGCAGGGTGCGGGCCGCTGCAATATTTTTTCTCTTCTGACCCTCTCACTTCCCTTATATATCCACAGATGTTTTTTCCTTTTCCACCCCTATCGGACTCGGCTCTTTTGATCTGTTGTCACTCAACTGCTCCCATCTGTTTCGACACATTCCAGCTCAAGCCCCACGGGCGCCGATGTCTGGGTACACATAGTGTGTTTCCAGACGCGCTGCCGTCAGCGGATCGGGAGCAAACAAAACACATTGTTGATGCGTCTCTTGTGACGCCGAGGACCAAGTTCCGAAATTCCTTTCCAGGAATTAAAGAATAGACTGGAAATTCCGCAACTTTGGCGGCAAGGGCGAGGTGTCCGCAGTAATTCGGGGAAAGTGATCGGCTTCGTCACAATACCTTTGTTAAAACGGATATTCTGAGGTGGCTGCTTTGAAGACAAAATATAGATCTCAACTAAATATAGAAAAATAACTCACAGAGTGTCAGTTTCTAATATCAAGCCTTCCTTTGAAAAACTTTGCTCTGCAAGACGAGCCCATGGAAACCACTAATAATAATTAAATTTGTTCTTAATTTAGTATTAACAAATTAGTTATAAAATACGTTGTGCAGTACTGATGCATTTTTAAGTATACTGGCTGAAGTACCCACACTTCGCAAGAGTTTATTTTTTAAAAAATAATACATTATTCTTGATATAATAGCTTAATTGTAAGGAGAGTAAAACCAAGTGAAGACAATGAATACAAAAAATGTAAAATGATTTTTTTATATAAATGAATGCTCATATTATAAATAGTTTTAACCGAACTGCAATTTTAAGCCTCCAAGAATTCGCATTTAGAATTAATGTTAAATTAAGAAAAAGAATGTAAAATTCTCTAATGAAAAATAATTGTGTTATTTTTAATATTTATAGCGAGAAAATTTCAAAATGTTTTAGCGTTGGAGCAGACGCGCAATCTATTCTAACGTTAATGGTCGCGCAGGGTGACTGAGTCACGCCAATCCTATTTTTATAATTACTTTAATTATACACGATAAAAATCACAATTCCAGTGAATAATTTAATTAAGAGAAAATATACTTATCTAATTCCAAGAACTTTTCAATTTTTCTTTGATAACTTGAGAAAAAATCCAATAAAACTGAACTAAAATGTTCAAAATGTACGTGACCTTAATAAAGGACATAAATCTCAGACACTTTTCGCTAACATTACAGGAATGTTATTTGCAAGCAAAACTGTCATATTTTCTTCACGTTATTGTAGTTTTGCAGTCGTTTGATGATCAACGAATATCCTGGAACTTTTTTTTTATTGTGTCTTTTTGACTGAGCGAAGTGTGTCTTAATGTACACTTATGGCTTCATATTTTTTGATGGAGTTCTTTAAGTAGCAATTGAAAATTTTCCTTTCGTTTCATGTTCACCGCTGTCCTCAAATTTACTTTCGCTATCATGATTAATATGCATTATTTCAGCAGGTTTTCCCCTTGCTTGATCAGTTTCAACTTCTGTCAATAGAGATCACATTTGCCCATTTCATTTTTTGTATTCTGCTCATTTACATTTTTAAACCATAAGAAGTCGTACAACACAAGAATCAAAACAACGGGGAAAGTGTAGCGTGTTCATAGAATATATTTTTGAACAAAAGTGGAAGCGCCGGAAATTCGATCAAAACAAGTACCTTAAGATTGTAAAAAAACGTTTGCCACACTCCCAAAAATGAGGGAGATATGTGACAAATTCATTATAGTTCCCATTAAGACTGCCATATAGGAGGAAACTCTCTGTCAAGGTTTCTGGTAACAAATAAACAGTTTTTCCAGAATTAACGATTCTTACGAACTAGGGTGACTCAGAGCCTCGCGCGACCACTCCCGGGATAAAAGCATATTCATTATAAAAATAAGGATGTTAGTTCTAAAAAAGGATTGTGTAAAACTTTTTCATTATGCCTTATATGTTTCAGAATACTCATAAAAATGCATCTTGGCCAATTAATCCTTCAAAATGCTCAATATGCTTATCCATATATTATAAAACACTTTCACAGGGAAAAACAAGCAACAGAAATATTATATATATATATATATATATATATATATATATATATATATATATATATATATATTCCTTAAAAGAAAAAGGGACGGAGCTAACCATACCAGCAAGTTTGAAGGTCAAACAGATGTTTAGAAAAAGTAGAATTTTAGGTTGAAAAAAACGTAATTAAAAAAATAATTCTTCGTGGGATTCAGCAAAGCAAGCAAAATGTTTTTTTTATTTGGTTATAAGCTCAAAGATAGCTAATGAGCGTGTGAAGTGGAAGCTTTTTTTTTATCAGGTAATATCGCAGATGATATATATAAATTGTATCAGAGTAAAAGTGCATTTTTTATTATGTCAGAAGGCATTTTGTTTTACTTCATTCCAGTAAATTAATTTTTTTAAACCTTTTATTTTCGATATGCTCGCGCCCCCTAGGGTGGGCGCCCCTCAGTTTGAGAAACGCTGTTTTTAGAGTAAAAACTTTAAAACGCAATAAAAAACAAACCTAAACAATAAAAACATTAAACTATAAAATTAATTCAATTAAAATGTCTTCCATTTTCACAATTTGTTTTCCAAACAATAAGTAATAAAAAGGAGAAAAAATTTAACTGACTTTTTTTAGAAGATAAAGTGAAATTCCTTTTTGAAAAATTATATTCTTATTGATAGCAAGAGTGCTTTTTTTAAAAATAAAAGTGCCAGATTTCTTAGCAAAACATTTAAGAATATGTTCTGCCTATTTTTCAATTTTACAGGTAATTTGATTTATTAATTTTGGTAATGAATAATTTTTTTCGCCAATGTGATATCAATTAAATATAAGCATTATTTTAATATGGTACAAATATATTTCCTTATCTTTTTCCTGAAATCTTCAGCTTCTAGACTCCGTAGCATTTCTTGAGTAAAAGATATGGTTTGAAACATCCTTAATTTTCTTTCCATCAAAACAAATTGCAATATTAAAAATATTAATTTCGAACACTAAGTTTCGTGAAAATTATTTTTAACATCTACTGAATTAAGGTATAATTTTTCTTTCTTTTCTTTTTTTTAATCCTACATCTCTTACTAAATTATCTGTTATGCTCCCACGCAATTCGATTTTTAGCAAATGATAAAATTAGGTTAAAAAATTTCACTTTGATATTAATACGAAAGTTGTAAATAAAAATAAGCTAAGCACACAGATTTAAAAGAATAATCGTCGAAAAGGTCAGTACTATATACACCGTTATTTTCAAATGTTATGCACCTAAAAAGATTCTTAGTTATTTGCTGATGAAGAAAAAGTCAACAATAATGATAAATTGAAACCGTACTATTCGAACACCATAATTGGAAACTTTTGATTGGACATAGCAGAACTAATTCTACTAAAAGTTGCAGTATAAAACCCGTCCTTCGCCCTGCTAGGTTGCAAGCTGAAAGAAGGGAGCAGATTCAGAATACATTTCTGCAACTCAGAAGAAGAATAAACTTGCTAAAAAATTTCGTGTGGGCCTCAAGAATAAAATTAAAAGTTAAACTCATTGTCAGTGCAAACAAAGAGGATTTTATTCTATCTACCAGAGTATTTTGGAAAGTACCACATGCGTGTGCTTAGAGGCTGTAAGCCATACCATTCAAGTTTAAGCATTATTTAATTTTTGCCATTTTTTAACATTCAACAATGAATTGTTATTCGATCTAAATTAATAATTTAATTTAAATTTAAACCACATGTGCATTAATTATAAAATGAAATACATTTTTTTAAAGTAAATGTTAAATAGTTATTACGTGTACGATTTTTCATGATTAAATCTTGCCGGAGAAGTTAAGAAAAAACCAGGTGTAAGAAAACCGCAAAAAGTAATGTTATAAGGGATAAATAAAGGGAAGATTGCACACTTATTGATAAGTAAGAATTTTGTTGAATTATTATTTTAAAATAGTTTTACTCTCTTTTAACATTTCCTTACAAAAATCCAACGCAGGTTGCATTGTAATACATAAAACAGAGTTTTTATACAAAAAAAAAAACCCCGTCTTTTGACTGGTTAATGTATGAATAGGTATACATTGATCGTTGTTAAGTTTCAGTGCTATGCTTCGTCATCTAGAGCCAAATATATCAAAAGGATTTTTTCCTCTACATAAACGAGATAAGCTGCCGATTTTATCTTCTAAAAATACGCGAAGGAGATAAGAGCTTTTGGAAGAAGTAAGGGAAGTTACAATATCATAACCGCTGCAAAGAATCTGCTTTATCTTTTAAGTAAAATGTTGTTGAAAATACTAATAATTAATAATCAACCACAAATTAAAAAAGAATACATGGCTTATTTATTATATCACTTGAAAAAAATATTTTTTCTATTTTTACATTAAGTCATGCTTTTAAATTAAAAAAAAAAAAACTGGGGAGGGGGAGAGAAATATTTCTGTTGTACACACAAATTATACAACTGTTCATACTCATTGCTCAAATTGTAATGTATATTCAACTTGTTGGCCCTCTTCATATAAGTCTTATATATCTATATCTATATCTATATCTATATATGTATATAAAGGAGAAAAGCGACTCACTCACTCACTGACTGACTGACTAATTACGATATCTCCGGAACTATTAAACCTACAGACTTGAAATTTGGTATAGGTAGGTTCCCTTCATGGAGTAGACGTCAGCTAAGAACGGATTTTGCAAAGTTCGAACCCCAAGGGGCGTTAAGGGGGTTTAAGGGGCGTTATAGATAATTATTTCCATTACTAAACTATTAGATGTACAGTCGTGAAAAACTTGGTACACAGATTTCTTTCATAAAGTAGAGATTCCCTACATAATGATTTTTACAAAAATCGACCTCCAAGGGGCGTTGAGGGCGCTTAAAGGGCGTTATAGATAATTATTTCCATTTTTAAACTATTAGACGTACAGTCTTGAAATTTGGTAAGCGGATTCCTTTCATAGAGTACAGATCCCCTACAGAATGGGTTTTGTGAAAATCGACTCCCAAGTGGCGTTGTGGAGAATTAAGTGGCGTTATAGGCAATTAACTCCTTTTTTAAACTATTAGACGTAAAATCTCGAAATTTAGTGTGAGCTGATTCCATTCATTGAGTAGAGATCCGCTATAAGATGGGCTTTGGGAAAATCGTTTCCTAAGTGGCGTTGGGGGGCTTAAGGGGCGTTATACATAATTATTTCCATTTTTAAACTATTAGACGTACAGTCTTGAAATTTGGTAAGCGGATTCCTTTCATAGAGTACAGGTCCGCTGCAAAATGGGTTTTGTTAAAATCGACCCCAAGTGGCGTTGTGGAGAATTAAGGGGCGTTATAGGCAATTAACTTAAAAAAATACTTAAATTGATCCCCAAGGGTCACTGAGGGGGATTAAGGGCGTAATAGATAAATATTTCCGCTTTTCAACTAATTAAACCACCTGCTTGAAAACTAGAAGGTAAGTTCCGTTCATGGAATAAAGTTCCTTTTACAAATATTTTTGCGAAAACGGACCTCCAAAGGAGTGGTTTTGCGAGGGATTAAGGCGTGTTATAGAAAAATTCCTGTTTTTGAATTTAACTCATTTACTTGAAATTTGTTGAGCACTTTTTTTTCTTTAGTTGAATAAAGTTCCACTAAGAATGGATTTTACGGAAATCAACTCCAGGGGGAAGCGGGGAAAGTTATTGGGGCGTATTGATAGACAAAATTCCCGTTTTTGAACTGCTAAGACTATAATAATAAAATTTGGTTTGCATGCTTCTTTTGTTGAATTGGAATCCGCTAAGAATGCTGTCAACGAGGTATTGATGATAAAAATTCCGTTTTTGCTCTGTTAGATTTAGACTTGAAATTTAGCACACATGTTTATTTTATGGAGTAGAGATTCACTGAAAGTTGTTTTGGTGGAAACTTTGACAGCTCCAGATACGTGGACGATTGATTATTAGGTTAAGTGAGCGAAAAAAATCTTTCTACTTCTATTTTAGATATAAATAGAAATTGGATATTATAATTTATGTTCTTTTATATCAAGGGGCGAGTTCTGAGTGTAAAATTTCAGCTATAAATATATTTTTCAATACAATCGAATTCTTAATGCTAGATATCAGTAATTAATATACATGTAAACAGTATACATATATACAACATCGTGAAATACCCAGTGAAGCGGGTGGGTAACGGCTAGTATATATATATATATATATATGTACTCATGTCCATAAATTAAGGATAATTCAGAATCACACAGAAATTGAACTCTAAAATAAAAATTTCACCTGTAGAATTATCACACACATCTTGAAGAAGAATATGAAAATTACAGGAAACCACCAGATGGCGCGGATAGTACGTCACAATGACGAGAGTGTAAGAGAGGGGTATATAAGGAATGGTGGCAAAGAAGTAAAATTTTTCATAAGCGCTTTAAAAGCCTTTCAGTGCAATAGGCACAAAGAAAGCATTTGGATGATTTTCTACGTGGTAGAATTATTGGACGACTGGAATGTGGACGTACCCACCTGGAAGTATCCGAAGAACTTGGAATCACCCAGATTGTCATATCCAGGCTTTGGCAATGATTCCAAGATGATGGTAATGCGAGTAGATGTTACAACACAGGTCGCCCCCGAGTTACAACGCCGAATGAGAACCGGTATATTTGGCAGTTACTGCCAAAAGAAACAGACGGAGCACAGCATCAGACCTGTCTCGTCAGCTCTCCTCAGCTACCGATACGACAGTTTCAAGGCAGACCGTGTACAAATGCTTAGGGCACATTGGTCTACATGCTCGTAGGCCTGTCAGATGTGTTCCACTTACCACAACTCACTATCGCCTGCGACTAACCTGGAGTAGAGAGCATGTATTGTGGACACCACAACAGTGGTCTTGTGTGATGTTTTCCGACGAGTCCAGGTTTAGTTTTCAGTCTGATTCTCACCGGACTTTAATATGGAGAGCGCCAGGTACCCGTTACCACCAAGAGAACACCATTGAACGACACCGTTTCGGTGGTGCAGAATGGCTCGTTTGGGGAGGAATTATTCTTGTTTCGAGAACTGACCTGCATGTTCAGAGTGTAACGATGACAGGTCACATCTATCGGGATGTCATTCTGGAACAACTTGCACGTTTGTTTCGGGGAGCCATGAGTGCTGAATTTCTGTTTATGGATGACCACACCCGTCCTCACCGTGCAAACATTGTAGACGAATGCCTTCAATCGCAGGATATCACCCGTATGGATTGGCTAGCATACTCACCGGACTTGAATCCAATAGAGCATGTGTGGGATATGTTTGACCGACGAATTGCAGCCCGTCAACCCCTTCTCACCTGTCTACCTGAACTTCGGAGGGCATTGCTTGATGAGTGGTGTAATATTCCCCAAGATCAAATTGATAATTTGATACTCAGCATGCCTAGGCGTTGTAAGGCCTGTGTTGCATCGTCCGGGAGACATACTCCGTATTAACCATTATACTAACCATGTTATACTGTTTTTTGTAAATAGGTTCTTTTTTTGAAATTTGCTCCAGGGAGTAAAAATCGCAATTTTTATTAATCATGTCAAATATATAGCATCTTTTTTGCTCTTTACCTTTTGTTTAATAAATGGACTTTACAAATAAGTCAAATTTGTTTTGCTTCTGTCTCTTTCTTTGCCTGAACTTCATTATCCTTAATTTATGGACATGAGTGTAATTAATTACAGTCTATCAGTTCCAATAATTTCATAGTCCGTTCTATCGTGCTTCATTTTCTTTTCTAACTGTTCAGGATTTAAGTTTTCAATTCACCGTCTGGTTTGAAGTTTTTCTAACTGTCCAAAATATAAATTTTCAATTATTCGCTCTCTCTCTTAAAATTTTTTTGTCTTTCGTACACTTTCTTCATTTGTTCTTTTTTTTCGCAAAATTCGTTCTTGGCACTCCTCTTCAGTTAAATTCAACTTTTTTACGACCCATTTTTACTACTTATACCTTTTGTGTGAATAAATTTGTTACAGCGTTACGAAAACCTTTTTTTATTTATAGAGAGAGATACATAAATATTGTTATTTTGAAAGACTTTTCAAACATTTTATTCCGTACTGGTGATTTTTCGAATGTTTAGAATAATTTTTTTATACAGGTTATTAGGAACAGCTATTATTCAGCTTTCTTGTTAGTTATTAACATTTGAAAAGTTTCATATTGCAGCTTTTTGATAGGCAGTGGTGTAATAAAGGATTTTTAAGTTGGTAAAATTATGTTCCCACGCTGAGTTTTTAAAATAATTCGGAATGACTTTTTCAAATTTAGCATCTAATTGATTATTTTCATTATACTCTTATATCCTATCTTTGCTTATACATAATGAATTGAAACTAGATACATGAGAAAGGGAGAGCTACCGTAAAATCCGGCGTATAACGCGCACTGTTAACACAAAAAATAAGTGCCAAATTTATATGCGTGTTCGTTATACGCTGGGTATAAAAATGAGAGCTTTAAAAATAATAAAAAAGATGAGCATAGAAAAAAAAGTAGACTTCTACATACGTCGAAATACTTTTTATTTAAAAGAAATGTCATTCCTTATGAACTTAAAGGGTTGTAATTCTAAAAGTATACTATTATTTTCTAAAGTTCGGAATACTATCTCGAAGGAATGACTTCGAAACATAAGAGCATTGCACACATTTCATGTTTCTTCGTAAAAAAAGGAAGGGGGAGTTATACGGCGAATATACATAAAAACCAAAAACAAAGTACAGGTGCGCGCTATACGCCGGATTTTACGGTACTTATCATTCTTTTGCATCTTTATCTTAGTGATTCATGCATGTGAAGATTCCTCACACATGCACAGTTAATAAAAAAATACAGTACAAATGAATGAATAACATGCCATAAAATATTTTTTCCTCAGTAAAAAAAAATTAACAGCAATAATTTTTAAGCAAAAACACACCTATGCATAAGACCGAAAGATAAAAAGGTAATGATATGTAGTAAGGACGTAATCAATCGGATAATTGGAAAAAAAGTACATTCTAATTTAGAATTCATTATCGAATGTTAATTTTATCAAGGGAAAAATAAAACCTGACAAGCGAACTTTGAACTCGAAATCAACCGCTTAAAAATATAAGAATCAGTACAAAAATTGTTCGGTAACAAAAGCTTCAACGATCAGTTATCATTGTTTGTTTGTTTGGTAAGTAAAAATAACAAAAGTGTGGAAAAGTTAGTTTTTTATTAAGAGATCTCTCTCATTATAATTTACATTATTAAAAAAAATTAATAAAAAAGGAATTATAAGCATTTATTCAGATTAAATTAGAACTCCGGACTATTAAAATAAGTATGTATTCAAACCACTGGCGTAGCTAGTTTTGAGTGGGCTCTGTATCGAAATTCCTTCGGAGCTCTTTTTTAGATATGAGAACCTTGTTATTGGGCCTGTAGTTAGACATGTTGGGGCCCCGTATCATTGATTCGGGTGATACGCCGGTAGCTACGCCCCTGATACAAACATTAGTTTTACCACAGGATGGCTGCAACATGCTAATAATCAAATGAAATCGCATCTAGTAATAATCTATGCGTGTATAGATAAATATTTTTTTAAAAAAGGTTAGCCCTTCCCGTAACAGTACGACACAGTGCTAACAACACAAGCAAATGATATCAAAACAGACCATTAAGATTCGAAAATAATTAACCATAGCTGACAATTATAGATCGGGGGAAAGGGGAGATGGAAAACCGTTATTATTGTTTTGAGTTTGTCCACTTTTAACAATTATTAACATAGTTGGGGAAATTTCGGACTTTGCCTCTCTGCCGAAACGGTATTATGACAAAGGAAAATTACCCTTTCAATAATATGAATGACCTTGGTGTTTAATTTATTCGTCAAAAGTCGCCAAATTTGGTTACAAAAATAGATGTTTAGGAAAATCCACAAGATTCTAGATTGATTATTTCTATAGAAAAACTTAAAAGCATGTGGATGAGTGAGGGAATATTAACGTCGCACTGTTCAGTTACTTGAGGGCTTTTGGCAACGTACTTCGTAATTTTGAACCATGCTCAAGTGACGAGGATGACACCTGAGCTGGCACCCCCTCTCCTAACTACCACACCAACCAACGGGAGGACGCCACAACATATTTAATGTGCATCGGCCCCCACTGCTTGGCGGATATTCATCGATACTAGGTTCGAAACTCATGATACGCCGGTCACGAATCCGTTCCCTTGACCACTACGCTATCGCGACCACATTCTGCTTTTGAAAGATGATCCATTACGTAATAAGACAAACAATTAAACTGTAAGTATGAGAACTTGCACAATATTGATAATACGATTGCAAGTACTATCTTTTTTCAAAAAGATTAAATTATTGACAAGTCTTATTAGTTTCCGTGATTCAACTATTTTTTATGAACTTATTACATAAAAATAAAAATAATTACATTCATTTTTATACTGTTCCATAAGCTGAATGCATGTGCACGTACAATTTACAATACTAGTGAAATATATAATTGATTAAATGTATAAAATTAGGAATGTTTAATTAATTGTTCATACTATGAAATAGAGTTTTTATAAAAATAAGATGCCAATGATTTAAAAAAAATGTGAAGTTTTTACTATGGAAATATATATACTTTTGATATTGAAATGAAATTAGTTTCATGATATTTACAATACATAGCGTCAGTTATAAATTCTGGGAATCACTGCAAACATATTTTACAAAAAATACAGAAATAAATTTGAAGGCCAACAAACACTGAAAATAAATTACAGTGAAATACTTCTGAAGACTTTTGAGGGTGCTCAGATCCATCAGACACACAACCTACGTTCACACCATTAAATCATATGTGACGTTAATAAATTAAACGCACTAGGATAGCTAGTCCTGAGTGGGCCCTGTATTAAAATTCATCGGGGAAATCTTTCTGGGATCCCTTAACATTTTACGATTTTTTTTTTACACATTTTGGGGGCCCTGAAGTGCGGGGCACAGTATAATAGATACGGCGGTAGCTGCGCCCCTGCATAAACAACAATAGACTTAGAAAGCAGGTCAAAATTTGAATTTATTCAGAAAGAGGCACTATGTGGTTTGCTGTCTTCAAGGGGTACTTACATAGTAAAGACGTGTTGTCGACTAACTTTTGCGCATTTTAGCCATTTTGCTTTTGATGGTATCAAATCAGTTTCATAACTCGTAAAATATTTGGCGATTAATCCCTGGCATGCATTAAATGTTTGTCCTGAAAAGTAACCAAAGGTCGAAAAAAAGGCAGCCTGTGAGCAGGATGCACCCTGAGCTTCAGATCCGGCTCATGGCTTTCCGTGAACATGCTGTGAAGGAAGACTAACCCTACTAATGTAAAACGATTTCCTCTAACAGTTCTGTACCGCGTTACGATACCTGGCGCCTATAAAATAGAGCTGAAAAATTTTCTTTCGATGATTTAGGACAAAATTCCATATTTAATATATTGTATTATTTTTTATTTCTCTTTCTCAATATGTTGGCAATGAGCTCATAATCGTGACCACTCGGCTACCTTGATAGCCCCTCTAGCAGCTAAAAGCAATATGTTTAAATGTAATATTCATTTCTGTTAGCATCAAGCCATTTTCCCCCAATTTGTTCCGTATTTCATCGTCTACTTCTGAAGTGATTTTTTATTCTGAAGAGAATAGAGTATTTGCTGTGTGAATGTTACAAATACAAAATGACGCAAAATAGTATGAGCTCTAATCACAAGTCCTTAATGAATACTGTGAGAGCAAAATTATTTTAGAGTTAAGCATTGCACCCTGATATTAGGCAAAGACAGCTTTATGACATGCTCTAATTTTTGACTCGCTATCTTCTGAAATAATTTCTTCTTTACTAGACTTTATATATATATACTTATCGCATGCTTTAAGATAAAAACAATTTTGATCTTGAATCAATTGCCACATTACTTTGTCTTTCTCTAATTACAAAATCTGTACGACTTTCATTCAGAAAAAGCTCAGAACATGTTCCATCAGCTTGACTCTTTCTGAAAAAATCCCAAATTATGTTTCAGAATAGCTTTTTTTAAAAAAATTTCTAAGAATTACATTTATATTTCAAATGCTGACGAAGAATTATAAACAAAACAATGCAAATTAAAGTGGAATGATAAATTTAAAAAATATAATGAAGTTGATACATATGAAGTTTATAAAAAATTTCAGCTATAAAATTTACAGCTAAAAAATGTTCACAATATTTTGAAAGTTCTATATTTATGTAAAAAGTTTTTTTTTATTTATGAGACTAAATAAATCAAATTCAGTTATTAGGTAAATAATTCGAGATAAATGTAATATTCTTTTTTTTCAACGTGAAATGAAAATGTAGATGTAGAAAGCTCGCAAAGAGAAAAGGGTATTATAGTATTTCAGGACTAAATTTAAAACTAAGCAAAGATACTTAAATAATACGCTTTTTTGTCACTTTAAATTATGCTATCTATTAAAAGTACGAATAAAACATTGATAAATATACAATACTTCCAAAAATTTTACTTCATAAAAATAAAAACAATTCCGATTTTAAAATTTCCTCTTAATTCGTATTTTGTTTTGAGAGATATTGCTGAATATGACTCGCGTGCTGTGCGCTTTTACACCACACTCTTGCTCTACCCTCACCTACTTCTATCTTCGAATGAGAAGTTCTAAATTTATCCGACAGTTCTACAAACCATTGGGACTCCTCAATTTTTGTAACGATGACTAAAAATACAATGCACGTACGGGATGAAGACAAAGAATGGCGACTCATTTTTTAGCACATTTCATTGAATGGATAAAAGGTTTTCAATCTGTTGGTGGCGCGCGCGCGTATAACTTGAAAGACCTACGTGGACTAGACAGGCCTGATCTCTTATACGTAGCAGCGTGTGTGTCTACAAATTTGAATGTCGCGGATTGGTTTTCAGGTCTTCCAATAATAATTGTAAAATAAATAGAAATTCAAAATAAAAAAGACAGTCCTTATGATTTGATATAAGAAACTTTATAATGGGAGTACATTATATTTTTAGACAAGGATATAAGATAAATACCTTCAAATTCAAAAGAATATCTGTACACCAGATAAATGAACTTGGAATTTTATATTCCGTTTTTTAATTTAATGTAGAACCTAAAACAATAATGATAAGGAATACATAATTTATTTTATTTTAAAGGAAAATAACTTTTTTGAAGAAATGTTGTATATTCTATGACACCACACACACACACAAATCTGAGGCTGATAAGTATATATAATGATGCATAAGTTAAAAAAATTCTTCTAGAGTTGAATTATTGATAAGTAATGAAATTTAAAAAAAGCTACGTATGCATACGAAGTATTGTATACCCCCCTAACCTCAGTATTTAAAATACAACTTCATTTTGTTTTGTAATCATAAATTCAGTATAAATACAAGCATGCGTTATTATTTTAATAATTCAATACTAAACGAAATATACTCGAACGACGAAGTATTGAATAAAGATATAAATATAGAGTTCATGTGAAGAATTGCATTTCCATTGAAGTGTTTGTAAACGATTGACAGTACAGGAGTACAACCGATCGAATAAACGGAAACAAAATCCTCATGTTAATTTATTACTCTAAAGTGGGGGAGGGGGAATTAGCTTTAGTAAAATAATTTTTCACATAGCATTGAGTATGAGTTAATAAACATTAAAGTAAAAAATTACGTTAAAAACTAACATGATAGTATACGCAACTTTATAATGTTTTTTCACGAACTTTTTATTTCCTTCCTCAAAGCTCAAATTCCGAATTCGCTCTCAAAATTTATGAAGCAAATGCCCTTTTGCCTTTGTGAAACACAACCATACTTTCAATATGGAGCGGTATTAATAAGCGAGACATGTGTAATGTGAGGCGTTTTCAAAGAACAAACTAAAGAAATATATTTTACAAGGAGAGAAAAAAGAAACGTGTCCAGGAGCCGCAAGTCCAAAAACTGTTTCGAGTCATTGTGTGATTTCATTATGACAATTAATAGTAAAACGCGTTAGACTGAAGTAAATAAATTCAGATATTAAGCATGAAATTTTCGAGAATAGGAATAAGACATATCTAGAAAACTCCATACCAGTAAAAAACGAGCAAAATTAATATTCATTCCAAAAACATCAGAAGGTTACTCAAGTGTATCCACACACACACACACACAAATTCCATATTACATTCTTAAAATCCGGGGTAAGCATTACGTCGATCACGATCAACCAGTAGACCTCCAAGACATTTTGGGGTGACCACTTGAAGATTTTAGCATTTAGTAATTATATACGGAAATATATTCAAGATTGGCTGAAGTATGCGGACTAAGTCTTCTACTAACTGCAACAACAAAAACTAATAAGATGAAAATGGGTTTTTATTTTTTTATGTATTTTGAATTGTTTGATAATAAATGCATCATTTGATATCATTATATTTATGGTTGTGTTATTATTATGTTTGTATCGTGCGTTTTGCTTTAAACGCGGTTTTATTCGTAAAAGTAAAAGTTTTTTTTATTTTAGTTCTGTAGGTATGTACTAAGTAATAATTTCGTAGTTATTATTAAAATACTGTGGACCTTTTTCTACCTCACCACACCTGACCCTGGGCATTGGCACACACAAGAATTTTTCAAGGGGTTGGTGGTGGGGATCGAAAGTCTAGCTATCTCACATCATACCCCAATACGCAGCCAAACATATATTTTTTTTTGTCGATTGTCGGGAACAAAAAACAGTAAAAAATAAATCACTAAATAAATAATCAACATTAATAAATAAAGTTATTAATAACAAAGCTTAATTATAAGTTTTATGCACTCTATACATCGGATCAATCGAGAGAAAAAATCAAGGGGAAGAATCCGGACCCTCCCCTTTCCTTGTGAGCGCCAGTGGGTGGACCGCAACACCTTAAAAAAATTAGAAGTAGTTCGTACCCTGGAAAAGTTGGCCCACCCCTGTTCAAGAGAGTCATTTAAAATTCATGCCAAGTGACACCGCTTTGAATGATAAATGAATCGAAGTTACATATGCCTTTGGCTTCTCCTTTTGTAAATGTTTTTTTTTCACCTTCAAACATCCACATATTCTACTGTCGTTTCAGTTTGAATTTGATTGGTACACATATCAAAAACCTGAACTAATGGCGATTATCCGCCTGGAATAACTGCCATATCTGTGTTGCATGCTGCCAGTAATTTCTCTGTGTATTATCCTTAAGAGAAAACCTGAATATGCCCCACACTAAAAAACTTTCTGGACTCTTTAAAAACAGCTGGAAGTTTTCGCCAAACATTTCTTATCCACAATTTTACACCGTTTTCATCCATCCATACCAGTGGTGCACACAAGGGGGGGTCCTTGATTTTTTTCCGATTGATTATAATTCTAAGTATATTGTACGTAAAATTTAATTAAGTATTTGTAAATAATGATTAGTTTTATTAATTAATGCTAATTATTTACTCTATAATTAGTTTTTTAATGTGTTTTGTTCCCGAAAATCAACAAAATCAAAAGGAGCATGATACAAGAATGGTGAACTTTCGACCCCGCCCCCCCCCTCCCTGAAAAATTCCTGTGTGCGCTACTGATCCATACTTCTCGTGCAAATGAATGAAAACACCTTTCGGGAAACTAGGAATCGGCTTTCTTTTAAAAATAATCGTACGTTTTAAAATGTTGTATAATCCTTTAAGAAGAAAAGCACTATGGTGAAGTGATATATTTAAAGACAAGTTTTTCTGTAAACCGTTTTTGTCAAAAGATAAGAGCATTACCTAGGTACTTTTCAGGTTTCTTCGTAAAGAAGGGTGCGCATTATACAGCGAGAATACACTTAAAAGTTAAAAAAGTGCAGTTGAAAGTATAGGTGAACGGCAAACTTTTAAAGAGACATCTTCTTTTGTCATAAAAGAATTTGCGTGGAAACATTTTAAAGCGGATTCTACGGTTCTGAAATTTTTCGACGTACCTTATTTTCTCTAGGGAATACGCTCTTCAACAATTCAGAATCCCGGTCGTACTGATTATGCAGGCAATAACCTAACAATGCTAACATTGACTTATAAGATGTCCTGAAGGAGCGGTCGCCACGGTCGGATGGTCCTTGAGAAAATTCTGGTGATCCGAGGATAAATTTAGAACACTATTCGCAATTTAAATGGTTTTTTTATACTCACTGAGGGTTTTTGTTTTATTATTCATTTAGGTTCGAGTCACCAATGAATTATAGCTTGCAAAGGTGATAATCTTCCATAAATTCAAGGCTGTATTGGTCATAAGGTTACATAAATATATCTTTTCTTTTGCAACATACTTTCTTGTATAGCAAGAGGTGGCATATAACATACGTAAAATTCGAAGAATACTGTTAACTCATAAGTTTATTTTAAATATGAAGCTATGAATATCGTACCACATTTTTTTAAAATTTATATTTTATAGTTTTTTAGCTAATTTAGGTATACACATGCATATTAGTGTTTTGCGAGGTTGATAATTGAGAATTTATGCGCCAATAAGGAAAGTTAAGTTAAATGATGACCCTAGCTCTATAGAACTTTGTAAAGATGACTTAAAATATCATTTGGAAATATTTATATATTAATTATATTGATTCCATCACTTCTTGATATTACAATAGATTAAGGTACTCAACCTTTTTTTTCTGCTGGGCCGCATACATATGTCAGCTGTTTCGCGCGGGCCACAACATGAGGATAAATGGGGGAGGGAGGTGGAGAAATTCTTTAAGACCAAGATAACATTGGAAATTTAAAATGTGGAAAATATTGATCAAAATATTATAAATCTTGTTTTACTTCATTTAATTTCTTAATTATTTTTGTCACAAACACTAAATTAGAGGCATTTAAGAATCACTCCTTCACAATTTCTGCATCAGTAAACTGTTTCGTATGATTACTAATAACATAACAAGCTTCATGGGTCTATGTCTTTGTTACCGCTGTCATATTACGTGACAAAAAACTTTTTTATTGTTGCAAATATTATTCAAGAAAGCCTATTTATCACCACTCCGCAGAAAAGTGTCATTAAAGGATTTATATTTATTGGTATTTTTTAAGTACAGCACTTAAGTGACAAATCAAACAATTACTGATCCAAGTTTGTTTTTCACTACAAAACAGTCAACCCCCAATCGTCTTGAATCGATATATTTTCTTCGAATATTTTTCCCTTGCAAGATATTTAAAAATTAGTTCCCCTCATAAAATGGTCGCTATTCCACTGTTGTCTGTTATCACTCACCGTAACCGTTCCAAATAGAAAAAGAGTATTAATTCGTACCCGTACGACAGCAAACAACAACTTGATATACTTGATGTCTTGACCAAAATTTCCGACCCAATTTCTATAATACAATGTTCTTAAGTAAGTGAATTTCTGCTCGATAGGCCGCAGGTGGAGTATCACTGGATTCATTTCGAGCGCCGCACTGAATGAAATTCTGTGTTTCCAACAAATTTGGATGAAAAAAACCCTCTGCAGGAATTAAACGTTAACCTAAAAATAACTTTAAAAATTGTAAAAAGCAAATAATTGATAAAAATGACTTTAGAAATGCACTTTTTCAAATTGCAACTCATCATTCCCAGGAAGCAATGTGATTTCATAATAAATATTCATACACACGCGTCTTACATTCCTTTCAATCTCTCACACCAGATTTATTCATGAAACATTTGTGTGTGTATGCGAGTGTTTTTTTAAAAACCAAACATTTCTGAGGATACTTGTAATTTTCGAAATAAAAATAAATGTTTTATTGAGATATCGAAATCACACGCTCCTCTTTTAAAACTCAAAAGATGTCAGAATGAAAAATAATGCGAAGATGATTCATTCTCCGAGCTGTTTATATAATGAATATTTTGGTAGCAATATCAAATGAATCTCTGATCCAATTTTTCATCTACCCTCTAGTTTTCCATTTTAATTATACTACTTTGGTACCCAGTTTTTCACAATCTTATTTATCACTAATGACATTGAAAACGAGATGCAGAAAGGGGAAAAGATGATTTTCAAATTGCCTTTTGAGAGTCATCGGTGCAGTCGTTTCCTCTTCAGTATTTTTAATTACCGCAAAATCCAGCGCATAACGCGCTCCTATAGTTTCAAGCTGCATTTTTAAAAAAATTTAAGGTGTATAATGCGCATCCCCTTTTTTACGAAATGTTAGTGTACAATGCTGTTATGTTTTGAAATCATTTATTCGAAGTATTAACCGAGACTTTTGAAAAAATTGTACACTTCTAAAAATACAATTGTTTTAATTCATAAGTCATGTCATTTCTTTTAAATAAGCAGTATTTCGATATACTATATAGAAGTAAATTTTTTTTTATGCTCACCTCTTTTGTTATTTTTAAAGCTCTCATTTTTATATTAGGCGTATAACGCGCACTCTTAAATTTTGTGTTAAAAATGCGCGTTATACGCCAGATTTTATGTTAACTAGCATACCAATCTATTTGATTAAAAAAAAATTAACTATGAAAAACTCTGTTTTGCAAGTTAAAAATCGAAAAGATAAATAATAATTTCTACAATATATACATTCACAAACCCCTACAATATATCCCCACAAAATAAAAATATTTTTCTGTTTTTTTCCCTAATAACATGCTTTTTAATTAATTTCCATTTCAAAAACTAAACTCCAAAGCACTTGACATTAAAAGAAGACAATTATTACATTTTTAACATCTCAAACGAATTATTTAAATAATCAAATGCAATTCTTAGCTCATCTGAACTAAAATATAATATAGCGTGTATTTTGACAGCCTGAATTACTTCATTACAGGGAAGGGGGGAAAAGCAAGAAAATAGAAGAAAGTTGCTCCAACAGCATTTTTGCGAAGCATCACTTAAAGTTTCATATTTCTGCCCTGTACGATTTGTCCCGTCCGCGAGAGGACGGTAATTAGGAGCTGGAACCGAAAGGGTCACTCCTCCTTTCCCCAGGGTCGATGATCCCGAGCCATGAAAAATGCTCGCGTGCATTCTGCGCATGACAAAAGAGGCAGACGATTCATAATGGAAGTCTTTCAACCGGAGGAACGCTTCACTTAGCAGGAGGCGAATAGCTGGCTTCTGGAAGAAACCGACTCGTTTCACGTTGGTCAAAAAATATTATTAAAATCAACGAAAGGGCTAAAACGCGGTTTGTCCTTGTTGCAATATATTCTTATCTCCAATTTTAAGACACGTTGGTTCTGTTTTCCCAAGAATTAAATGGATAATCATTTTCATTGATTTAAATCGGTTGCTTTTTGTGGAAAATTATCGCAGATTTATTTTTATTCAGTTTATAAAAATGCCTAGATGTATCTTCCTTTAAACTTCATAAAGATTAATGACATAAATAAAAGTTTAGGGGAAAAAAAATTACACCATAATATATAATCGCAGTTGTACTAATTTCAAAATCATAAAATTTCGAACACTATTAAAGTATTCTTTTACAATCGTTGAGGCCAGGGACGTCATAAGGCATGGGCCTCGACCTTTGTGGGGACCTCTCTTGTTCTGTTCTCCACTCTTGTCATGATTCGGATAATTTTAATGGTCAAATATTATCTCCGTACATATTCTTTGAAAAACAAGGAATTCCAAACGGATTGTCAGCTGGTAAAAGGGGTAAGACTGTATTATTATGTGATGACTGTTGTCCATATCTAGGCCTAGCCCTAATACCATAAACAAGCGAGGCACGTTAACTCTGTCGAGAGTTCAAACGTCCTCCTATTGGTGTCGTGTGGTAGTTAAGAGAAGGGGTGCCAGCTCAGGTGACATCCTTGTCACTTGACCATGGTTCAAAATTACGAGGTCTGTCGCCAAAAAGCCCTCATGTAGCTGAACAGTGCGACGTTAATATTTACTCACTCATTCACCCAATACCATAAACAATCATTCAACTCATTTAGTCGGAATGCGACCATCGGTTGAGCCGGTTTGCGAGTCGTGCACATTTATTTGTTTCAAATTACCGTTCGCACGAATATTTGATAATGCATACAATATACTGTCTACTTTTGAAGATCAAAGGAGGGGCCTATTTTTACACGGCCCTGATCGAGGCAGTTTTTGTGGATATCTCTGTATATTTCTCAGTATATTAATGCATTTAAAATACAGCTGCCAATCCTGATGTTAAATAAAAATAATCAAAAGAAAAATTTCACATTAAAATAAAATTTGATATTTTAATAAAAAAGTATAAGGAGTCATAAAAAGTTTGAAGTCATAAAAACATTACTATGCTTTTTCACTCCAATAAAATTACATTAGTATCAGAGTCACATATTTGTAGAAATGGATAAAAATTTAATACAAAAAAAGATTTTGTTATAGTTTGAAAAAAAATATTTATTCATATATTTATTCTTTAAAGAAAAAAAAAATTCTGTCATTTCATGGGATACTTTTCACTGATACCAGAAAGAAACTTAAAATTTTTGAATCTCTCAATTCAAGATTTTAATATATTTAATCCAAAAAAGATATTTATCATGTATACTAAATAAGATATTGTCTAATTCCTATAAAAGTTCCAGGTTTTTTTCTGAAATTGAAATAAATATCTCTACGTTTCTAAACAAAAAATAAATTTCAACTGATTAATTTTACCAGGTATGTCAGAATAGACTTCAGATTCATTTAAGGAGAAAAAAAAAAATTCTCCAACCCCATTTTTTGCAATTTTTAAAAATTATTATTAACTAATAATACATTCAAGCATAGTTATCAATTTTTTAAAAATGTTCTTTCTACTAAAAATTTTTAATTTAGGAAGAAGGAATAATATTAGTTTGAATTGAAAACTGAAATGTATACTAAGGTGATTTAATACCCTAAATTATTTGAAAGAAAATTTATAGATAGTAATTCTTCCATTTCAAAGTATTTTTATTGCAGAAAATTTTTATAGTTCATTTAATCTAATATGAAAATTAACAATATGGTCTTGATAATTCTGAAGAATAATTCTTTGCAATTTAAAGAAATGTTACCTTAGTTTAGTAAATAATAAGTGTTTTGTCACTTAAATTTTAAGAAAAATCAAAAGCTTACTCAGTCTACTACTTCTTTTACTGAAGTACACTTTTAGAGAAATATATACACTATTCACACTGTTGAATAATCATACTTTATTTTTCAGTTTAATTTTACATCAAAGTGAAAAAAAACTGATGAACATTTTTCGCACTATAAATAGGAGCCTTCAGAAAGACACATTTTGACCTCAATTCTATTCACTTTGAGCATAAATAGAGGCTGTATTCATTTGCATAGTTGATGATATGATTTTGCATAATCAAAGATAATGCACACACATTTACACAGACTATTCTAAAAACACAATTTCTCAAAGAAAAAGAAAGAATAAAAGCTAATCTCATTTATCATTTTTTATAAAAAAAAAAGGACTTCTCAATTACATCCTTTTTAAAACAATTTATGCTATTAGAATTTCAACAATCATAATATCACATTGACTAGATATCATTTTATATAAAAATACAAAATTAACAAAAAATACTGCTAAAAAGCAAAGTAACACAATAAAAAATGAGCAAACAAGAATTATGTGGTACACAGTTCAAACAAAATAACTATACCTTAAGGTAAACTTCAATTTTATAATATATATTACACTTTAAAACAGCCTTATTTTTCACAGACAGTTTTTTGGTCATCACAGAGACAGGTAAATATTTGCATTTACAATTAGCAGTTGTCTTAAATTACTTAAATTTCCTTTTTCTTGAGAAATTTATTATATGCATGTAAAAAATATTAGAAATACCACAGTCAGTAAAGATTATGATTGTACCATTATATAACATGCAATTATGTGGATTTCCAATGATGATTTTTTTCTTTCAGAATAATCAGTTGGCATATAAATTGATTAATTTTAAATTCAACATTGACAATTATTTGTTGTATTAAAATATGGAATTGAAAGACTTTTATCTATTTCATACAGCCAAATAATTTATAGCAATAACTTTCATTATTGACTTTCAAAATTTGTATTTTTTTAAAAATGAATTTAATGCTTCTCTCACATGTCCCATTTCTTTTTTTCTAATATTCATCAATAAATAATTTACAATTAATGTATACAGGAAAAATATTTTTCTTTTTCTAATAAAATCAAATTTTAAGACAAAAACTCCAATTTATAAGTCTGCATTCAAAATTACTATGTTAATTTCAGTTCATTTAGTCTAATTCCTCTGCAAAATGTTTATGGCTTTAAAATCTTAGTTTGCTTGTACAA
Organism: Trichonephila clavipes; assembly: GCA_019973935.1. Taxonomy (NCBI): domain Eukaryota; kingdom Metazoa; phylum Arthropoda; class Arachnida; order Araneae; family Nephilidae; genus Trichonephila; species Trichonephila clavipes. The sequence goes on along the minus strand of BMAU01019870.1, from coordinate 384,233 downwards.
GTTATTTATTATCTGTGATAAATTCATTAATAAAAATCTATTTACTGCCTCACAAAAGAGTAAAACCTTATCTCTCACCTGAAAAATAACAAGTAATATTATAGATTGTTCCTAGACAAGATATCCAGATTTTATTGATTTTTACAGCTGTATCTGATACCACTTTAAGTGAGAATTTAATTAAAATGTAATTATACATGCATTTTTAAGTAATAATAATAGCTACTAAAGATGCATAAAAATAAAATAAAAACCAGCAAAGGAAAAAAAAAAAACAGAATGAAAGAAATAATAAAAATACATAAAAAGATTCACAGAAACATGGTTTAAAAATCAGCTGTACAATTAAAAAAAAGCAAATACTACAAATTTACTGAAATACTATATAGTAGAATCAGTGATAGAAAGATAAGCAATGATATTAATGCAAAAATAACAAATATTCAATCAGGTTTTATCATATTTTATATACAAACTCATTAAACCTAAAATAATACATTTTGCACAGTTTAGAATGATACAATACTGTTTTATTCCCGATTCTTTAAATAATTAAAACACTTCATTAAAATAATTTTAAAAGAGCAACACTTTTTAACTAAAATATTACTTACTTGGACAGAATTGTTAAGGATATACAAGTAGTCATGTTATAATGAATAATAATACAAATTAAAAATTGGGATTTTATGTTTATACTCTGAATTAACAATTCTACATGATTTTTGAGAGACAATTGCTATTATCATATTTAAAATTCACATGGATCAGTTTATACAGTTGTTATAATGAATAATAATACAAACTAAATTGGGATTTCATGTTTATACTCTGAATTAACAATTCTACATGATTTTTGAGAAACAACTGCATATTATCATATTTAAAATTCACATGGATCAATTCAAAATACCATATTTACTCGAATCTAAGTCACCATTGATTCTAAGTCATACCATGAATTCTCAACACATTTTTGTGCAAAAATAAGTCATTGAAAAATGATTTATCGATGTCTGATATTTTTGAATAAGAAAATTTAAAACAAGAGCTAATAAAGAGAAAATAACTAGTTTATGTAACCAGTATTAAAATTTTTTTACATACATACATGAATTTGTAATTGCTGTAAACCTCAGTATGATGTTCAATTTCTCCCATCTAAGGAATTTGACTTTCTTTGATTCTGAGCAACACCAGATTTTCTGTGGTATTAACATTGGAAAAAAAGTCAGTCTCAGATTCAAATAAATGCGATATTTCTTCTTAACACCATTAAAAGTAAAAGAGCATATTCTATATACCGTATTTTCCTGTATATAATCCGCGGATTATGTGTTAAAAAAGTTTCAAATTTCGTTGTGCGTATTATACGCCGCCGCGGATTATCTGAGAAAAAACATTCTCCATCAGAAAATCGAACAATAAAGTTTTGGAAGAAATGCTGTTTATGTTTTATAAAATAAATAACAGATGGCGCTTTCATGACTCGGATGACGTATTTCAGCTATAACTAGTTTTTGTCCAATTACATTCAAAAACGAATTCGATTTCTCGGAAGGAAAAAAATAGTTATTAGTCGCTGGCGCCATTTCCAATTTTCTCTTGACTAGAGCTATTAAGTCCTTCGAAAGTTTTCATCAAGTTGAAGCGAAAGTGTTAAGTTACACTACAAACTTAAAAGGCTACCAAAATCGGGAAGCTGCAAGGTTTTTCAACGTTGACGAATTGAATATTCGTTTGTGGAGAAAAAACAAGACAAACTTCGAAAATTGTGATTGACGTTAAAGTGCCGATCATTTTGGTAAACCTCACTGGCCAGAATTAGATGAAGAAATAAATAAAAGGATTTTAAAAGAAAGAGACAGTGGGGAAGCAGTCTCGATCTAAATTTTTTTGCTGTTAACTTGCTAAATTAAAAAAAAGAAAGATTTTTTCCGCATGGAATGTTTTGTTTAACAACTCAAAACATAGATGGCAGTAGCAAAGAATTTTTTTGTTTTATTGAGATTATCGTAAAAAATATTATCATACATATTTGAAAAGACATTTTGTAATAAATTTTTTTTCCTGTACAATTTCTTACTTCTATTTTCAATTATATTGTGTATTTTTTGTCTTTATGACATTCATTATCGGCAGTTTATATTTTGGATTATTCGGCCTAAAAACTGCCGCTGATTATATGCCGCTGCGGATTATACAATGTTTTTTTTTTTTACTCGGAAAAAAGGCTTTGCGGATAATACGCCGCTGCGGATTATATACAGGAAAATACGGTAATTAAAAACTTTAAATAAATGCAAATTACATATGTAAAAAATATTACCAATATGTTTGAAACTATCTGTTGCTGGGAATAAAAATAATAAAAAAAATGGAAGTGGATAAAATGCAATTTTTTTTTAAATACCAAAAGCAATATGTCATACCAATATATGTTTACAGTTATTACATTTTTAACAATTTGTTTGACAAGACATTTTCATAAATTTGCCATTTTCAGTTCTTTTGAAACTACAAGATGGTGCATACAGAAATTCTAATTAATGGCTAAAGGTATTTGAATAAAGTAATGGAATTTATTTTTACATTCTATAGAGATTCTGTTAGCTAAAATCACTGTACAATGAATGAGACTCAGTTTTAGGCAAGTATTAGCACATACATTTCAAGCATAGCAAGCTTTTCCCACACATTTAGAAACATCAAATATATTTAATAGATTTTAATTTTCTTTAAAAATAATAACATTTGAAAAATTTGTTAACATTTTTTATTTAAAAAAAATACAGTAAAAAAAATATCGTAAAAGCTTTTAATTTTAGGATTAAATTACTTTTATACTTGATATTTTTTTATTATTTTTAATTTATATTTATCAACACAATTTTAAATTTAAAGAAAAACAAGCATTTTTTTTTACAAAGATATTCTAGTAACATTGATAAAAATGGTGAAAGATTAAAACATAAGTAAACAAAACACTGGAATACGTATTACATACTACAGGGATATATTAAAAGACATTTGTATTAAGCCTTCTTTAAATAAAAAAAAAATTAATACCCTCATAAAATTCTATGGATTTCTTTTCCTGAAGATCAGCAGATTTTTTTTACAGTTCATAAACACTTATAAATTTACATAATTTTAACATAATATTTTACGCAAATTACTACCATAAGTAAAATATAAAACTGAGCTCCTTTTAATATAAAAATATCCATTAATAAAACTGATGAAAATAATGTAAATATATATAAAATGCACGTTAACTAAAAACTTATACATCTGTGAAAGGGTTTAAAAAAGGTGTAAAAAGAATTAAATGCAAGCAGAACAGAAATAAGTTGATAGAAAAAGTAAAGAAATTATAAATCTATGTCCACACTATCATTCAAGTCATAATAACAATTTTTATTATTTATTTAATAATTATGATCTATTACATAAAACAGATATGTAAAATATATAAAAAAATGAACATCTTATGTAATGAATATTGCCATACTTTTCTAAAATTGAAGAATCTGCTGTATATGAGTAAAATTTTAATTAATACATACCATGTATGTGTGTAAAATCAATTTTTTAAAGAAAAAAGTAATAATCTTTTGAAATTTATATGAAGGCATAAAGTTCAAATGAACCAATCAGCAGCAATGAAAATAAAATATTTAGCATTTAATTCCATGATTATAGAAATATTCCCCTTTTAAGAATTACAACAAACTTTTATACAATTTTACCCAAACTCTATTTTTTACATTTTAAAATTCAATAAAATTTTGAATAACGTATTTCAGATAGATGAATGAAAAATGCAAGGCTTAATCATCATCTTTGGCATGGATTCTTAAATAATGATATGCTCATATGTGTAAAAAATATGTTAAATAAATAATGGTTTTACAGTACAAGCATGCAAATACATAATATACTTTTAAGAACACAGAATAACACAAAGTTTCACACCAGAAATGCCAAAATGATGCATATTCAAAAATCTCCAAAACAATGTAAAATGTGAATAAGTATTAAAAATAATTTTTTTAAATTACACATTAAACAAAGAAACATGTGAATCACTTTCAAAGTTAAATCTAAATATAAAATTTTACTTTTCAAATTATTCACCTTAAAAATATTGCAGACTTTCAAAATTTTCCAGCATTAATTTGTACCTTTAAAATTCCTTCCTCTAAAAAAACTTAAAATTTAAAAATATTAATAAGGTTTTTACCTATCAAACCATCAATTCAAACTTCACTCGATTCTAAACAGAGTCACACCTTTTATAATTGAAATATTTAATAATTTGTAAAATATTGAACGTAATGACAAAAAAATGATTTAAATTTCAAGAAGAACATTCTAATTTTTCAATGATTTTGTAGGGGGAAGGAGGTGACTACTGCATGACATGCTATCATTTCTGAAGACAAAATTGATCTATTTAAATATTTACATTTCCTTCATTATTTTGAAGGACTACACATATTATGCAAAACAATTATAACATTGAAAAAATATTTTGAAAATAATCATTTTAAAAAAAATGTGTGTTGATCATTGAAGTCAATAATGGTGAATAATCAATCTTTACCCAAAAAAATTTCAAATATTGTAAAATTGCATTAGCAACATGTAATTATTTTACAGTGCTTTAAAAGTTACAGCATTTTAAATTTTGTTCAAGAGAAAACACGAATATTTGAGTATAATATCAAAAGGTAATATTTCCTTAAGGTAGATTTTATGTCACCATGAAAACATATTAAAAACACTACATTTACATTCATATTATAAAAAGCTCAAGTTAACACACAGAAATTTTGTTATGTAGTAAGTAGGAGTATATCAGCAATATACACATAAAAAATCACTGTATTCTCAGAGTCATACAATTTAAAGAGTCAGAACCAGCAATTTAATTATCAAAACATTTAAGTTTTACAAACACTCAGTTATTACTTTTAATCCAGCTACGCAAATGCAATTATTGCATGGAAGAGCATCACATAGCATGTGCCAAAAACAAAGGCACTGATTAAGAAAATTAAAATAATAATTTCACCTGATATAGTTGATGAAAATTTATCTTTATACCAAGTCAAATGTAAGAAGTGCCATCAAATTTGACTATTTTTAATTTCTTTTGAATAAAGTATTACATACAACCTTAGTTTTGCCAGCACACACATTATGATTCAATAAAAATATGAGAATTATGCATATCATTTATATAGTGTAATAAAAAATAAAATTTATAACAAATCAACAACTGTAAAACTAACATAATTCTTTTTCATTTATTCGAAATAAGTCACTTATGGTTAAAAAAAAAATGAAAATTTAAAGCTACTTTTTTTTAAATAAAATTAATTCGTGAAACTACATCAAGTTTTAAATATTTCTACCATTTTTTAGCCACTATGTTTGACACAGTTGGAGAAAATGCTTTTATCAGTTTTTTTTATGTCAGAAAACCAATATTTTAAAATATCTAACAACTATTTTTTTTTGTAACTATACTAGTAATTTAATAAATATTTTTCTTAGTTTTATTAAAAAAGTCTTAATAGCTCAAAGACTAAAAACATTTTTAGAAAAAAATGTACCCTAATAGAACTAACAGCTCTTAGAATTCAGCACCATAAAAACATGTGTTCATACCAGTGAAATTATAAATTTCTCAATTTCTATAAAAATACAAATTCACCTATTTAACAGTAAATTAATAAAATGGAAGAAAAATTCATTTTTTCTCTCTACAGAGATACAAATAGATAGTAAATTATGACTAGCTATATATATATACTTGTAAATTCATTTTTATAGTCTAAAAATACCTTTAAAAAGTGAAATAAAACAAATTTAATAAGTGATTAATTTGCTAACTACTTATGCATATTTTTGACTTTGCATAAAGAAAATTTCCAAACATATCAGTAAATATAGTTTTCTCATGAAATTACTATTTTAAGAAAGTAAAAACTAAACAAAACTGTTCTGTCATTGCTTTCTATAGAAAAAGTACAAACGCGAACAAGTTATTCTTTGAAAAAAGTCCCCAAAAAAGTTCTCAGAAGGCAAAAGTAGTCCACACTTATGTACAGTATGAAACCCATTACGAAAGGCAAACTCACACATAAAGACCAGTTCTTCAAACTTCAGTAAAAAAAAAAGGCTCTTGTTTTCCCTCAGAGAAATGGAAATATATTACCTTCGGTTTAATTCGATTCGTATAGCTGTAATACAAAAGTGATTACAATTTATTTTAGAATATATACCATACACACAAGTGCTTATATACAGTTTTACTCTAACATATTGTGTGTAAAAAAAAAGGAAGTTCAAGGAAAAATATTTTAAGGATGGGCAATGTTTCTTTTAGAATCACAACATTTTTAAAACAATTACATGCAAGTTACAGTATTTTTTAAAAGGGAAAAAAGTTGAAATATTTTTGGTTTCTTTCTCATAAAAATGATATAATCCCCTTTAGATTTTTAAAATGAGTTTTTTTTTTCATTTTATAACTCAGTTTAATTTTACAATTTTCACTAAATATTATTAAAATGCTTTCAAAGTGTTACATTTCTAGACATTCAGAAAAATATGACACACATATTAAGAACAGTAGTAAGCATAACATTTTAATAATCATAAGATGATTGATTAAATAAATTAGAACAAGTTAGATTTTAAAAATTATCATTTGATTATATGAAAATAAATTTTGTTCTTAGGACTAAACAGAAATTTACTCTATCCCTCCTCCAATCCAGCTCAGAGGCGTAATAGAGAACATTAGGGCCCCACTGCAAAGTCAGATTTTGCCTCTCTTGAATGTTATATAAATTGGTTAAATACGTACAAGGGGTCAGTCAGGCTTTGAACTCCTTAGAATCCTGCCCCCCTTGCAATGTGAAGGTGTACATTACTCCACTGATCCAGATAGCATTGCAATAAATTTAAAAAATAAGACTAATTTAAAATTTAAATAAAAAAATATAAATAATTTCTTAGCTTTTATTAGGTTCTTCAAGCAATTTGCCATTAATTTAAGTCTTTCTTTAGTACTAATCTATTCATATAACTTTATTTACTCTTTTTTTTCTCACTAATGCTCCACAGTTCTTCAATCCATCTTTATTATGAAGATCAAAAGAGACAAAGATTGTGGGAATTATGGAAAAAATTTTACAAGTGCCTTTTAATGTAGGGTAAAGTAGGTTTAATATATATCAAGGAATATTTATTATTCAGCATAAATATTTATTTCTGAGAATGTGCAGTCTCTTCAAATGATTCATTGCTGAGGTTCCTCATATTAAAAAAGCAAACAGTATTAATGACCTAATGATAAAAGTAACCATCAAACATTTGTGCCTAATAATAAGTCCATTCCTTTTAGAGATTCAAGCTTTACAGCTTATCACTCTCAAGCTTCATATTAGCATTTTTAAAGGGATGATCAATATGAAGGGAAAAGTCAATTTTGCATCTGAAACCAATTCCAGCTATTTGTATAGTTTCATCCAAGGTATGGGCATGTGAACTATTTTTCTGTGTACTGCCCCTTTTTAATGTTGAAGATAAGAGATTGCAATGGGGGAAATTTTTTTCCCCGGTGCAATAATAAAAATGTCTTCTTCATACATTGTTAATAGACATGTGAAAATTTGTGGAATGTTGTTTATATAGAGGTTGAAAAGAAGTGGAGCTAGAAACTCCTTTGAATGCTACTTCTTATTGGTCAAGGAGAGGAAAGAAAGCAGCTAATTATTTTAAGTTAAGGTGCTGAAAACAAAATACCACAAATTGGAAATAAACCGTTATGCCATATTTATGTCCACAAATGGGATGGAACAAAAATATATTCCTTTTTGATGTCATTATTTATTGATCTCACTATCTGTAATGGAAATACAAATAAGTATATGATTAAACTCAGTGATGCAACAGCCCATGAGGGCTAAGGCCTACTGTGCCCATCTCAGTTTCCATGACCTTGGGCACTGAGGTGAGTGGCTGTTCTGGCCAGGTTGTCAGTCTGATGTAAGCCCCCTAGTGTTTAGTTTCCAAGCAAGTTTGGTACTCATTTATTGACCCACTGAAGGGATGAAAGGCTGAGTCAACCTTGCCCAGCCCTGGGTTTGAACCTTGGACATGTGGTGTGGAAGTACGATACACTAACACTCAGCCACTGGGCTTCTAAGTATATGATTAAAAATAATTATATTAAGGTATCCTTGAATTTTTATGTTTTCATATAATAAATCATGATTATATCTGTGCTCAAGTTCAAGAACAAAAAAGTAAAATGGAGTAAGAGGAGATATTATATGGTGTAATAGGGAACATATATTCAAAGGGAAGGTATATATTATTAAGAAATTCTATCAATATTCTAAATGTTTTATTAGTGAGATGTGCACCATGCTCTATGAACATCATGCATTTAAAAATATATGACAGGACAATATATCTTTTTAATATTATTCTTATTATAAGTAACATTTTAGTATCATTCTTCGTAATATATAATTGCAATATTGATATTTTCATTAAACAAATATTCTTAATTATTCTCAATTTTCAAAAACATGTAGCAGAAGAAATAATTTGAAAACATAAATAAATATTTACCATCAATAATATCTTGTTTTAACTTGTTGATTTCCATTCGAATCTCTACCATTATCTCTTGCTTTAATCGATCCATATCATAAGGATCCAAACCATTCGATTTTAAGTTATCCATGTCACCAATTGATCCTATCCTTTGTCTAAAATAAAATAATAATAATATAATACATATAAACATGAAAACATAAATTTGAAGTAAGTTTTCTATTATTATACACTAGAATTCCAGATTGTAATTAAAACTTTTTATATTTCTTAGAATCTGCACTAAAGACAAAGAAGGAAAAATAATTTAAATATAAAATTAACAGAGAGAAAAATATGTTTCCATTTAAAAAAAATTCAAGTTTTTTCAGCACAACCACTTCTTTCCAATCAGGCATATTATAATTTATTTTCACATTATTTTGTGGACTGTCCAAGATCTACTTTAAATGTCAAACTTCTCATACATATTGTATCAGCATTTAATTTTCAACATTATGTAAAATAATTTTTTAAAATATTTTTTATTACTATAAGTTTATTTACTTCAAAATCAACAAAAAAAAAAAAAAAAAAAAAAAAAAAAATCTAATATATATTATAAATGCAAAAGTTTGTGAATATCTTTGTGGGTCTTTCACGCAAAAACAACTGAATGGATTTTAATGAAACTTAACAGTAATATAGCTTATACATCAGAATAGCACATAGGCTATAATTTATAGCATAGACTATAATTTATAAAGATTTGTGAAAAGTGTCCGAAATATAACGATATTTGTCAAGTAAGTAGGAAAAAATTCTGCCATCTGCTAGCAATTCTAGCATGCTCTGCAAAAAAGCCCACATCAGCATATATCTATCTTTTGTTTGTGAAAAACTCATTTTGTTTAGGCTACGCAAGGGGCTCGCTTTTAATTAATTCCTGTGATCAGAATAATGCCTATTTTTTTTACTTCAGAATAAAACTAAGTTTTGAAGGGAGAGGTTGTTAGTAGGAAAAAATTCTGCCATCTGCAAGCTTTTCTAGAGTGCCACGTCAACATATTTCTATCTTTCATGTATGAAGTAAAACGTTCCCCTCTGTTTTGTCTACGCCAGGCACCACTGCATGCTCGATTCTAATTTTTTGCTTTGTAATCACTATTTTTTTTATTTCAGAATAAAACTTACTTTTATCGCTTCTGGTATTTAAATTAGATAAGTTAAGTCTTTCACACTACACTACATCATTTGGAAAAATTTGCAACTTTGTTTGTGGTTTGTAGTTAATTATAACGCTATAGTTTTAACTGAATAGGCAGGCATTGCATTTTTTAAGTATAAAAATAATAACTGCCGTACTGTATTTTTTGGAAGTGTAAAAAAAGCACCCATTAAGTCTTATCCTTCCCAACGCTCTAATTCAGCTTGAGCTATGAAAGTACCTAGATTTAACAAAACGTTTCCGCAAGCCGAACTGCGAAGACTTGAACAGGGTGATGCAGCTCACAGAGCTGCTGAGACACCAGAGCGGTCCCAAGCTCGGCGTCGACATCAGGCAGAATATCTGGCATCTCAACGGGCTGCTGAGACACCTGAACAGTCCCAAGCTCGGCGTCTTCAGCATGCAACTTAATGGCGTCTCAAAGAGATACAGAAACCATTGAAGCAGCTGAATCTCGCAAACGTGCTGTTGCTGAAAGGGCACAACAGCGACGTCTAATATTCACAAAAAACACGTGGGGGGTATTCGATAAAGCTGCATTCGAGTATGACGAAACTCTTGATTATGAAAGCCACAAGCTCATAAAAATAGAAACGATGAATAAAGAATGCAGATTTTGCGGTGCTCTTAAATGGAAAGAGGAATCTGCAGGCATGTGTTGTTTGGGGGGAAGTAGCCACAATCTAACTGGAGAGGCCAAGGGAGATAATGTTCTTATACCACGCATCCCAATCATACCCAATAACTTATCATTTAATTTTAAACGCCTGCAGTTCCCATTAAAAGTTGCATTTTCAATGACTATCAACAAATCGCAAGGCCAAACCTTAAAGGTAGCAGGCATACATTTGGGCTCGCCGTGTTTTTTCCACGGACAGCTCTATGTGGCTTGCTCAAGGGTTTCTGAATCGCAAAATCTGCATGTTTATGCTGAACGAAAAAAATCGTTTAACATAGTTTATAGGAGTATATTGCAATAGCTACCTATAACTTTTGCATTACTATCAATCATCATATACAGCTGTACATCTATCAACACAAAATATAGGATTTATAATACCTATCAGTGAGATCATCAAAAATACTTGGTTTCAGTTTACATACATTACACAACATGGAACAAGGGTCTCTCAAAGTAACTATGTCTGTCTGTTACGCCTAAACCGTAGAACCAATTTTGATGAATTTTGGTATAAAGATAGATAGAGAGAACCTTGGAGAAGAAAATAAAAGCTACTCGAAGCACTAATCCTGTACAGACGAAGTCGCGGGCATCAGTTATATAATGTACATACGTATCTATGTAAATAAACTCTGTACTCTAATAAACTTAATTTTGTTAAATATATGGTTTTTTTTAGTATTCTTTAACATGAAATTCTTTTATCATGAAAAAAAAATTCATACCCTCTGAGTTTTGTGTTAAACGATTTTCACTGCATGTAAATTTTCTATAAACTATTTTAATGATCCGAACTTTAAGATTCCTTAATGCCATTTGTTTATCTAAAAGTAAAATGGATGTTTGCATGTATGCATGACCTCGCTTCTACTCCAACACTGTTCAACCGATCACTATGAAAAATGGCATGTATATGTATTTTTTATGGAGAAGAGTTTTGTGCTATCTTCTTTATAATATAAGAAACGGAGTTGCTTGTGAATATTACAATTTTAACATAAAGTAAATACAACAGAAAGTAATAATAACGTATTACAGTTTCTAAATATAAATTATTTACACTACTTTAAGTGTTCATTACACAAAATTTGTAACAAAGTTTTGCTTTTGCTGGGCAGAGATCAGCTTAGGAAGGTGTTTTCGAAAATCCGGCCACAAGAGACTTAAGGGGCGTTATAAATAAAAAAAATCATTTTTATCAGTTATTAGATCTACAGACTTAAAATTTAACAAACATGTGTTTTCCCCCCCGCTTAATATGCATTTTGAGTAAAATTAACTCATTAAAAACTTCTTTATCCTTCCAACTGTTTTGCTTAATTTTTCAATTCACCCGTGCGAATACAAAATACAGTTCTGTTACTTTTATTGTATAATAATACAGTATTTTAATAAATACATCTATACAAGAACAATACATTCATATCCTTAAGTTAAATAAGAAAAAAATTAAATTTTCAGCAAAATGTATTCAATTAATTTAAAATAGGAATTTTAAACATATCTTTTCAACGCTGAAGAATTTTATATTTAGGGATTGATTCAATGGAACGTGACAGAGAACCATTCTCAAAATTGTAGGAAAACAGAATTCAATAGATGGGGAGTTTATTAAAATAATATAAACAAAATGGTATATTTGTTCTGATTGGGGTCAAGGGGAAAAACACACAAAACATAGGTTTAAATAATGAACGAACACACACACTTGCTACCAATCTCTGTAGGCAACATTCTAACAATGAAAACTGGAGGCTATTAATTTTGATAAGATTTCCAAATGAACTCATTTTTATCAAGATGTAAATTTTGGCTACTAATAAAACTTACTAAATAATGACAATAATAATATATATTTTGGAAATAGTGGTGCAATTTTTTATAAGTGATTGAGAAGAATACTTCCAAGGAGAATGATTTGAATTATGTTTAAATAATACTTTTCTTAACTTTTGCTGTACACATAAATGACACTTAAAAAAAAATTCCTTATAGATATCAAAAGGCTTTGGTCTCTTAAATAAAGTAGGGGTATACAATTTCAGCATTTGTTTGATTGAATGATGCTTTATCAAAGTTTGAATCGTATATTTTCATTTTAAGATAAAAACTATTCTAGTTCTCAATAAAATAAGTTTTTCTAACAAAAACTTGCTTTCCATGTTATATGTTTAGTCTCTGTTTTACATAAAATGTGTATTAAGTTTTTGAATTTTTTTTGCAATAACTGATTTGGTAATATTTGTAGCTGGTTAAAGGAAAAACACCAAACATATTTGAGCAACAATTTTGAGTTTTTGCATCTTAGACAGAAAATTTGTGCCTGTGTACTCAAGAAAATATGGTTAACTATTGAACTCTTGAATTAATATTAGTGATTAATTGTAAACACATAAGTATACCAGTCTTCAAAATTAAAGTAATTTACTTTTATAAATGAAAGTATAAATCTAACTTTTAATAATTTGATACTAATAATGGATATACAGATCTGTTTAGCTTTTTTTTATACACCACCATCAAATAAATCAAGTTAGTATTCTATAACATAGCCAAATAAACCTATAAATAATCTATCCTATGCTGAATTGCCATAAATCTAATTTAAAGCTAATTAGAATTATAAAAAGACAAACTAGTTTATAGTTGAATGGCTACAGTAATACATTTGCAAACTCTTACTTTTAAGAACTATGATTGTAGGGTTAAACATCATCTTAAGGTATCAAAATATATACTATATACAATGAATTCAGCGATTTTCCAAAATGAAGTAGAAAAAACAGTTTCATCTCATCATTTTGCTACTGCTAATGTGGAGTAATTTTAATTGAAGCAGTCATGAAAATTCTGTTAGCTCTGCATATGTCTTTGCTCATGCTGTGATATAATTTTTATTCTGGTGTAGTGCTAAGAACGATGATTCTAAAAAAAAAGTTCTATTTTACCATATTATGTTCTTTTATTTCAAGAAAAATAAAAATGCCAAATGGATTGCTCTTAAAATTCCTGCAGTAAATGGACTAAGTTCTGTTTCATATGACTTAGCTCAAAAGAGTTTGAAAATTTTAAGCAAGGAATTTTTAGACTTGAAGATGGTGCCCACTGGAAGACCAACATCTGTTAAAGATGATATCTTAACAGTAGCTATCAATGAAAATTCACATTAGATAGTCTAAGAGCTATCACATACACTAAATATTCCCAAAAGTACAGAGCTTGATCATTTGAAGGAGGTTGGGTATGCCAGCTGGTATGATGAGTGGGTAGGTACCCCAGTGGCGTAACGTACACCCCCGCACTGCGGGGGGAAGCTAGACTGACGCCATTAACGTAGAATTTCACAAAATTAGCTTTACATATTTTTAAATCCGATTTTTAAGCGATTTTCAAATTGGCGATCTAACATCATTCAAAATCAAAACTTTGATCTCTTATTCGATATCTTAGATCCAATAGCCAAATCAAAAAACATTTTAATTTGCTGTAATCCCCGCGACGAGAGATACTTTTCTTTAGTGGGTTTTCTTTCTAAACCTAAATTGCTAACAGATAAAAAGAAAGTCAGTCAGAAAATTGGATAAAATGCTAGAAAGATAAAAAAATTCATCACTATTTTTTAGTATACTTCATGTTAGCAGTAGGGAGAAAAACAGACATGTTACTTTTTACTGAAGTAGAAAAGTAACTTATTGGCGTCTTTAGCTTCCCCCCCCCCATGTATTTCATTTTCATTTAGCAAACTCGTAAATAACGTACATCTGTTATGCTTTTTTCATGAAAAATAGTATTGCGATACTTGAAAACGCATACAGAGCATTTTAAATGATTACATGGTCTAGATTTATGATTTAGAAACCCATATGCCCACAGAAATTTCCGTAGATTTAAGAGTATTCAATTAAATAAAGCATAATGAGAAATGTTTCACAAAATTGTTTTTAGAACGTATATATTTTTATATTCAATGCACTTCAATATAGGGAGTGTTCCTTCGCTGTTAAAACATTTTGATTTCACTTTTCTCTCTTGTAATATTAGAACTGTTTTTTGTAAACGGAATTAACTATTAAGGTTCTTATATTGTTATTTTGTTAATAATACAAGAAGAAAAGCAGCCCTAAAATGAGTGGAGTTAAAAAAAACTTAGTGGTTCTCAAAAACGAAAAATTCGAAAGGAAAAGGAGTATATTATTAATAGCAAACATGCAAAATTGGATAACTTTTTAATATCTGCAAGCTCATCATCTTGTGCAAGTGCTAGTAGTAGTAATGCCAGGGAACTTGATGAACAAGATCAAGCTCATCCCGGGATTCATAAATGAAGAATTTGGTGAGTGATACCTTTTTTCTATCATAAGGATCTGAAATCGAAAATATTGTTTTACAGTGTTTGTGTTTTTCTTAGTGTATCATTTTTATTTAAGTTACCAGGTTATCAGTCGACTGTTGTTAGATTTTCCATTTTTTTAAATATTATAAATACTCCCTAATGTTAAACGTTATTTACTTTGTTTACTCAGACACAGGTTGATTTTATATTCAGTTATAAGTTAAATATTTTTATGTGATGTGTAAAAGTACATTATGTTATGGTTTTGCAATTCTTTGTATATATACATATATATATATATCCAGCTTGGGGCCCAAGATCTGACCTTACAGGGGGAGGCAATTATTTTCCGTTACGCCACTGAGGTACCCCATACTTTAATATAGCAGAATATGTTTACTCAGATTTCAACATGTGATTCTTTATAGAAATAAAATGAAGAAGTTCCAGTTTTAAAAGGGCTCATTGCAGATGATGAGAAGCATGTACTACACAATACTGTTATAAGGAAGATGAGAAACGTATACTACACAATACTGTTATAAGGAAAAGATTATGAGAAAAGCCAAATGAATCTCTACCCAAATAACATTGAGAGTAATACTTAGTGTATGGTGGGACTACAAAGGAATTATTTATTAGGAACTTTTGCCACAAATTCACACTATAAATTTAGAAAAATATTACTCCCAAATAGCATTTTTTTTAAAGCAAAAATTGAAGAAATCTACCAAAATTGACCATTTGTGAGGTCTCCCAGCGTGACAATTGTTGGTCCTACATTGTGGTGACTTACTGAATATGGCTTGGATATTTTGTGTCTCTCTCCCTCCTCACATTCACCAGACATGGCCTTCTTAAATTTTTACTCTTTCAGGTCACTTTAAAATTCTCTGTACAGCCAGGAATTCACTTTTTAGAGACTGTTAAATACCTTGATAACTTTTTTATGGACAAACCTGTTGGTTTTTATAAAAAAGAAGTTTTCAACTTAACCCTCCCCCCCAAATTTAAAAAAAAATATATCATAAAACAGAATAATGCTTATGTTATTCATCATTGGAAAATTGCAGAACTTTCCAGATGATACACATATCATCCAGTCTTAAAAATAAAAATAATGAAACAAATTAATACGGACTCAAATAATTCAGAGTGTGATAAGGAATTTAATAGTAGAAATAAGAGAAGTAAAATAAATATAATTATATATGATCATTTTGTCAGTCAAATAAAACAAAATGCATACAAAAAATTTAATTATATCATTAATTATTATATTCTACACACCTTCTGCTGCCTTTTGGTGATTCTAATCCTACATTTGTGCCATTGCCATTAGCAGAATTTTTGTCCCATTTATTATCTAAAGTTGAACCACCATCCTATTTACAGAAAAAATAAATTACATGTTAAAACTATGTGTCAGAATTTTTTTAAAAAAAAATTAATACTTAAAAATGTATAAAAATGAATTTACCATGCTATTCTGAGAACTTTCTGCCTGAGCTCGCCTAGAATAAATTAATTTATTTAAAAAATTCCATTCACAGTATTCAATACTAAAATTAAAACATTAAAAAAAATTATTTAAGCATATAAATATAACTGAATTTTTACAATTAATTTTCGTACTGTTGTAATTTTATACAGTTAAGTGAATTATTCATATGTTTATACAATGTTACATAAGTGTATGCTTAAAAAATTTTCCAACTCAACATAGGTCCTTACAATAACAAAAATAGCACACATCAATTTGATTCTATATTACTATTTATTGAATTAAGAATTTTTTTAATGCATTCAAATAGCAATAAAATAAAAATAAAGCATCAACAGAAATATTTCAAAATTTTTTTTAATTGCTCTACTAAACACAAAAATATTATTGAGGAATAAACCATTTTACACCTTCAAGGATTTATTTATTTTCAACTTTATGTGTAATACAAACAAAGCAATTTGAGCATTGCTTTTGTCTGAAGTTGATAGAAATTAGGTTACTGATTTACAATTGAAAAGTAAAGATTCATTTTGATTTAAATGCATATATAAAAAAAAGTGAGAATTTTCGAAGTTTGGAAGAAAAAAAATTGACAGAAAAATGACTAAATTTTTTGGAACAAGTTCATATTATTATTGGTTCTACATTTAGATCCCAGAGCAAAAAGAAAGTTTGCTTTGCAAAACCTGTTAGGAATAAACACTATAAAATGCAGTCTCTCTCTCTCTCTCTTTATACAGACTAATGAACTGTAAAATCCAACATATAACGCGCACTTGTAACACAAAAAATAAGATAGAAAATTAAGGGTGCACGTTATACGTAGGGTATAAAAAAAGGATTGATGCCCAGTGGCTGAATGGCTAGAACATCCTGCTTCCACACCACAGGGCTGAGGTTCAAACCCCGGGCTGGGCAAGGTTGACTCGGCCTTTCATGCCATGAGTTAAGGTAAGGTATAAAAAAAAAGGATAGCATTAAAAATAAAAAAATAAAAAAAAGATGAGCATATAAAAAAATTAGACATCTACATATATCTCACAATACTGTTTATTTACAAGAAATGACATACCTTATGAAATTTTAAACGATTGTAGTTTTAAAAATATACTATTTTTCTAAATTTTGGGATAATACCTAAAAAAATTACTTCAAAACATAAGAGCATTGCATACATACATTTCAGGTTTCTTTGTAAAAAAAGGGGGGTGGGGGAGTGTTATACAGTGAATATACCTAAATATTAAAAATAGCAGCTTGAAAGTATATGTGCACATTATACGGCAGTGTGTGCAGGGGTGTAGCTACCGCCGTATCAATGATACGGGGCCCCAACACGTGTAACTACAGGCACACTAACAGGGTGCTCATATCTGAAAAAGGGCCCAGAGGAATTTTGATATGGGGCCCACTCAGAACAAGTTATGCCAGTGAGTGTGTGTTATACGATGGATTTTATGGTACATAAAACATCCAAGGAAATATATTTTATAATTATATGAATAAAAAATAAATGTAGTATGACACAATTTTTAAATTGCAGGTGATTTTAATAGTCACTTAGTAGCCATTTACCTTCTGGCAAGTGTTTTAGCCATTTCATCCATCATACTAGCCATACCAGATGGAGGACCAGGTGTCTTATTTGCCTCATTACTAACTTCAGTCTAAAAAAATATTAATTCTTATTAGAAATTTTAATTAAATTAATGGTATGAAGATTCATTCACATACATGTATTACTTTCCCAAAAATGCATACTATTTAGAATGAAGATAATCAAAACATAATATTAAGAATTGTTATTTTATATTACAAAAATCTAAAATGATTTAAGTGGCAAATATTTATAACATACTTCATATTATGCAAGAAAACACATTTTCTTTAAATCAATGAGAGCTGTTAATTTTTTTCAGTTTTTCCATTATTTGTATCTACTTAATAATATATAATATTTATTCTTCTCATATTTCATAAAGATTATTTTATTTATCTTTAATTCCTGATAATAAATTATTTTAGCAACATTTCCAGATAAATAATGCATTATAAATCTTTTTTTATAAAAAATTACTGGAAAAAAATTAGTACTGAATAGGAATGATTTAGAAAAATTTAATGGCAAGCTTATGTACTATACTGTTCGAATTAATTGAGACAAACATGTTTTTCTTCTTTGAGTTGGTATATGATTACTAATGATGTCCTGAACCACCTCAAACCCATTATATCTGCCTTTAGGTAGTGTGTGACAGATCAACTCTGACTATAATTTATTCATTTTAATGTATCAGGAGCTCAGTTGAGAGCCTTTCAGTGGGGCAGCTGGTAATTTCAATTTTGTGTTCTGTAAAGGACGTGTTACTTTTACTTGTTCAAAGATGGATATTACTTCGAGAAAATGTTCTAAAATTAATCACTCTCAATGAACACAATTCTATGACTACGAGAGATATAACTATGGCAGTTGGTGTGATTATATTAAGTGTCTGGATCATTGTCTCCAAAAAGAATAGAAAAATGTGGGTGCAAGTGGAAAACTACTCCAAAAATTGATAAAACTTTAATAAGAAGTAGCAAAATAAATCCCAGAAAGACTGGCATAGACATTTGAAGAGATTTATTTAATAATGGTGTTGAAGTGAGTACCTTAACTGCATGGAAAAGGCTTTTGGAAGGTGGATTTAAGGCAACAAGATCAAGGAAAAAAAACTTTTTTTAACTCAGAAAGTGATGAAAAAACGTTTAGCATGGGCCAAAAAATACTGATCATGGACTGTTAACGACTGGAAGAAGGTGATTTTGAATGAAGAAACATTTATTTAAGCAGGAATACAAATCAGGTATAGTTAGACGAAGTGAAGTTGAAACTTTGTTACCAGATCATATCCAACAGATTGTAAAACACCTTTCTAAACAGATGTTTGGGTTTTTTTCACAATAAATGGCCCTGAAAGCTTAATTCCTCTTAAATTCATGAATTCTGTCAAATATATAGAAATAATGTTATAAATGTTCCATTCATGGAAACATTAAATGGAACATTTCAATATGACTTGACCCTTGTCACAATTTGAAATTGGTCCAAACTTTTATGCGGAAAATAAAATAAAAGTGCTGGATTGCCTTGAAAATTCCCTAGACTTAAATCCTATTTAAATTTGATGGCATATTCTCAAGAATCCTTTAGCTAAGATGAATTGCACGACAACAGAGCAAATGATAAAAAGAGCTGTACTAGTGTGTTTCTAAGATGATGAAATCAAGAACATGTGTGCTACTCTAGTAGAGCCAATGCCAAGATGGGTTGAAAAGGACATGCTTCGTACTAATATACAGATTTTTCACTCTATTTAAGGTATGTAATGATAAAAAGCTAAGATTTTAGAAAAAATCACTTTTTCCCATTTGTCCCAATTAATTTGAACAGTATAGTACAAATTTGAAAAACGAAACATATTTCTTTGCATATTCATTAAGGGTAGTTTAAAAAAATTAACAGTATTAGCTTATTCAAGTTTTGAAAATTATATATTGCATAGAAAAACAGATAATTCTATTAATGAAATAGGTTGTTGTGAAGAAGCATTGTGTAAAATTAATAAGGTAACTCAAGATCTACACACATGCCTACAAAACTGAATATATAATAACATTTTATTTGATTTCAGGATGTATGTGGGATCATAATAAAAAGATATTACTAAAGATTTTTTTTTTGTTTTTTGTAAAATAGATTATAAAAAGGATCAGATTTAATTACTGTAATAAATCAATTGCTGCATAATTAATGAAATAATAAAGCTGATAAAATTATAGATATATTTCATTATAAAATATTACATGCTCACTGAGTTGATATTGATGTCAGTTTTTGAAGCAACACAAAAGCTATAATTTTGTCTTGAGTATGCAAAGGATTATAAAACATTTCAATCAATTCATACAGTTTTAACACATCACAAACATTTCCGTAATGATGTTATTAATATTGCATTGTAACCAATGAATTAAGTCATATATTTCAGATCTTGATTACCTTTTTTTTAAATGAAGTATACATTTTAATGGAGACAACATATTATATGTCCTTATATATCTGCATTTTAGTTATTCAGCTAAATGTTAAATTTATATAGCAGATATTATGTGTATAGAAATATATTGCATATAAAGATATTTAGACAAATTTACTATTTTTTTAATTTTAATTTGCTCTAATGTTACTTAAAAAGTTTTTTGAGTTACATTAAATGTAACATGTAAACTGACTTTTGATTTTACAAAAATTGATACAAAACAAAAAGCATTTTGTGAAAATTGGAATTTTTAAAATTATTACATTGATTAATCTACACTATTAAAATTCGTAGGTAAACAAACGTATCTATGTATGTATGTAGGTATATAGGAATGAATATAGCCCAATTTTCTCATGAACCACAAGATGCAGAAACTCGCCAAAGGTACCAAAATTTCGGGAACGATCCGAGGAATCCGTTTTAACCATTTATATTCCGGTATTCCAATTAGTTAAAAATATATTAATTAAAAATCTTAAAACGCATTAAAATGCATAATTAGTACCATTTCTCTCCGTCAGGGGAAAATTCAGAACTTTTTTTTTTCAGAGGTTTTTAAAACACAATCTGATTTTTTTCATGAAACTCACACAAAAAATAATTACAGATTCGTAAAGATAATTTATTTCGCCACGATATGCTATAATTTATTTTACAAAATAATTATATTTTGTATTTTTTACGATTTTTTTTAAAATGAGTCGAAATCGGTTCCTTTTTTGAATATAAAGTTATAAGTTGTTCTGCTCACACTTTCTTTCCCGTTAATGAAAAAAATATTTCACACTAAAAAGGTTCACGCTTTTCTCTTTTAGAATCAGTCATTTAAAAAAATTTAATGTCAAAAACTGTTTCTTTTACAATTTTTAAAAAAATACTCAAAATTTTATTTAAATACTTAATAACTTTTTTATTTATAGAAATAATCTCATGAAACTTTTTTTCTGTGTGTAGAACAATATTATACGTAATCTGTACAAATATTGATAAAATATCTTAAAAATTACGGTTTAAAAAAAATACGTGTTTTTCAATTTTTTTTTCCTTTTGCGATAAATATGTAAACATTACTTTTTTAAAAAGTTTTTTGTTTAAAAATTACCGTTGTTTGCGATCGATATATGAAGTTTGAAAGCAATAACTTAAAAATGAAGCCTGAAAACAAATTAAAACTTTTTAAAAAAATCAATTTTACAATAGCTCTGAGTTTGGCGCAAGAAAACTCTTTCTACTCAGCCCTCGACGTTTGATGACGCATGCTGCAAAATAACTGTTAAGCATTTAACCTACAAATAACATCCGAGTGCTTTGCTCATGTGTGGAGGACAAATCGATACTTATTGAATCGTATCAATGGGTTGACCTTTAATCTGAAGCTAATTCCTTTAAAAAAAATTTCAGGTAATTTTGAAAATTTCTATTTTCTGTAAATTTTTCTTTTTATTTATTACTTATAGAAATTTGATTTTAATAAATATATATATGTTTTTTTAAAAGGATTATTTTTATTATTTCATTAGGAAATGAATTCTTTGTTAATTATAAAGTACATCGTCTGTTATTTTGGATCAAAATACATTTTAGAGACATTTTGAGTTAACTATATGTAACGATTGATTGATTCATGAAAATCTGAAATCTATTTTATTATTTTATGATGAACGTTTTTTGTTTTACTCTTAGCAACAGAATCATTTTCTTTTTATTGCTTCACATTAATAATTTTTTAATTCTAATGCAATTTTTTTATAAGTCATACATCAAAATTTGAAGCTATATCTTATCTGTGAGAAGGAGGGGAAGATAGAACAATAATTTTACACTAAAAAAACGTGTTCGGGCTATAGAGAGGGGAAAGAAACCTATCTTAAATAAAAAATAAGTGGAATGGAACAAATTTCAAAAAAGGAAAATTTTTTGACATAATTTTAGTAATCACTCACATTTTGCACGTACAAACACACACACAGAAATGCTGGGCTAAGCGGTGGAGGGGGAGTCATTTTGAAAATGAGTATTAGAAGTTCTGATTTTGTGAAAGAAAGGGAAAATTTACAAAAGTAGAGATATAGCCAGTGCAACGCCGGGCCATGCAGCTAGTATGAATCTTATTTTTTGCATAAATTAATTATACATATCATATATAATAAAAATCACATGTACCATATATTATTTTAATTTATTTTAAAGCAATAAAAAAGTTAAACTAAATTAATGATAATTTAATTTCAATAAATTGTATAGTAACCATAAATATTCATGTTGTGTGTGTGTATTAATCTTTCCCAAAAATAAAGAATAAATAATTTTTTAAAAAATTTCTTGAGCCCCATAATATATGTATAGAATTATTTCTAAAATAAGACATTTTAATTTTATTAAAGTAAAGTATAAAGAAATTGTTTTAGAGACAATATCACTTTAATATCTATAAAAAGAGATTTGGCAGAAACCAATTACATAAAGTAGATGCAATATGTAAAAATGTTTGTAAAATCAAAAGAAGATTATTAAATCTCTGTCTTTCCTTGGCTATATAATTGATCATGCTATATGTTGGCATATTTTAATTTGATAAATACTAAAATAATGAAACCAATTTTTGCTATTCTGATATTTTGACCCACCTTTTGAGTTTTTTTCAGTTTTGCATTAGCAAGGGCTGATGCCAAAGACATATTTGCGGTATTGGGACGCTGCATAGAAGATCCAGGTGGAGGTGGTGGACATGGGGGTCCACCACCCATGGGTGGAGCAGGAGGTGGAGGTGGTCCTGGATTTGGCATAGAGGGTGGGGCTGGAGGAATACCCATAGCAGGAGGGGGAGGAGGTGGTGGTGGGGGAGGAGGTGGAGCAGCACTTTGTTGAACAGGTGGAGTTGGAGGCTGTGGAGGGGCTGGTGGAGCACAGTTTGGAGCTGCAGATCGATGTAGAGTATTGCTTGGGGATCCCGTAGAATTCATTTGTGAGCCATTCACTGAAACAAAAATATCATTATTTTAAGTGAGAAATACCCATTTATATGATTATCTTTACTTAAATACATCTCCAACAAAATACAAAACTACAAGCATTAACTATTTAAATTTCAACATGATTGTAATAAAAATGAACTTTTGTATATGTTTTTTTCTAATTAGACGATTAACAAATTAATTAACAGATACTATTACATAAAAAAGTGCTTTTCTTCTTTGACAGAAGTGATCAGTACGACTTTTGCTTAATTTTTTTATACAAATATTTTGGCTGAAGTTTGAAGTAGAACACATCTTGAAGTTAAACCTTAGGATGAACAGTAGTTTTGTTAGAAAAAGTTAAAAAAAAACACACACATGCAAGCACGCATACAATTTATATTCAGTTTAGAAATATTATTTTATACCACATAATGATGCTTATTCCTGCTCAAAAATGCTTATTCTGAAAAACTATAATTCAAAATGATATTTATAGTACATTTTTTAACACAAAATATTTTAAAAACCAATTTTATAGTAGTATAACTTATACAAGTAAGAAGAAAAATATTATGCAGCTAATATAATATATTGAATTGACTGAAAGTAACTTTTAGTCCTATAAAAACTGCTCATATCTTATATATATATATATATATATATATATACATTTTGTTTCCAAAAATATATGACAAAAGTGCAAAGGCAGGTAGAGAGGACAAAAATAAACAAATTTAGCACAGGAATATGAGTGCTCAAATATCTGAAGCAGTAAAGGGATCTGTTGAGACTGATACACAAAAATGCTTTACTTGCTTTATTCAACATTCCCTGCAAAGATTCCAAGCAGAATGCAGCATTACACCAATTTGGAGCTTGCTGACTTGCATTTCAATGAATGGGGTTGTAAATGGATGATCAAGGGATATACAATAAGTGATTTCTGGGGAGGCAGCTACTGAGTCAACAAAAATTTAAATACATTCATCAGGATCTACATGTGAATGGATCACTTACACTTTCAGGCATGGTGTGGGCAGTAGGAGATACCACAGAATTCTCTGGCAGTATTACAAACTTTTCTTTATTTCTATTCCAGGCTCCATCAGTCAATGATAGATAACCAAATACAATTCAGAAACACAATAAAAGCTACAATGATTTTAAGCAATAACAGGCGCTGCTATTTTGCCAAATCTGGAACAAGAGACCAAATGGTCTATGTACATGTTGATAGCATTACATAAAAGATAAGTGGGGGAATCAACTCAACTGAATCTGCTACTAATTTGTTTTGTGAGGTAGCAATTTCAGTCAAGCCACTTCAACAGCAGCCACTTCAACATCAAAATTGGTACAATTTACACCCCAAGCCCTGTCAAAGCTAAAGTGCTGAGAATAAACCTCTGTCTCAATATTATGAACAATTCTTGAAGCAGAATTTTTGGCATACACATGCAACAAGTGGGTCATAGCTTTATCGTTTTAGAATATTTTTCTCCAATTGTGATCAAGGCAGCAATCTTCAATCTTCTTCTGTCTTAGTGTAGGATTTCTTGCTGGCCAGCAGAACAAAATCTAAATTATAATATGCTATGTTCAAATGTCGAAGAAACACACCAACTTTAAGCAGGAGCTGTCTGTTAGATGAGGGAAGAATAATCATGCTACAAGCATGAGAGAAGTTGAAAGTGCATTCAGTGTGAATAGTTCCCTGTCTGGAAAACTGTAAATGAAGAAATGAACCAGAATCTTTTTGCAGAGAGTGCAAGCATTGAAACCTGACAACTATCCTCTGTGCTTTCTGGTACCTTTAGCAGGCTGCAGTAAATCTCATCTTTCTAGCAGACTTCTTATTCATTGATAAGGCTTCTTTTTCAAGGTGAAGAATGTTTGACAGCCATAATTCTCTCTTTGAAGATCATGAGAATTCACATCACTAGACCACACGACTACCAGGAGAGATTCTTTATGAATATTTGGGCTGGCATTGTATACAATAACTGATCATCCATTCTAAATAGTTGTTTGACTGACCTCCCATATAGCACCTTTTTATAAGAGGTCTTGCTGGATATTTTTTCCAATGTTTTTCCAGTTGTTTGTACACAATTGTGGTTCTAGTATGATGGTGCCCAGTTCATTAAAGTAGGAACATCAGGAATAACCTTGATGCTATCTATGGCCTGTATCGGATAAGACAAGGTTCCTAATCACTAGGCTCCTCTGGTATCGCATTAAGAGACCATGGTCTACAAAATTCCTATCAAGTCTGATGAAGATTTGGTAGGCAGACCGTCAATCGCAGTTGAAATGCTGCCTGACATTTTTGATAATGTATGCTAATACATGCACTGCTGCAATGAATCTTGTATCACTGAAAAAGGTTACTCTTTTGAATACCTATGGTAAAATTTTGATCATTAAAATATTTGTTTCTCTTCTTTGACTTTACCCATCTTTTTTCATTTATCTGTTGCTAATATTTTTTTATATGCTAACTTTTATTACACACAGCATTTCCACATCCACATTACTACACTATTTTTAAGCCGACCATCCAGTACAGTGGTTAGCAAGGCTAACTGCTGTGCTATTGGGCCTGGGTTCAAATCCGAGAAAAGGCATTGGTTGTTTGTAAATGTATAGTGCCTTCACAGCATGGGGGTATTCTAAATAGCCATTGTGCTGCAAGACCTCTCGTGTGGTAGGTGGAAGAGAGATGGGATGCCCGTGACCACCCCAGGGAGTTTTCCCTCAACACAGGTGAAATTGAGCCAAAACGCACTGTTACCTGCATGGTGCTAAAAGCCACAGCTAACGACAGGCGTATACACAGCCCTTTGTTGCAATGGATTTCGTTGGCCTTAATATGATGTCACTGTTGATCAGGTGGCATAAATAGCAACAACACAAAATTTGCTTATTTCAGATCCCTCTACTTGTCTTTACATTTTTGCCAGACATTTGCGAAACACCCTCTATATATATACATATAGTTTTATTGTTCTCTACTAAAAATATATAGATAACAGCACTCATTTTAAAGTAAATTTCAGAGTTACTTATTTATTTTTTACCTGCATTACTTCCATATTGTACTTGATGGGTCATCCTGTTTGAATCATTATCTGGCCTGAATAATAAAAACAGAATAGTATAATAATTACTTATTTGTAAAAATAATAAAAAAAATTTACATTTAATAAAAGTATAATAAACTTCACTCAAAAAGCTTTTAATCTTTCATCTTATAAAGGGATTTCTTATTTATGTGGAAATGAATAAGCAAATATGCAAATTTTTCAACACACTTCCTACCAGTGGTTTAATGTACCCCTCCCCCCCAACAAGGGGGGCCCAGGGTGGTCAAATCCTAACTAACACTAAGTATATACCCTTTGTAAGATCCAGCTTGGGGCCCAAAACCTGACTTTGCAGGGGGCCTTAATCATCTTCGTTATGCTATACTGCTTCATACATCTTCTTTTAAAATTCTTGTGATGATTTATGATTTTTTATTAATACCAGAGAGGAAACTAAATAGCTATATATAACACTAGGTAGCTATATATAACACTAAGTAGCTCTATATAAAACTAAGTAATAGTATAATTTTCCCCCCACATGAACACACAATTTTCTGCACAAATTATACTTTGTTTAACTTAAGAGTGAATTTGTAAGGAATGAATTCCATGCCCAATATACTAAACATGAAGGAGCTTTATAAATTTCATGAAGACATTTTATGTCCAAAAAATGAATTTAGCTTTAATTATAAAATTAAAACTTGATATTTTATTTAAAGTTTGAAATTTTTAAATAGGAAATTAGCCAAGATGCAATTTTTCCAATGTTTAGATGTTGAAAAAGAATTATATATGCAATATATATATATATATCTATATATATATATATATACACACACACACACACATATATATATATATATATATATATATATATTAATTACAACTAAGTACATGAAATGTTTTGATTAATTTTTTAAAAAAATGTTTCCAATACACAGTATAACTAGTAAGCTCCATAACAATTATTTATTAATAAAAATTCATTTCTTCATAACTTTTTTTGAATATGGAATACTTTGCAAAGAAAAAGTAATTTGATATTCCTGTATGAAGAATATTCTCAATTTGTATGCAAAAAGAAAAAAAAAATGTATAACAATAAATGTATCAAAATACAAAAAAAAGATTATAAAAAATATTTAAATAAGTAAAATGTGCATCCTAAAATCACACAAAACTGACCATTTTTGTTGTTCGACATTATTTAGATCGAGGTCTCCTGAAATGCTTTGATACACTGGCTGTGAGTTCATGGGAGGTGGAGGAGGTGGTCTGGAGGAAGAACCTACAAACAATATTAATAATTATAAATGCAACTCACAACTAATTTTTAACATAATTTTACAGCTCAATATACTTTTTTATTTTTGGAATATCCATCCAAATTTAACTAGTCTGGAGAGCATCTGGTAGAAATCACAGATTTTTTTTTTAAAAAAAATTATATACTTTTAATTACTTATAGACAAATTGAATATTTTGTAGTTAATATATTAATTTTTTAAGCATATTACAGTACACTGTTTCATAATTTTGCATCAAGACCAACTCTCTTTCTCTCTGAAAAAGTAGGTGTATAACTAATTAGATTATAATTGTATTCTCTCATCCTAAATCATTAGCATAACATTGTTAAATACATACTGAAAATTTACAAATTTTTGATAATTTCTTTTTCTAAAAGTAGACTGAAAAATCAGATTAGCAATATACATTAAAAAAAAAAAGATGTTTTGAAATTCAAAGAATTTTTAATGTAAGCCATATTTTAGTAATGTTAAAAATATTCCATGTCCACACATAGTTGTTAATACTTATATTATCTAAAAATAAAATGCAATTTCTAATTGATATAATTTATAATGATATTAGAACTTATTAGTAATTAGATTTTGATATACTATGAAAAAATTATGTAGCTTAGGTGAAGAATCTTCAACAATAATACTATCAATAAAATTTATTGGATTTTAAGAAAATCTCTATTTTAAATAGAATTATAAATCTCTAATTAGATATGTAAACAATCATTCATTTATAAATCTCAAATTAGATATGTAAACAATCATTCATTCAGAAAACAAGGCAAAAAAAAAATCTGTACTATTTAAGTTGACAGCTTCAAGGGTTCGCAGCATGGCAATTGCAAATGCTTCTGCATCATCCCGACTACTGAAGTTAAGGCCATACACTTGTTTATTGTCTCGCCATTGATGAAAAGTTGGAGTGGCTTGGTTATATTTAAGTCCTTTGAGTATGGATGCATTTATTACAACCTGTAAGGGGGGAAATCAAATTCACATTAAAAAATTTCAAACTATCTTTTTAATAGCACATATTTAAATATTACCAACAATAAAAATTATTATGTTATAAGGGTTTTTCATTTATCTACAAAGTAATTTAAAATAATATTTTTTCTTAAACTATTTAAAATTACTTTACTGAAAAAATAATTAACACTATATTAAATTATAGATTTTCAACCAGTGTGTTACGTGAGATAATTGTAAAAGTACAATAAAAATCTGTAGAGCATCATTAATTCAATGACATTTGAAAAAGTCTAAATTTTTTTTTTAAATTACACTCTCTAACTTCCTCTCAGACATAAGACATATGGCAGTCCAGTACAAAGCAGATGTTGCACTAGCAGGAGGGAGAACTGCACAGTTATTTTGTGAGAGAACATAAAGTAGAGAGAGGCAACCAAATAGATACTCTCCATTGGCATGGATTTATAGATAAGGCAGAGCAGAGAATCAGCCAGGCCAATTTTAAACAGATGGGCCTACAGATAATCATGTTCGGTAATGACTCTGAAACATGCCACTCTTTCCACCCTAGGTAGGACAGAAAGTTGAGTCATCTCTGGTCATCGAGTACACAAGACCAAGATTTAACAACAGTCAGCTCTGTAAGAGTGGATATTCTTTTCTGACTGTATTTATACCTAAAAAGTTAGTTGCTCAGTATTTCTAAGAGGAATCAGTAGACAAGGTGAATGCAGCGTCGAGACCTCTTTGACCAACTTGTTGGCTTGTTCATTTCCATAAATGTTGCAATGAGAAGTGATCCATTGAAGGACGACCTCTCTTCCAGTGATAAGAAATGAGTCTATAAGTTGTTTACATTTGAATTCAAGTTCTGATGGGAATATATTGTAGCCAGATATGGTCTTAATAGAGGTCTGAGAATATGTGAAGAGGACAATATTTTGGCCTTGAGTAACACTAATAGCTATAAATATTGCAAAATCTCACCATCAAAGTCTGACCAGACATTAGAGAAAAGTCTAAATAGAACATATGAAAATCACAAATTCAGTCATTTACATATAACTATAATTATAATAAACTGATTATGTCTTATTGCAAAGTCTAATAAGGTTTTTACTTGCATACAAAAATAAAACATCAACATATTCCTATATAGTTTTAATCATCATAATTAAAATGAGCTTCAAAAAGTTAAATATCAAGAGTAAATGAGTTTTTTTAAAAATTCCATTTTCAAACAACATGCATTGAGCAATATACATATGTTAAATGATATAAATATGTTACATTGTATTTTAACTAAGATAAAATTCTGTCTAATGTGTATCACATATGAAGGTTAAGAAAAGTTTTGTCAGAGTAAGAGAAATGATAAATAAATTCATTGAACGTACTTCGTGATCCTGCAGTTTCCTCCCAACGACTCGAAAAGTGTTGTTTGTGAGATGCTGGTAAATGTGAACTTTGGACAATCCACTGGAGGATCCACTGGGAACCCATTTCTTGTTGATGTCATCATACACCATCACAGAGGCTCGAGCCGAGGCGATAGACTGTTCACTGTACAGAGAAATGAAACACGCATTTAGAATAACGAAAGTGGAAGTATATTTTAATATTTATTACAGAAATCCTACACAAATTAAAATGTGTAATGGTAAATATATATATATATATATATATATATATATATATATATATATATATATATATATATTGCATAGTTTTTTTAATCAGTCCAAATTTTTAGTGTACTTTCCTGCCAGTAATTACTGATCTTGTTTTAAGAATGCAGAAAGCGGAAATGCCAAAGAATTATTTTATTATGTTCTAGATGCAATTGTTAGAAGAAAAGTAATCGTCCGTACTCTAAATCTTGGACAGCTGCTGCACCTATTACATAAAAATAATAGAAAATTTGAAAAAAGGCATTGATTCAAAGAATTATATAATTCATATGATTTAGCACGGATTATACTTAATATAAACAAGTTTACTGCACATGGATGTGTAAATTTTGAACATCACACATACGAACGATATTTAAAAATCAAAAGGAAATAAATAGCATAATTAGAGTACTGTAGAATCTGGCGTATAACGCGCACTCCCTTTTTTACTAAGAAAACTGAAATGTACATGCATAATGCTCTAATGTTTCGTGATTTTATTCCAGGCTTTAGAAAAAAAATACTGTACTTCTAGTACTACAACCCTTTAAGTTCATAAAGAATAACCTTTCTTTTAAATAAACAGCATTTAGAGATATGTGGAAGTAATTTTTTTTCTATAGTCATCTTTTTTTACTCTTAAAGCTCCCATTCTTATACCCGGTGTATAACGCGCACCCGTGAATTTCGGTTTCATTTGTTGTGTTAAAAGTGCGAATTATATGCTGGATTTTACGGTAAATATAACGTGTGCAAATATTAGTGCATCTGAAATTAATATGCATTATGTTAATACATATTTACTATCGATCAAATGAAAACTGGACATTTTCAAAGCTCATTTTTCTAATAAGTCACTGAATATGAATTTTAAGATATAACTTTACACAATATATATTATTTTTAAAATGCTATCAACAAACAGTACAGCACGTAAGCCACAAAAAAAAAAAAAAAAAAAAAAAAAAAAAAAGCGCACGTACGCACGCACACACATAACGAAAGAAGAGATAGAAAGGAGAGAATGGATTTTTAATTGATTATTTAGACCGAGATAAACAGTGGTAACAAAAAATGAAGAACTAGATCTTCAGACGGGTATTGCATACGGAAAAAGTACTTATATGTTTTTTTACAGTCTGTAACGAGAGTGCCCTTCACGAAAAAATTGTAGTAGATTTATCCAGAAAAGCGCCGGGGGTATCGTATTAAAAAAAAACCCGAAGAAGTTATTGATCTGTTGTGATTTTGTTGAATGACCAAGCTCCCACAAAATCCAAGTTTCGCTTGCGAAGTGTTAACATATGTAATAATACTTTAATCAAATAAGTGATCAGTTACCATAATTTATATGTAGGTAAAACGATAACCCCTTAATGGTTAATTACATCAGCATTAATTATTCCTAACATTTTATTAATAGGGGACAAATCATTGAAAAAAAATATGAAGCTCGCAAACTTAAAGACAAAGATGAAATCCAATTTCTAGAATAAATCAAAATTTAGCAACATAGATATGAATGTGTTCTTCAATCAGTCATTTTTGTAATTATTATAATTCTTAATAAAAGAAATGCGTCATGTGCCTTCCAAAACAAATAAAACATGATTAGCTTATTTAGTGGAATCCTTTTTTTTTCAAAAATGTTTGAAATAAAATAAATAAAAATATACGAACTAAAAGTCTCAAAAGTAAAAATAGAATAGAAAAATGAAAATCCAATTTTTTTTTTAAATAATACATTATATTTGTATTATTATTCATGATAATAATCACAAAGACATAGTTCAAAATTCCTTAGTCAAGTCTACAGAGAAACAAAATTTTTATTCATAAAGTATTGATTTGAAAGCATATATGTAAAATAAGAAAACAATGTACCTAATCTCCTTTTAATTTTGTCATAAGGAATGGTAAACTCTTTCAACCCAAAAATCTTTTAAGTATCTCTTTCAATAAAACTCTGAATAATAAATGGGCATTTTTTGATTTTTAACTAGAAATATATAACATTTTTGAAACAATCTAACCTTTCACTATATGTAAGTCTTTTATAAGCAATAAAAAATGAATAAATAAATGAAAAGAAATCAGAGTAAAAATCTGCTATATAATATCCTCTGTAAAACTCCCTTCAACGCATTAACTACGACCATGCAGGAAAGCCCACATTAGGATTTCATTCAATTTCGAGTTAGAATGTTGTTCATTGGAATTGCATATAAAAATAGTAACAGCACAATTGAATAAAATATTCCGCTAAAAGAAAAACGAGTTTTTTTAAAAATAATTTTGAGTGTATTAGGCACATTCTCCATTAATTAATTATTTTTAAATTTTAAACCGAAATTTCATAATGCTCTTCAACACTAAATATATGAGATTTTTAATATTCGACTGCACTTCAACATCAATTAACGTTCGTAAACATCGCAGTTTATGCAATTAGGTTCTGCTTTTGTGTTTTGGGAATTTATCGGCAACAGTTATTTGACTCCCCCCCGTTTAATACATATCTGAGTATGGTTAAGTTTTTGTCAAGCTCTCCGCTTTGGTCAAGATTAATTATTTAACAAGTGTACTGGCTAGCATTTCTCCTCGACAATCCGACATTCACATTTAAACTATCTTCGTTTAAAACTATATCGATTAATTTTTCCAAAAAAAAAAAAAATCCTTACATTTTATTTAAGTTCTCAATTTTATTCATGAAATTTAAATTAAATCTGGATTTTTTTTGTGTGTCTTTTTTTTCATACAATAAATAAAACAAAAAGACCAATTCAAAATTTTTTAAGCGAGAAGTTCGTAGTAACACAGAAAAGGCATGATATTTATAAATAACTAAGAAAAAAAATATTTGAAACATGTATGGATGCCTCATTCAGGTGCTAGTCATTAGAATAAACATGAAAACTATATAAATAAAGAGATAAAACTGTTTTAAAATACATTAAAAGAATCCACACACACACAAAAAAAATCCATGTTAAAAATTAAACAAGTTAAGATCGGACCAGTCGTGAGATACATTTGAAATCACTAAAAATCTATACGTTTTAAGGCACATAAAAGATGGTGTGAGTAAACGGAAGTGAATGATCATAACAAACGCAATGATTGCTAATTGAAGCATTTCAATACAATGGGAATTTCATTAAACTTTACAAATTTTGATAATTCAAATATATATATATAACGATATTCAAATATTAACCAGGATTCATCCTTCAAGAACTTTCCCTTGATGATGTATTTGCTTCTTCTCGGAGATACTAGAACCGTTATTCGTTTGAAATCCTAGATTCAAGGACTAGACTTAGACAACCTACACAATGGCCATGGTTGTGAACTCGCGGCCGGCGTGTCAGGAGTTCAAGCCCTAGTACCACTGAAAATGCACCATGTAGAGGGGCTGATGCACGTTAAATATGGCTGAAAGTCCTCCCGTTGGCGAATTGTGGTACTTTGGGAAAGGGGATGCCGACTCAGGTGTCATTCTCATCATTTGACCATGGTTCAAAATTACGAGATCTGTTAAGTGAGTGAGTGAATGAATATTAACGTCACACTGTTCAGCTACATGAGGGCTTTTGGCGACGGACCACGTCATTTTGAACCATGGTCAAGTGACGTGGACGAAACCTGAGCTGGCATCCCCTCTCCTAACTACCACACCACGCCAACGGGAGGACGTTTCAGCTCTCGACAGATTTAGCGTGCATCGCTGCCCTACACGGCGGGTCTTCAGTGGTACTGGGCTCGAACTCGTGACAAAGCCAGCCACATACGAGATCTGTAGCCAATAGCCCTAGTGTTGTGTAATAACTGACATTAATAAATACTCACTTGACAACCATTGTATATGTACATATTTCAATATTCTTGAAGTTTTTTTAATAGTTTATATTCGTTAAAAATTATTTATATTACTTTTATACTAACTTTATTTTTGTTATTGAACTAATTTTTGCGAAAACTATTTTATTTTAATAAGATACAATTAAAAGTTATTTACAGAGCATTTTTTTGACGACAT
Source organism: Trichonephila clavipes (assembly GCA_019973935.1). NCBI lineage: Eukaryota > Metazoa > Arthropoda > Arachnida > Araneae > Nephilidae > Trichonephila > Trichonephila clavipes. The sequence continues at coordinate 349,730 of BMAU01019870.1, read as the reverse complement.
ATATAAATGAAACCAATAAAAGGACACACTTTTTAGAGTATAATGTTTTCATAGTACTTATCTTGTCATGCACGCCCTTTCATATTTAGACCCAGAATGAATCCCGTATTAATATAAATGTATTACTTCTGAGTGAAGAAGCTTGCCGAGATATAATTATATATCGCATTTAAAATAATTACAACTAATAATCTATTCTAATTAACAATATTGGTAACTAATTATTGAGTAATTACACACAAAATAATTCTGAAAAAAAAACTACATATAAGTATTTTGAAAACATTTTCAGAAAGACTTTAAGGGGTATAAAAAATGATTTCCGGTTACTTTTAGAATCATTGTATTAATTTCAGAGATGTTATAATTTCTGGAAGTTATATTTTTACTTATTTTATTAGGAATGTATTTTTAATGGAGGAAAGAATAATAATAATAAAAAAAAACACGAACTAAAAACACAAAGTAAAAATTGTTAATAAAAGCAGCGACAATTGTATTTTGTACTAGATCCAAACTGAATTTTAAATATTCAATTGAAATGTAATGGGTGTCATGTTGAGTTATTTGTTTCCTCGCTAATTATTGATCGAAAAACCAGGGTTCATTCACACAATTATTCTACAAAATAAACCCAAACACTTTTTACAAAGTATACAAATACAGAAAAGTTTTCGCTTTTAATTCAAATTAATACCAATTCTCTCATTAGAGAACATTTTTGTTTCCGGCCAGTCGACATGGGCTCAGGAAAAATATTGTTATCACAGAAGAGAATAGGAACCTTCCCCTCCTGCGGCCCCACGGGGAATGGAGGAACACTTGTCATGTGAACGAAATGTCTCCCAGTTGGCTCCGCATCTTCTGAACGGGAGCAGTGACCTTGGCGGCCATCGATCGCCAAACCATTCATTTTTCCCTGCTCTTCGGGGGAAATATTTTGGGGAGGAGGGAAAAACTTTAGAATACGGAATGATGAATTGGGTAAATTTTGTTTTGAGTCATCCGCTCTTTTTTTTAACGCGTAATAGCACTAAAGAAATTCGGCTGAAGGCCTTGAATATTTTTACTCACACAAAAATATTGCAAATTGAAAACTGGCTATTATTATAGAAATTTCATTACTCGTAAAAAAAAAAAAAAAAAAACCACGGAAAGAAGATATGACTGAATATACTTTTTTTTTTTTTAGTGCAGCCTATACTAATTATACCATTAAAAACCTATATAACAATGTTAGAAAGACTGATTATTTCTATCAAACGAGTGAGTGAATACTAACGTCGCATTGTTTAGCTACATGAGGGCTTTTGGCGACGGACCTCGAAATTTTGAAACTCGGTCAAGTGACGAGGACGACACCTGAGCTGGCACCACCTCTCTTAACCACACCAACAGGAGGACGTTTGAGCTCTCGACATATTTAACTGCACCGCTCCTACACACGGCGGATCTTCAGTGATACAAGGCTCGAACTCCCGACACGCCAGCCACGAGTCCGTTACCTTGACCACTGCCGCCACTCTGTCAAATGAAAGTAAAGAGCATTAAAACCTGCAGATAGTATCGTTTGTTCATTAAAAAAATATCTCGTCTTATTTTTAATGAATTCAAAACAAATAGCTCTCGTTCCTAGGCTACTTGAAAAAAGGTTTTCAGAAATATCTTTAAAAACGATCCGGATCCAGAGTGTGAGTGAGGGTTATATTAACGTCCCACTATGAAGCTTCATGAAGGCAACATGGCCGTCCTTTTGAACCATGGTCAAGTGACCAGGACGACACCTGAGTTGACACACTTCCACACCAACGGGGGACGTTTGAGCCTCGACAGATTTAACACGCATCAGCTCCTCTGCAAAGCGGGTCTTCAGCGGCACTAGGTTGGACACATGAACCACGAGTCCGTGATCTTGACCACTAGGCTACCGCGACCCACAGGATCTCGAGATAAAATGCGACGATATAGCCAGATATCTAAAATTTCGTCAATTCTTACAGAAACTGTACAAAATATTTTACCGTGTCTTAAGCAGAATGGACTGGGAACGTTCAAATTCACGAAAGGCGTGTTGTGGAAGTTTGGAGAGTGTGACGTCAACTCAGGGGTTGTCCCCATCACTTGATTATGGTTCAAAATTGCGAGGTCCAGCGTCAATAGTTCGCACGTTGGTTTCAAAGTGCGACGTTAATAAAGAGTCAAGCGTCATGCCTTATTAAACATCGGATATACCGACTTCCCTCGTATTAACCGAAAAGCTCCGAAGCCATTCAGCGCGAACAAGAGAGCCCCATTGTATTTATTATCTCTGAAACATTTTGGCAACAATCCGAGGGGAGTTATGAGCGATTGAGTCAACAACTTTCGCCCGAAAACAATTCACGCAGCCTTCGCGCTCTAGTGGCCGCAGCTTTGGAGAGAGCCGCGGTGGGATTTGGGTTTCGAAAAATCATTACCATAGAGCTGTCTTCGGCCTCACGACAGAGAAACGCTTTTTCGGGGTTTTGTACACGGAAAAAGAGTCAGTGTTAGTCAACGTAACTTTAATAAATTTGTTACTAAATTATTACCAACGTTTGTTTAATTCGTCCATTCCCCCCCCCTTTTTATATGTAATATGCATCGTAATTAGTTTATGATATTTAAATGTAAAAGGAACATTCAGTTCTATACGTTTAAGCAGAAGAGCATTCATTGAATGTTTCAAATGAGGAGGATTCGCATTTAGAAATGAACATACAATGTATTTATTCTATGCATGTCTCACACCAACCTGACGATGCACGTTAAATCTGTAGAGAGCTGAAACGTCCTCCCGTTGGTGTGGTGTGGTAGTTAGGAGAGGGGGGGGTGCCAGCTCAGGTGCCGTCCACGTCACTTGACCATAATTCAAAATTACGTGGTCCGTCGCCCAAAGCCCTCGTGCAGCTGAACAGTGCGACGTTAATATTCACTCACTCACCCACACCAACCTAAATATAATATCAATATTTATAATCATTTTTCCCACTAATACAAATTTTTTTAAAAAAAAATTATTTCGAGCTTAAACATAAAGCAAAAAAGAATTTTTATATGTACGAGATATCTTTACGAGATTGTAGAACATTTTAAGTACAATTGCGATTTTTCATTTGTCAGCGACAGCCGAGTGGTCACAGTAGCAAATTCGTGGCCAGCATTGTTGAATCTTGGTGTCACTGACGACACAATGTGCAGAGGGGCTGGAGATCGTTGTTCAGTAGATACTCAACGTGTGATAGCCCACGGGCTGAGGGCATAATCTCTTCATGCACGCGACCTAAGTTTGAGGGGATAAAAGATTGACTACTAATAGCTTCCGTAATAAAACTAGTTTATTATTATTTCAATTAATATTCAGCAAAGTAACACAGGTCTAGAAGGCTTATGATCAGGAGTGATGAGACATAAACTACAATTCTAACAAATAGCGCAATAAACCACCGAATCTATATTTATAGATGATTCCCTGACTTTACTAGAATCCTCTCTAGTATTTAAGTTTAATATAATCTTTCTTACCGCTAATCCACGGCGAACAGCTGCCAGTCCTTATATAGTCAATATAATACTTGATCCAACTTGATCCGGCATATAATAATCTACGGGCTTCGAAGCCACTTAGAACTCTCCTGCTTAGAATTTCACTTAACACTCATAGAACTCCCCTAGCACTTCCTAGAACCTTCTCTTAGAACCTTGCCAGCACTATTAGACATCCTCATAGAACCTTTAGACCCCCCCTCGAATATTTAAGCTCCAATATATACACATTCACTCGCATACTCGCGTTCTCTTCTTGAGTTGGTTGGAAAGAATTGCCATTCTGGCCCCAAAGATTTCCCAAGAGGATTTTTAGTTAGAAGGCGAGATAAAGCCCCTTCACAAACGTCCTCACGTTAGCGAGGTTGGGAATTTTGGAGAGTGGAATTCCAGTTTGAGTGAAACACTTGATCTTTGTTTAGAATTATGATGTCTGTTGCCACTAGCCCTCTGGTAGCTTGAAAGTGCGACGTTAGTCAAAAACAATCAATGAGGCTTTTTCCTATTACTCCATAAAACCAAAACTCTGCTTGGTTTGAATCCACTTAATTCCATTTATATTTTACCGCCGTTGAAAACAGGCGAATGAATTTAATGTTAATTTGAAGGTCTCATTATAAAAGCCAACAGATGTTACAAATGATGCATATTCTAACAAGACATATGAAGTGGTAGTAAGTAGATTAAATCTTCATTAAAAATTTGGAACGCTTTTTATTAAGTCATTTCAATAATTTAAACTGGAGAGGGGGGAAAAAACCACTTTGCACCTGGCTTCAATATCAGGAAACAAAAACTCAAGGTCTCTCCATGCATTGAATGCGGTGGGCATGGCGCCTAACGGACAAAGTGACCACAGTCGCAGTTATTAAAATTTCAAGCGGCCTAATGAGATTCGCGGGTCTCCCTTTCTATCACTCATGCGCGGATCTTTGTGCACAGGATGGGCGGTGGTGCGAAGCTCTTTTCACAATGAACTTCGTTGCATTGCTTTCAAAGTAAAACCCATTTAGCATAGGATAATAATTTATTTTGAAAAAAAAAATTAGAAAATAATGTGAGAAGTTGTTCGTTAAAGCTGCATTGTGAATCGAATAATGAAATTAAGTTTCGCAATATTAAAATAAGTCTCTTCATTCCAGTACGACACAATCCAATATGTCGTGATAATTCTTTGGCATAGAAAACTATGAGAGCAAATAATAAAAAAATATAATTTTTTTTCCTTAAAGAAAGTTAATACATTCTATATCGCGTTAGAACGTATACAGTAGTGTAGTGTTAGTTTTCCCGAAAGTGTGCGATAAAAAAAATTCCAAGTTTAAAAACTTTTTTAATTATTTAAAAACATTAGAAGATGCGTTGTTGTGCAACAAGCATAAATGTTAATGATTTTAATATATGAGACTTATTTTCACTCATATGTTTTCAATGTATTTTATTGTTTGGGGGATATGAGTACTATAGTGCATAATTAACAAAATGTTAATCAATTAATTGTTCTTTGAAAACTATCCCCTACTGGATTCGAGTTAATTCGCACAATTACAAACAATTGTATCATCTTCCAAACATTTTAATTCGCAAAAAAAATAATACTGGTCAATTAGTTAATAGGGGTGCAGTTTAATTTGTCTTACAAACCTTCACTCCCAAAAACATAACGAAACAAGACATTTGGTGACAGATTTCGCTAAAAGGTGATAACATCAGAATCAATATTTTTTTTCTTTCTGGCTCTTATATATACATGCCACACGATGATTTCGGGATCCAACTAGATTAAACGAGCAGTAAGCTACGCGGTTCCATTGAATTTTTGAGTGTGGAATGAAGATTTAAATTCATTATATATCCTTTAACCACGATTACACAATCACAGGTAGCTCAGTCTCCAAGCATCACGATATTCCAGGAAAAATCATATTTTGGGATAAAAGGAGCGAGTTACACCTAAAAGATTTTAAATAAAAACGTTAGCTTCCGTGTCATTTTCGTGTATCGTGATTCAAAATTATTCGCCAATAGTTGTTTATGTCACACCAGAAAGAATTTTAATTCAACTAAAAAATGGTAAAAATAGAAAGTCATCTTTTTCTCAACCAATCATTAATAACACATCTGAAAAACTCCTTCCTCATAAAAGAACCGGGCCTCACAATCGCTTATGGAATGTTATATTTAGCAAAGCAACCCATCGCGCTTACACGAGTTTCTTTAACCAAAAACGGAAAAGAACCCGGAAATTATTCCACGCCTAATCAGTTTTTTTTCTTCTGTTGATAACTTGTCCCAGTAAAACGACAAGGGAAAAGAGAGCGTTCTCTTTCTTTTATTCTTTCCCACTGGACAGAAGAAGACAGTGGTCACGATTTGTGGACCGAGACAATCGACGAGTGCGGTCATTCACCAACAGTGGACAGTCCGAAAGGATGTCAAGAAGTGCGTGGGCGTACGAGGAAACAAATCTATTTAAGAACCTATTAAGTCGTATGGGAAATTCCGACAGGTTCGATCGGTGAGACAGACTGTGCTTTAAGTAAAATCGACAGTTTATTATATTGAACAAAAATCAGCGAAGGAAAAATGTGAAGCAGGAAGTTTTTAAAGGGATACCGTAAAATCCGGTGCATAACGCGCACCTATACTTTAGAGCTGAATTTTTTAGGTATATTCGCCGTATAACGCGCACCCCCTTTTTTACGAAAAAATCTGAAATGTTGGTATACAATGCTCTTATGTCATTTATACGAGGTATTATCCCAGACTTTGAAAAATAGTATACACTTCTAGAATTGTAACTCTTTTAGTTCATAACGCATGTCCTTTCTTTTAAATAAACAGTATCTCGATATGTGTAGAAGTAATTTTTTTTAGCTCATCTCTTATATTATTTTTACAGCTATCGTTTTCATACCCGGCGTATAACGCGCACCCTTAAATTAAGATCTTACTTTTTGTGCTACAAGTGCGCGTTCTACACCGGATTCTACTGTACTTTAAAGTCAACCTTTCACACTCAAATTAATAACTTTACTATGATTCGCAGACTGTCAAAAAATTTTGTAGTCAGAAAATTTATGTTTGGTTTATACAAGACTATAACTCATTCTAAGGGAAGAAATGGTGTTTACAGACTTGTACACTTGCTCACAAAAGTAAGTATGCAACTCATAGCTTAAGTGAAAAAGCTCTAGTTCTCAAATAAATATAAGAAAAATATTATTTTGGAGACTGTTTTTTATAGCTTCTGATTCAAGTCATAAAGTAATGAAAAATATACCAAATCATTATATTTTTAAAAACTTTAAGAGTAATTTTGTTAACTACCAGTAGAAATTTATATCACAAAAGTATGTATGTACTCTGAATTTTTGACTTTTAAATAGGCTGAATGAAACTTCTCGAGTGATTTTTCGTATTTCAGTGATAAGTTTTACTACAAAGCTTGTAAGTTTGAGCTTTAAGTACATCAACAATTCACCAACGCCTCCACTAGGAAAAGAATTATCAAAAGATCTAAAGGATACTATAATTTAGCCCTATAAGGAAAGCAAGTCACAAAGACAAATCGCTAAAATCATAGGCAAATATCCTGCAACAGTGCAAAAAATCATTGAAAAGTTCCAGGCTGAGGGAAATACTCTAAACAAGCCAAGAACAGGACGACCGCCCATTTTCACGCATCCAGAAAGGCGAATTATTGTTGGAAATGTGAAAAAAAATCCGAAGATTAGAACACCAAAATTGAAAACTGACGTGAAAAACAATTTTGCGAAGTCATGCAATCCTGAAACAATTCGCCCTGTGTTACGGAAGGCAGGATACCATGGTCGAAATATATGAAGAAAACCATTTGTTAGCAAAGTGAATCGCAAAAAGATAATAAATTTTGCAAAAGAAAATGAAAAGCAGGACAAAACTTTTGGAATTTCGTGATTTTTTCGGATGAAAGTAAATTCAACATCCCAGATCCCAATGATTCTTTCAGATTCACCTACCCATTCAAATGTTTGCGATTTCCAATTCGTTTGGCATTTCCTATGACCATTAATAAGTCACAAGGTCAAACAATGACAATTTGTGGCTTAGATTTAGAAAACCCTTGCTTTTCACACGGCCAATTATATGTTGCATGTCCGAGGTTTGGCAAACCATCACAGTGTTTGCTTATACACCTCAAGGATTAACCAAAACCATTGTACATTCAATGGCATTACGATAAATTCATTTTTTGTGCATTAAAAAAATATACCTGTTATGAAAATAGCGTGAGTTTTATCTTTTTTACCCTTTAATCAAAACAAATTCAAGTTTCTATTCTGAATAGCTTCTATATTCAACTTAGTTCATAGTAAATACATACTCACACGCAATCGATTGGTCGAATTGTAGTAACTGTATTTGTGATGATATGTCAGGTATTATAATAACTTTTTTTGTAAAAAATTTCATCAAAACAGTCCAGATTGTTACAACTTATTAAAAAAAGTTTGCAACTTTCGGAATTAAGACGTGTGTACAGAACAACGTCTGTCGGGACCGCTAGTATATACGTAATAAAATAATAAGTGACACAAAATTGTACTTCTTACAAGGCTAAAAAGAATATAAAGCTGTCGCTGAATTAGACCACCGAATTATATATACACATACGAGTACAATCACGATTATAATTGATTCAATGTGTTTTTAGAAGAGTCTGCAAGTTTTATTACTCGTTATTCTCAAAAAAGAATTTGTTGCGTAAATCCAAACTGACAATAGTCTTTATTAGAAAAAAATAATTAAAGATTTGCGCACAGAGTTCAAAATGAATGATAAAATGGGTTAGAGAGCCTTCGAATGGCGAACCGCAAATTCCCAGATGACCATTAGATTATTTTCAGCGAGATTGGAAACAAACACAGAATTTCCATTAACTAAAATTACTGCATGTGTTGTATGATAATATAGGCGTTCGTTCCAGATTTGAAAGAGGGGGTGCTGACTCATAAAATGGCACCATTTTGTTTAACGGGGAATGAAACTTGGAAAAAACCTTCCCAACGCTTATAAAGAAGTGAAATAAACATTTTATCCGTATTATAAAATAATATTTTATTAAGTGCACAAAATCAAAAATGATTAATTAGCGCTAGCTGTAGAGCTACTTAAAAGTACAAATCCTCTTCAAAAACACCTACTGGTATTACTTATGAAAAAAAATTCAAAGTTGAAAAAATGAATTAAATATTAATTTAATAAAAAAGGAAAATTTAATATCTTTTGCCTACTTCAACATTATAAAACATCCGATATATTTCTTCTTTTAAAAAAATTTACAAAACTTAAGATTCTATCACTTTAACTGTATTCATTTTATTTCCACTACTTATTATTCTTAATTAATTACTTAACATTTTTTAAGTAGAAGGTTAAGTTTTCTGTAAAATAAACGATAGGAAAGGTTTAATTTGATTTTTCTCAACGTCACACTAGAGCATGGGTGGACAACCCAAATGCGATATTGCGGGCCACTTCGGAAAAACATAATCTCACGGGCCATATATATATATATATAACTTTATATCATATTTGAACCCATAACAAAAATTTATTGGAATGAAAATTTAAAAAACAGAGCGAATTATTATTATTGTTTTCATTATTTTTCATGTATATAAACATAGATAATATAATAATAATAATGCAACGATCAAATAATGTTTAATTTACTTAATTAGTGAGATATTTGTTTCTCAACTCGTACACTTATTTTTTACAAGTCGATCTCAAATGCATGTGTTTGCACATCGTAATTGATACGGCGGGTTTTCGTCGATAAAGTTTGAGCACGATTTATATTCAATAAACTTCATTTTCCACAAAAACTATTCGCAGGGGTAAGTTGATCCAAAAGCGCTCACAACTTTTTGTGCCAGATCTTTCAAATTGAAAATTTTTTGAAATGCTGCAATGCAACACTGCCCACTTTTAAGTATGTATGAAAACAGAAGCAACGTGATAAAGCAAAAACAGTTACTATACTTATTTGTTACAAAACACTATACTAAAAATAAAAATATTGCACAAAATAATCGCATTTTGTAAATCTGTAATGAATCTCATGGACCGCAAAATTATTCAGGTGGGTCGCGGTTTGGCCACCCTGCTCAAGAGCAACGCGAGGGTTATTGCCGACAGACCACGTAATTTTGAACCTCGATTAAGTGATGAGGACGAACCTGAGCTGGCATCGTGTGCGAGTGCTGCATTGTAAAGCGACACGAGGGCTATTGAAGATGGATCTCGAAAATTTGAGCCTCAGTCAAGTAACGAGGACGCCACCCGAGTAGGCCCACCACTCCAACAAAAGGACTTTAAACCGGGTCTAGCACCCAGTGCCGGTTTAAGCTCATATTGGGCCCTGGGCGCAGAAGATCTAAGGGACCTCTTGGCACTGGAGAAACGAAATTTATAACCACAGAAAATCTGGTTAAGTCTAGCGTATTAGGGTCCAAGGCCCCTAGGCGCACACCCCAAGCGCCCAATGGATAAACCGGCAGTGCTAGCACTAGTCTCTTTACATTGCAGGCAGGAATGAAACCCGCGGCAGGAACAACGCTGGGCCCCACTCGGCTGCCACGCCCACTTTTCAATAACCGTAAAATGAACATTTTGAAATATTTAATCGAAAAAATTTAAGTTATAAGACAATAAAAAGGTGAGAAAAGGCATAAGCGGCATTCTACAAAGATTAATTATGCGAGTAACTTTCTAGCGAGTTATTAAATTATATTTTGAGTTCGAAGTTTTTATTCACGTATTTTTTTAACAGTTTTAAAGGAGCGATATGTGCAGTAGTGATAAGAACGTAAGTATAACTGACACACGATCAACATTTCTTGGGTGAAACCGTTATTTACTTTTTGATCATTCCGACCTGACAAAAAGGAAGATAAGTTTTTTTAAAGGCATATATTTTTTTTTTTTACTTTTAAGCGAAAAGGAAAAGTCACAGTTAGAAAGAATATCAGCGAAAGGTACACGAGTTTCAACTGATAAGGTAAATTTCGCACAAGCACAATGAAAATTCTGAAACATATTCATTCAATAGAGATAGTAACACAGCAGATGCTTCCTTTCCTTAACAATCTACCTAAACTTTCCGTAATTTAATAAAAATAAATACATGCCATTTTCTATTATACCTTTATTGCAAGTTAAAAAAAATCTCAATTACTTTAATTAGTAATACATTTTCATAACATTAAACTTTTTACAGCACTTCCCAAATGCGAGAAAAAAAACTATGATTTAACAAATAAATTTTAAAAAATTATTCCTAACAATTTTACAGAAATGAATTATAAACCACAGTTGGATTTAAAAATATCGGTTAATTCTCAGATGATTTGTTCTCTACGAGAGGATTCGGAGAGGTGGCGTGGCCGCGGTAGTCGAGTGGTCAAGGTATCGGATCGTGGCTGACATGTTATGAGTTCGAGCCCAGTACCACTTAAGACCCGCCGTGCAGGGGAGCGATGCGCGTTAAATCGGTCGAGTGATCAAAGTCCTTCTGTTGGTGTGGTGTGGTAGTTAGGAGAAGGGGTACCAACTCAAGTGTCTTACTTGTCACTTGACCATGGTTCAGAATTACGAGGTCTGTCATCAAACGCCCTCGTGTAGCTAGTGCGACATGAATATTCACTCACTCAGGTGGCAGGAATAATTACGAGATCAGGTTTTTTTAAAAGTAATTTATTCAGAATAAAAAACCATGGTACTATCTATTGTAGTAAAGGTAAAAATATACCGTTTAAAAAGTATTTAAAGAAAAATCATTCGGACCCGATCTCCTGGATATGCATATCATTTGAACATACACCTGCTAGAAAGTCTGCGTTCACCCATAACAAATCATACAACAAAGGTAAAATTTAATAGAAATGTAATTTTTTTCCTAACAAAATTTCAGTATTTCCTTTAAATTTCACTTCATAAATGAAACCCAATTTTTAGAATACCTTCAGATTGCAGAAGTCAAACCGGTGGAAAAGTCAAGGCTCGATCACATCGAAAACCGCGGAGAACCGAATTCAAATCTCAAGTTATGTGGAGATTCAAAGATAAAGGAAACCACACAAGTATCATTCTTATCTCTAGATCGTGATTGAAAATAAGGAATTCTTCACAAGTAGCCTATTATATACTATAGCCTACTAATACTATTAATAGCCTGTATATAGCCTATTAATACTATTATACACTGCTGGACAATTGCTAAGGACGGATAACACTATCATCCATAGCAACCACAAAATGAAAAGAAGCAAAATGTGGAAAATTAGAATAAGTGCGGGATATTAGTAAGAAGAAGTATGAGTATGCAAATTTTTTTCCCTCGTCTGTTCATCACGTGATAGCGTTCATAAGAGCTTTAAAGGTTTTGACGCGTGTGGACAGTTGTTGTTTCAAGTCAAAGTTTACAGGAAAGATTTAATAGACGAACTTAAAATTTGTGCCATGTCTTCCCGACATCACATAGATGATTTTATGCGTGGCCGAATTATTGGAAAGATCGAAGAAGGGCGAAAAATAACAGATGTTGCCAGGGAGTTAGAAATCGCTCACAGCGTTGTTTCACGGCTGTGGAAGTCATTTAAAACTACTGGAATGTGTAGTAGACGGCACGGGGGAGGTCGTGTTAGAAGTACGACACCTGCAGAAGACAGATATATCGTCCTATCAGTAAAAAGGAACAGGCGCACCACAGCTCAGCAGGTGGCAAATCAGTTTCTTGCTGACTCAGGAAAGCAGATCTCCCGAAAAACTGTTGCCAGACGTTTGAGGGGAGGAGGACTATACGCACGCAGACCTGTTGTGTGTGTCCCATTGACCAGACAGCACCGTACTGCCCGTTTGCAATGGTGTCTCGTGAACATCACAATTGGACTGAACAGGACTGGGCATGCGTAATATTCTCAGATGAGAGTAGGTTCAGTCTGTCATCGGATTGTAGACGCCAACTGATCTGGCGCGAGAGTGGTACTGCTTATCGTCCAGAAAATATCCAGGAAAAGGACCGATATCCGACATGCAGTATCATGGTATGGGCCGGCATCATGATCAATGGCCGCACGCGCCTACATGTGGTTGCGAATGGGACTATGACGGGCCAACGATACATTGATGAAGTTCTACTTCCTCATGTTCGTCTTTTCCGTGGTGTTGTCGGTGATAAATTTGTTTTTATGGACGACAACGCAACATGTCATCGAACACTCGCTGTTCAGGATTGTCTAGACAGCGAGGGTATTCAACGTCTCGTATGGGCGTTCTCCAGATCTAAACCCCATTGAAAATGTGTGGAATGCTTTGGGGAGGCAAGTTGCTGGTCGAAACTATCCTCCGACAAACAAGAACACCCTCATCCGTGCACTCACAGAGGAATGGGATAAATTGCCTCAACAGCTGCTGGATAATGTTGTGCAAAGTATGGTACGACGTGTGGAATGTTGCATCACACTCCACGGTGGACATATCCCGTACTGATACCTTTCTTTAAGGTGCCTGCTGACTTTTAGATGCATTGTTCCATTTCTCCGTACGCAGATCAAATGAACATTTTTTTTTTTCTTTCAGATGTTTCACAGCTTTTGTACTTTCCAGAACAATAAATATTGTTTATTCTAATGTCTGAACAGTGTGGCAACTATATTTTATCCTACTAGGCCTCATGTCTCGCTTAATGTTAAGGAAAAGGACCGATATCCGACATGCAGTATCATGGTATGGGCCGGCATCATGATCAATGGCCGCACGCGCCTACATGTGGTTGCGAATGGGACTATGACGGGCCAACGATACATTGATGAAGTTCTACTTCCTCATGTTCGTCTTTTCCGTGGTGTTGTCGGTGATAAATTTGTTTTTATGGACGACAACGCAACATGTCATCGAACACTCGCTGTTCAGGATTGTCTAGACAGCGAGGGTATTCAACGTCTCGTATGGGCGTTCTCCAGATCTAAACCCCATTGAAAATGTGTGGAATGCTTTGGGGAGGCAAGTTGCTGGTCGAAACTATCCTCCGACAAACAAGAACACCCTCATCCGTGCACTCACAGAGGAATGGGATAAATTGCCTCAACAGCTGCTGGATAATGTTGTGCAAAGTATGGTACGACGTGTGGAATGTTGCATCACACTCCACGGTGGACATATCCCGTACTGATACCTTTCTTTAAGGTGCCTGCTGACTTTTAGATGCATTGTTCCATTTCTCCGTACGCAGATCAAATGAACATTTTTTTTTCTTTCAGATGTTTCACAGCTTTTGTACTTTCCAGAACAATAAATATTGTTTATTCTAATGTCTGAACAGTGTGGCAACTATATTTTATCCTACTAGGCCTCATGTCTCGCTTAATGTTAAGCTACATAGCAATTTGTGATCCGTCCTTAGCAATTGTCCAGCAGTGTATTACTCTTACGAGAATATTTATTTCACATATTAAGAATTTCGTATAAAAAAAAACTAGGAGGAAAGGAGTGAGTGAATATTAACGTCACACTGTTCAGCTACACGAGGGCTTTTGGCGACGGACCACGTAATTTTGAACCATGGTCAAGTGACGTGGACGACACCCGAGCTGGCACCCCCCTCTCCTAACTACCACACCACACCAACGGGAGGACGTTTGAGCTCTCGACAGATTTAACGTGCATCGCTGCCCTACACGGCGGGTCTTTAGTGGTACTGGGCTCGAACTCGTGACAAGGTCAGCCACGATCCGATACCTTGACCACTCGGCTACCGTGGCCATCTAGGAGGAAAGGAAAAAAAGGTGGAACAAATTCTATTCAAGATATAAAAGGTGGCGATATTTACAGCAAATATCATCCTATAGAATAATAGAATCCTATTTCACATTCAATTTAGGGAGACCTTACAGTTCCTCGGAGAGCAAGATATTAATCCACATATTACCATCGTCACCTGACAGTAGTATTTCATCAGTGGCGTAACGTGCACCTCCGCAACCCAGGACTCTTGGGGGCCCAAAGCCTATGTTTTGTTTTGGTTTTGGAATCTATAAAATCCGGCTTGGGGCCCAAAACCTGACTTTGCAGGGGAGCTCTAACATTCTACGTTACGCCACTGTATTTCATGATTGGCTTTCATTGATTCGAGCTTCAATTCCACCACGAATAAAAAATAATGATGCAGTGTATTCCCAAGGCAAGGTGTGGAATACAGGAGGTAGGTCCCAGAGGGTGAAGTTTCATCACGATTAGAACTGATGAATTCCATCACCAGCAACCTATTACGTACCCTCAGATATTGTCGTTAATCGAACACAATAAAGAAAAACCATTTCGAATCGTTCAAAATTCAACAGCAAGAAGCCTGTGCCAAGAAAGCCCCTCTTCCAGAGAAATGACAAAGAAACACACATTCAACAACACTCTTCGTTTCCCTCGCCTCATTTCCTTTTTCGCAGCAGAAATGAGGCGCATCCCACGCCCTCTTTGTTTACATTACTTGAAACAAAAACGGCGCGTTTCCATTTCTTTATTTTAACACCGGAACATATATATCAAGACATCTGAGAGCGAGTTTAGTTCAGTAAAATTGGAAAGGAGATCAGCCCGAACATTTTTATTTTTTATTTTTACATTTGCCAACGCTGGTTTAAATATATGTACAAATATTTAAACATTTTTAAAGAAACTTTTAATTTATTATCATTCATATGTCATATAAAAAAGACTGCAATTACTGTTGCATACCGATCCTTATATCGGATTCACATATATTGAAAGAGAAATTTTTAAGCTCCTCTCGTTTTCCCACCTTTAATTATTCAAGTTGTAATTAATTGCTGTTGATTTAAACTTGAAATTTTTTTTATCTCCAAAAACAAAATGTTTCGCATTTTTAAAATTTTTTTAAAGAACTATACGTGAGCAAAAAATATTAAACAAAGTAGCATCACACCCTTTTGGATATGTGGACAACCACTTGGTGACTGATCAATTATTTTATCATTAAACTAGTGGGTAAATATAATAACAGGTTTTGTCATTCTGAATCTTATTTCGAAAACGAGGGCAGAGTTTTCGAGCCCCTATGAAGCGAGAATGGTGTATCTTTAAACAGATGACGCGCAAAGTCCGCAAATTTGTAAAGTGCGGTGTTGTCCTCGAAACTTGAACGAGTTTCTTACGAAGTGTATCGTTGACAGTCTTCGTGTTTTGAAATGCGAGGAACAAACTCTAAATTGCTCATCCCCCTCCCCTCATTTTCGCACCCCGCTATGTGATCGTGGTACCGAACTCGTAGCTGGAGTGTCGTGGATTCGAGTCCTGGTGCCACTGAGGACCCAAGGTATAGAGGGGACCGGTGCACGTTAAATCTGTTGAGGCTCAAACGTCCTCCCGTTGGTGATTTAGGAGAGAGATATCGTGTTCTCTTCACTTGACCGAGGTTCAAAACTCTGAAGTCCGTCGTTAATGCAACTCTCACTTGCTTAAAACCATTAAAAGACAGAGATTACGCTAACAGAGACACTGAATATAGAGTACGACGATTTCTTGAAATATTAGAAAATGAAACAGAATTATTTTTTTAACTTACTATATACAATGCGAGACAGGAATCTTTCAATCAAATTGCTGGTTCCAGACATTTAAATCCCAAATCAAACAGAATGCTAGCGTACCATTGAATTCATTTGCTTTGCTTTTATTAACTACTCTTGTCATAAAATATCAAAATTAGATGACGAGTTCGACACTCGAATAGATATTGCTCTCTCTTGACATCCACCCCATCGCATTTTATGAACAGCCATCATCTGGAAATGGGATCCAACCTGGAGCCACCTATTAATACACAATTCGACCGATGTGTCTTGAACAGACTCTAAATCGAAATTTGTCATTCGACAACATGATTCAAACATAAGAAACGCGCGATTTTTAAAAAAAATTTTAAAAACAGTAAAAACACTTATAAATTACTGATCCCACAGAATGACAGGACAAGGTCAAAGAACTAGTTAACTGGACTAAAAGAACCGAAGATTCCTTTTTCCAGTAGAAATAGTCTAAATCTCATATACTATTTTCTTTTTTTAAGCTGCTATTTTTCTTTTAATGTTACCTTTACATTTACCTAATCGATAAAGCAGCTGGGAGGAGTGAAAAACTTGATTAGTCTTCATTTCAGACCTCATTTTCCCCTCTCCCCCACATAAAGATCAGTCTTCAAAACGTCTAGACGACGAGATCTTTGGAAAACGCAGCTGAGCGGGACAAAAATGCACCCTTTTTTTTCTAAAAGTACAAATATGAGTTTTTTCCCATAAGAGTTTTCACAACCAGAACTGTAGTATAAGAAAAACAAAACACTCTAAATCGTCTTTCTTAAAAAATTTTTTTTAAAAAAATCGGAATTTTATCCGTCAAAGAAGAAAAATAAAACCCGATGAGATCGATGGGAGAATGTGAGAGGTAATTTTTTAAAAACAACTTTCTGAGATGGAGCGCAGTGGGTGGGCAAGAAATTAGTGATGTTATCAGGAAACTTACGAAAAGTCGAATATTCCAATCCAATTTCCTAATGGGAGGAGAAAGAAACCGGAATCAAGAAGCATCTAGTCATTTCTTAAAAGAAAATTCCTTTGGGAACGATTGATGTGGCTATTTATTAGGATCTGTAAACTCATCTCCTGTCAAAATCTGATACATTTAATAAGAGAACTAAAAAAATAATTTACAATACAATTTAGAAAGGCGTGAAGAAAGCATTAATTGATTAAGCATGCATATTGTACATTAATGATTTACAACACAAATTAAAATTCTACATATATAACAAACCGCGCATCAAAATAAATATATTAAGGAAAAGTTTTAAACAGATTGTTTTTCAAACCAAACTGTTATGCATCTTTTACAGTTAGTTCGTAAAGCCTAAACATCCTTTGCGCAATTTCGATGACTAATAATGTGAAAAGAATGTCGTGATAGGTCTACTATCTATCATATAACAAGAGAAAAAACAGACCTTGATTTTGGATTCACAAATGCCGCACATATTTGGATTTGAAATTAAAATTAGATCATCTTACGACTTTTCTGAATTTGAATAGCATCATAAGAGAGAAAAACCTATTCTGAAATGACTGACCAAATATAAAAAAAAAAATGTTTTTCCTGTTACTTTCAAACAATCAATCAGGATTATTTCTATCAAAACAAGAAATTTTTCTTTTTTTTAATTTTATCCCTCTTTCCAATATCGGACTTTTTTGCCGGCTCTGGATTGGCTATATATTGCTCTATTCACCATCTTATTTATATATGATTTAAAACATTTTCATTGCTTTTTAATTTACTAATCTTTAAGATCGAAGTAAATAATTTAAAGCATTTCATACAATTTTCATGTAATACTTGTAATTTTCATAAGAATTTCTTAAACATTGGATATTGGAATATACATTACTGTCATTTATTAAGTCATGATTGTTAGAGGGGGGGGGGGACTAAGTGCTCCGTGCATATATCCCAACGAAATATTTTCAAACTTTTTTAGCATGCTCATCCAGTATCAAAAAAACGTTCAGCCTCATTCTTAACTCTCAGAAAAATTACCTCTCTCATTTTTTAAATTTGTTGATTCTCAGTTGCTTCGAACAGTAAAAATAAATATCGGAATCGTTCCAAGTTTGAAATGTAAATTCATTCAGCGAGACAGTTCACTCACGCTGGATAATTTTGATATCCTAGAATGAGTTTCATTCGTTTTTAATCGAACAAATAATAAAAATCAGAATTTTAACGAGATTTTTTTTTCAGTTAAAAGAATATTAACTCACACCGCTTATTAGTTCAAAATTCTTCGTCGTAATTTTTAGAGATTAAAAGTAAAATTTAAGAAAACATTTTTTTCTTTTGCCATGTTATACTTTTTTTAAAAAATTTTAGTTCTCCCTATCATTTTAGGAATATTACTAGCGATACTTGACAATTCTAAAAATAAGTCAAATATTAACAATTCTTTTAACTTGTTCTCTATTTTTGAATGAGTAAGTGTTTATTAACAGAACACAATAAAACAACATAAGGACTATTGGCGACTGACCATGTGATTTTGAATCTTGATCATGTGAAGAGAATGATACTATCCTACTCTCTTAACTTCTACACCACGCCAACGTGTATGGACTTTGAGCCCTCGACCACTTAAACGTGCATCAGCTCCTCTATCTTTCGAACTCACGACACAACGGCAACGAGTCCGTGATCATGACCACAAGGCTACAACGAACACTTTTCAAAGTATTCGTATTAGGAACGCAATTTTTTAATAGAATATAAATTGACACACACAATTTATTTCCCTTTCTGCGAGATTCACGAAATTATATTTACAGTAATTAGAAACTTTCACTGTGAAATCCCAAATTTACTTAGATCGTAAAAAATACATATAATAATGTTTGTTTTAAAAGAAAATTTATCTAATTTTAGTAAATGAAATGAATGAAAAAAAAAAAACTCGGCATGCTGCATATCTGAGTAAAGTTTGGGACGGGGACATATATATGTATATATATATATGTATATATATATATATATATATATATATATATATATATATATATATATATATATATATATTTGCAGGAATAAGTGAAAATTCTATACTTAAGATTTAAATGAGAGCAAAATTTTATTCACAAAGGCGCACATTGTTGATATTTCCCTGAATACAGGATAATATTTTCAGACTCTTTTTTTTTCGAAGTCTTCATGGCATTTTTGTTTACACTTTTTTTTTTGTCGACTCCTACCCTTCTTTAGTTTCTTTAATTGCTTTATTATTATTTTTTATTTCAGAGCGTTTACCAACAATTAATATTCTAAATTTTAAGAAAATGCTATTAATTATTTCATTTTGATAAGAAAATTTATTTTTTTAATTGTGGAATTTTGTAATACTAAATTTCGTATAAGCCGTAAAAATTCCAGAATTTTAAAATTTCCTAGATAGTTGAATATGAAGATCCCGCAAAACCAAATGTGGGCATTATCTTAAAATTCACACACATTCTCTCTCTCTCTCTCTCTCATAACAAATGCCTATATTCCAAAATATATCTTGCAGTTCTCAATCCAATTGACTGCACTATGGCAGCGTCGTGTAGAGGGGATGATGTACTAACTGATGTCTATAAGTTGTCGTGATGAGGAAGCTTGGAGAATGGCTCCTCCAGTTCGTTATCGTCGCTTGACCGAGATTCAAAATTGAGACGTTCGTAGTCAAAAACACTTGGGTAGCTTCAGAGAGCGACTTAGTAAAAAATCAATTAAAGCTGTTTTTGTGTAATGTTATTGGATAGAATTCACACACATTCTGGAAAACTTTTTTATAAGGTACATTGTTCGAAAGCTAATATCATATGTTTTGCTTTTCTCTAAAGCACACATATTCACTGATAAGGTTGATTTATCGTTGAATCGACATATTCTTTTCTAATTGTCTGTTAATAAATTTCGGGATGTAGTCTCTGTATAACAGGTATATGTATTAAATACTATAATAAGTACATTAATATTGTGATAATTTTCTATTCGAAAAATTGCTACGATTTTATCAACCTCTTTCACATTAATCAAAGGGCTTGAAAAGTACAGGAGATAAAATATTTTGGAAAAAAAAAAAACATATATATACAGAAAAAATAGACTGATTTACAAAAAAAAAAGAATAATATATTAAAAAACATGCTGCGTTTTTTATACGACAGTGAAGACGCTAATAAATATAAGGTTATTATTATTTTTTTAATTTGAAAAAGAAAGCACATTTCCAGTTTTCGTCGTTTTTTCTAACAAAAAGACAAAACCGTTTTAAAAACATTTATTACAGAGGAAACACTTGCTAAAACAACGATTACTAATGCCCAGTTTTTATTCGAAATTAAAATTTATTCGTAATTTATGGAAATTACTGTGTTTCCAACATATCTCTGCACACTGAACAGCAATTCTAAAGTTCTATGTTCGTTTTAATGAAGTTCTGCGAGAAGATCTGCTCTCTGTATCACAACCTGTGTGCCTTTTTGTATATTACAGGACGATTTAAATCCTTTTCCTAATTCATAAGAAATTATTGCTGTTCTCTAATAATAATACACTAATGTTTAATACCAATTCCTTCCTTTCTCGAGTTTCGTGAACTGCTTAACACAACTAAACCCTTTTAAGAGATAAAAAAATTTTCCAAACTTTTTCGGAACTAGAACAAATCCCGTGTACAGAAAGCACGAATAAGGTTCGATTATTGTACTAAAAGACCCATCTCTTCAAAAAATATGGAACAATCAGATCGGGCCCCACAGAGAGAGAGGACATTAACCGCTAACATCCGTGCCAAAAATCATCTTTGATCTGGCCCCTTGCCAATCGGCAGCAAAGAAATTTGGAACTATGTCTCTGCCACCTACACTGAGCAACAACACCATTTATTAAAATGGTCATTAAACCCCGGCTTCACTAAGATGAATAAAGAGGTTTCTCTCTTGTGTTTGTAAAGGGTGAAACGCTACGATAAGTTCAAGATGCATTTACGAATAACCCGGGGAAAATTCCCAAACATACGAAAAAAGAAACTAAATGTTTTTGAATCAACAATTAATACTTCATCAATTCCCTAAACAAATATTTTCAATCAATAGAATTTATGTTTGAATCCCTTAATGGAATATTTTCAATCAATAGAATATTTAATCCCTTTTATTTAAAAAAAGCTAATGAATCTATACATTTTTTTTTTTGGGATAAAGACAATAAGTATGAAGCTCTGTTCAAAAGCCCACATCTCTTATTTAAAATTAGGAGTTCAGTTTACACACTATTAAGATCAGCGAATTTTTTATATATTCTTTTCAATAAAAGTCATGTGATCTGAAAAAAATTTCGATTGGCATAATCTTAAGTGGTCGCGGTAGCCGAGTGGTTATGGTCACGAACTCGTAGCCGCAGCGTCACCATTCCAATGATGGCAAGAATGAGTGAAATAGTACAGTTTATTAGAATAAATTCTTCATAATTCTCATATTCTGTTGGGAGTCAGTTTCAGATCTCACAACGCCTACATTTGCGAAGAAACGCAGACAATTAAAGAACACTGTGGGGGGGGAAGACATTTCTTTATTTATAACAAAAATATTTTTACAAAGAATTTATCATTACTCTTATTATTAATTGCAGCCAGCTAGACCAAGCTTAGGAAACCACAGGCATAAAATGTGCAGCGTTTTGTGATCGAGAAGAGGGTGTTGCACTCCTTCAGGGATGGAAGAAAACCACAAGATTTTGGAAGAAAAAAACAAATAAGATATTACGATAAGAAACACTCAAAAAGACACCCTTTACAGAACTGAAAAAAACTGACATAAAGCTCTGAAAGGATCTGTTACAGGGGGAAAAAAAAGCAGAGGCTTTCAAGGTTGTCTAAAATTAAAAAGTGAAAAATTTGCCAAAATATCTCGTGAGACTCGCAAATCGTTCGTATAAGAAATAAAAAGTTTGCTTCATATATAAAAAAATCATGCGAACACAGACTATAAGTAATTAGTTAATTATTGTATAAAATAGCATTATTAATAATTAAAAATGCTTAATTAACGATATAAAGAATGTTTGTTTAATTCAAATGACATTCGAAATGCTTTTTTTCTTCGGGGTAATTTAAAAGAAAAGCATTTCTGTGAAAAACACAATCAATCACTTTGTTTGGATATATAGCCAGGCAGTACAATGATTAGAGCAGGGGAAAAAAAAATATATCGAGTGACTGGTTTTCTGTGTAATATGAGATAGACAACTGAAAGGATGAGTAAGCTTCCTTCGCAGGGAAAGAGGGGGAGTTCAATAAAAAACTTTCATACTTATCTTCTCAGTTAGTAATAAAAACCGTTTCAACAAAGACACATTACATGAAGACGAGACAAAAAATATCCAAGTGGTGTGAATTCTTAGGCTGGTAGATTGATATCGTCTCTGTAAGACACGTTAACAATTCATTCTTTTCAAATAAGCAAAAATGCGCTATTTCATTACGACACAAAGAAAGAACGAATACGACAGTTATTCCACGACATCAAAGTGGATCATATCAGTACTGAATGCAGATTTGGTTACTCGCAATAAATAAGGTCATCGTCATCTTTCAGAACTGTTCTTAACTAACAGTCCATGCATCCCTAGAGGCAAGAGAGCGTGAATGTGAAAAATCAATAAATGATGTTGATTTTCAATGATAAGGTCTTAGAAATACAAACACAAATACATTCAGAATAAACAACAATTACGATGATTGTTTTTCACACACACACACATGACTTTTCTTCGTTTTATTTTAAGTACCGTAAAATCCGGCGTAAAACGCGCACCTATACTTTCAAGCTACATTTTTTAGTTTTTAGGTATATTCGTCGTATAACGCGAATCCCCTTTGTTATGAAGAAACTTGAAATGCAAGTGAGCATTGCTTTTATGTTTTGAAATCATTCATTCGAGGTTATATTCCAAGCTTTAGAAAAAAAAATAGTATATTTCTAGAACTAATAGTGCCCAGTAAGTTCATAAGAAATATCATTTCTGTAAAATAAACTGTATTTCGATCTATGAAGAAGTATAATTTATTTATGCTCTTTCTTTTAAAATTATTTTTAAAGCTATCATTTTTAAGACCAGCATACAACGCGCAACCTTAAAATTCGCTTTTCTTTTTTGTGTTAAATACGCCGGATTTTACGGTATATATATATACTATAAACGGAAGGAGAGAGAATTATCTTCATTTTACTAGCAATAAACAAAACAAAAAAAGGTCAAAACCTGGCTTAAAGAATAGGGGATAAATATTATAAATAAATTATATAATCTCTCTCTCACACTTTCTAAAAGTGCAAAGATATTCAAACAATCAAGCGGAAAATCAGGGATTCACTGGATTAAAAAGAAAAGAATTTTATGAATCTCTTATGCTGATGCAAAAGATGTTTGCGTACCTTATAAGAGTACGAATAAACTGAATTAAACTGTTTAGAAGTCCGTTCCAGTAGTTTATGGATTATTTAAAAGAAGATGAAAAATTCCATGTAGCTTCTTCGAAAGCTCAACAAACGATCAATACCAGCAAAACATTAGGTGAAATAAAACAAATAAAGCAAAAAAGAATTCTTTCTATCTTTCAATATTTGAGAAGGAGTTTGACCGATGTGCTTAGTACAATAACAAATCACAGGGAAAGCAACTAGGAACGTTCACCTTTAAGGCTTTTAGCAAAGCGTAAGGAATTTCATCTGAACAAACAGAAAGCATTTTAGAAGTGTCAACAACGAAATGAGAATTTTATTTCTTCAATAAACTATTCAACTGGGAACAGAATATATAAAAACATGTGATATATATATAATTCTCAATCGAACTTGAATTAAGTAGCTGCTTAATGTGAAGTTTTAATGTTATAGTGACCCGAGACCAAAATTAAGCTTAATCTTAAGCTTCCACACACAATAAGTTATTAAAACAATTCTTTGATATATGATGAACAAACACTTGAGATAATTTTTAAGCAATTAAGATAATTTACTCTCTAATGCATCCTCAAAACTAATTTCAACAAAGCTATAAATTTTTAAACTTCTAATAAAACAAAAAAAAGTAATATATAAAAAAAATTGAAGTCAATACCTACTTAGGTCAACAACAATAATTTTAAAAACAAAAAAATTTTATTGATAGGCAACAATTTCAATCTTTTAATTGGACTTTTTTTGTTACTTTTTATTAAATAATTACAATTAATATAAATATATATATACGTATGACATAATCACACAATATCTCCCAAGTGGCGAAACACCTTTTAAATTGACATTAAACACTTTTTAACCACATTAAATTAGTAACTACACATTTTTTAATAAAGGTTGAATATAATACGTAAGAATTTATCATAAAACCAGTGTTAAAGGAATCCTGACGTCTAATTAGCATATGATTATTCAGGTTATAAGTTAAATCTTCTTCACAAATTTAACAAAAGCTGTTTTATCCAATGGTGCTGCCAACCAGAGGAATAATGTCGACTGAAATTTTTCTCTTGAACTATAATTAATAATTTAATTAATGCAGTGCTTCTCAAACTTTCAATACTGGCACCCCTTTTATTGTTAAACTTGTGTACACAAAGCAGAGTGATAAGCAGTTGATTATAATCACAATTTTTATCGCCCCCCCTTATACATTAATAATGCACGTTGACGCTAAAGCAACAATATTTATTATAAACCGTACAAATTCATGACATAAGAATTAAATTTTGTATATGTTACTTTTAAGCCAAAAAAAATTAAGTAATAGGATAATTATTATGTTATTTTTCCTTTCTCTTATTTTTAAATTGGAACATATTGCAAAATGCGGTGGCTGCTTAGAAGACAAAATATAGATATCTCAGCTAAATATAGAAAAAGAACTCAGAGGATCAATTTCTAATCATAAGCATTCCTTTGAAAAACTTTGCTCTGTGAGACAAGCCCATGGAAGTCGCTAATACTTGTTAAACTTGTTCTTAATTTAGTATTAATTAATTAGTTATAAAATAATCTGTGCAGCACTGATACATTAAAAGTATACCGGCTGAAGTACCCGCTCTTTGCACGAGTTCACATTTATAAGAAAATAAAACATTATTGATATAATCGCTGAATTGTAAGGAGAGTAAAGCCAAGTGCACGACAATGTTTACAAAAATATAAAATGGTTTTTTTAAATGATTGCTCAAATTATAATTAGTTTTAAGCGAACTGTAATTTTAAGCCTCACAGAATTAGCATGTAGAATTGATGTTGAATAATGAACAACAATATAAAATTCCAATGAAGAATGATTGTATTATTTTTAATATTTAAAGCGAAAAGATTTCAACATGTTTTAACACCGGAGCAGGCGCGTACTCAATACTAATGGTCGAGCGGTGTTATTGTGAGTCACCCCAATCCTTTTTTTATAATAATTTTTATAGTGCACAATAAAAATCGTAATTCCAGAGAATAATTTAATTAAGAGAAAATATACTCACCTACTTTCAAGGACACAGAAAATATTTCGGAAAAAAAGTTATTACACCGGGAACTCAGTCAAAACAATCACCTTAAGATTGTAAAAAGACACTCCCACAAAAGAGGAAGATATGTGACAAATATATTTTGGTTCACGTTAAGACTGTCAAACAGGAGGATAGCTTCAGGGCCATTGGTAACAATTAAACAGTTTTGCCAGAATTTCCAATTTCGAGCACTGTGTGCTCGGCGTGACCGCTCCCGGATTAAAAGTGTATTTATTACAATATGGATGTTCTAAAAAAATTATGTAAAGCGTTTTTCATTATGCTTTATATGTTTGGGAATACTCATAAAAATAAATCTTGGCCTAGTAATTCTTCAAAGTGCTATCTGCTCTTTTCCAAAAATCATAAAAATATTTTACAAGGAAAAAAGCTCAGCAGAAATAGTTTATTTACAACTTCCCTAAATGAAAAATCAAATACACATAAGAGCAGGGACGTAACTAACCGTACAAGTAAGTTCGAAGGTCAAACCGCAACAAATACATTCTGCTGCCTACAGCTGATGGCAATAATATGTAACAATGATGAATTTTTTATCTTCCTAAAGTTTTTTTTGATTATGGGTCTGGGTTTTGTTTTTTCTCTGAAAGAGTAGCATTTCAGTTTTGAAAAGAAAACGTAATAAAAAAATCTCTCATCATGGGATTACAGCAAATCAAATAAAATGTTTTTTATTTGGTTATAGTATTATAGCTAAAAAATGAGTTTTTGAAGTAGAAGCTTTTATTTTTGATGGCGTAATTAATATCGCAGATAATATATATAAATTATATCAGTGTAAATGTGTATTTATTTATTATGTCAGAAAGTATATTGTTTTACTTCATTCCAGTAAATAAATTTTTTTAATCTTTTAATTTAGATATGCTCGCGTCCCCCTTGTAGGTTTATCGCACCCCCAGGGGCCACTCCCCACAGTTTGAGAAACACTGAATTAATGAATTAATATTTGAAAAAACTGTATTAGCATCAAGTGCCATCCATTACAAGTTTAAAAAATGTATTTGAACTTGAGTGGATAAATAAAAAGTATTTTATTAACGATTGAAAATTTGAACAAGATATATAAATAAATACAGATCAAAGATAACGACACATGAATTTGCCAAAATTCAACACAATGCCAAGTGAAGACTTCTAAGGTTCAATCCTAACACTTGCCTTCTTATTCCGTAAGAGGGTCTTTAGCAGTCGACGCGATGTGGCCGCGGTAGACGAGTGGTCATGGTCGTGAACTCGGGCCGGCGTTGCTTCTGTCGAGTCATGGCTTGTATTCCTGATGCCACTCAAGATCCTCTATATCAGTGGTCTATGACGACCTGCAAGGGGTCCGCACTAGCAAAAAAATAATTGGGTGGTCCATGAGGTGTAAATGGGGGTCTTTGATAGCGATTATCATTAAACCAGACCATGACTTGAGTCTTTAAAAAATTTTTCTATCTAGGGGAAACCAGATTTTACCAATATAACATTTACTAAATTTAGTGAGTTTAATTTGGCGTTACGGCGACAGTATAAATTTTATTAATACAAGGAACATTTCCGTATTTCTTTCCGAAATTAAGCTAAAGAAGTATATTACGAATTTTCTCAATTTGTCACAGATAGTCTGTCAGGACATTTTAACATACGTTCAACATATAAATGCCCTTACTCAGATTTTGAAACTAAGTTTGAGATGACTTATTTTTATAGTAATACAGCAATAGACAATGATTTCATAGAGCCAATTTGAAAAAAAAAATGTCATAAATATTATAATAGGAACTGATCAGAATAGGTCCTAACGAAGATCTTTAAATAAAGTTTAGAAACGGATGTCAGCAATTTTTTGGCTTTAAAAAGCCATACCTGATATTAGTCGCAAATTATGGAATATCGTGAGAAAGCTTTTAATTGCTTTTCCTTGTGAGAGGGAGTTTCACTCAGTTTGCCAAACTCAAAAACAAAAAAGAAAAGGAAAGAAAAACTGGACACTTACTAACAAAGGAGATTTTGAGTTATACCTGACTAGATTATTATTGAATGTTGAAAATTTGTTATTGAAGCACCAGGTTCATTCCTCT
Source organism: Trichonephila clavipes (assembly GCA_019973935.1). Taxonomy (NCBI): domain Eukaryota; kingdom Metazoa; phylum Arthropoda; class Arachnida; order Araneae; family Nephilidae; genus Trichonephila; species Trichonephila clavipes. The sequence continues at coordinate 321,896 of BMAU01019870.1, read as the reverse complement.
CATTAAGAGCATTTGTTTGTTGTTCAGTTATTTTATGTATTAATTTGATTTTAATTTTAATTCATTAACAGGCGCTTCTTAAGTTTTAAACGATATACTTCATTACAGTTAGAAATTTAATTCTTTTAAAGTAGTAGCACCAACTATCAAAAAGACATTTAAGTTGACACATTTCCAAAAATTTAATATTAGATAAGCAGGGGTCTACTCGAAACCGAAAAAACATGGCATGGGGTCTATGAGACAAAAAAGTTTGGGAACCTCTGCTCTATATGAAGCGGCTGATGCGTGTTCAATTGTGGAAGCTAAAAATTATCACGGAGTGGTGTCGTCCTTTCACTTGACCGTAACTCTAAATTACGAGGTCCATTCTTCAAAACCACTTCTACATTCGTAATTCAACGTTTATAAACAATGAAATGATACGCATATCTTCAGCCACAAAGCTTACAAATTCATAGAGTAACTGTGGCCCCATAGAATCTTTGTAGAAAGAAAATTTTAAAATGCATTCTTTATCATTTTAAAATAAATTGGAGACTCATTTAATGTAATGAGAGATAAAGATGAAATTTTATATATCCGAAATTATTTTGTAGTAGAGTTAGAGCAGCTTTAAATTTTTAATTTCCGTCATGGGGCTACATTACACTTAAAAGTTGTAAAGAGAGATTTAATTTTTTTTAATAAAATGGTGCACAATTTAGAATTCACCTTCAATAATTGCATTTAACTTCTCTACCTCAGTTTATACATGCAATATGCTGTTAAAGTATCCGACTACGTTCGGAACCGTGGTTTTAAAAAAGCGCATAAATGGATAATTTCCATGCTATTTAGTTTCACTTAGATTAGAATACATGTATAAAATTGTTTTAAGGACATTTTGAAAAAAATTTTTTATTTAAATACAATATTTTGGCAAAAATTAACTTTAAATAACCTTTTTTCAAAATGTTCTCCTTTTGTTAAAAATGCTTCTATTATAATTATATTTTGCCTGTATATAGCTCAGACCTCTGTACAGAGGCTCAACTATGATTTTTGAAAAAATCCCTTTATTTTTAGAGTTACAACCCATTGAAATAATTATCGGCGTTTTTTTCTTAAAATTTCTCCCATCTGTTGTCGTAAAATACAAGGATAAACCCATTTCTAAGTTACATATTTCAAAAATTCTAGTTGAGCCTCTGTACAGAGGTCTGAGCAATATACAGGCAAAATATTAGTATAATAGAAGCTTTTTTGACAAAAGGAGAATATTTTGGAAATGGGTCATTCTATGTTCCTTTTTTGTCAAGATATTGTACTTAAATAATTTTTATTGTAATACTATTCTTAAAGAATTCTTAGAAAGAATTCTAATCTAAGTGACACTAAATATCATAAATATTATCCATTAATACGCTTTTTCAAAATCACGGTTCCGAACGTAGTTGGATACCTTAAAATAAAAAGTATATTTTCAGGAACCTTAGAACACGTGCAGAATATAAAAATCCGAAAATTATTGTGGTTTTCTGAGAATACATGACAAAATAAAAGCAGATCATTGGGTAAAATAGAAGAAACAATGAAAGGTTTACATAACGTAATTTCAAATATTTAAATTTCAGCATCTCGCACATTTAACTAGGCTTGAAAATAAGGTTTGCAACCGTCCGCTTTAACTGTTAACCGCAATACCACTCCATGGAGTTACATAATACGCAATCATCCTCACTGGAGCTGCGAGTGATAGCACTCTGCTATCTCTTAATTATGTGGTGTAATATTTGCTTCCTGTGCTTTGATGCTGTTCTGTTTGTGCACAGTCATTTTATCAGAAAAAAACTAAACAGTACTCCTCAAAATTGCATACAGTGTTAAAATTGCCGTAAATTCAAAACATTTGTAAATTTTTGTTTCCAAGCTTTGGAAATAAAATAATGTGCAAGAGAATGAAAAAAATCTCTTGAGCTCTCATTAAATATTCACTTGTATAAAAATAAGAAATAATAAAATGTTAACGATGAAATTTTATTACTTTAAGTGTAATCCGCTTTTCTCGAAATGTTACATAAAACTTTTGTAATTTTTCTAGTTGTTTTGTTTGGAGGTAAATACAATAACAAATAAAATAATCTTAATTCTAGCAAATAATAATTTGAATAGAGTAGAGATTAATACATCGTACCATTTAAATGAAGCATATCAACTTCAGATTAAATGCTAGTGAGTAAGTGAATATTAACGTCGCACTGTTCAGCTACACAAGGGCTTTGGCGACGGACCACGTTCTTTTGAACCTTGGTCAAGTGACGTGGACGACACCTGAGCTGGCACCCCCTCTTCAAACTGCCACACCACACCCATGGGAGGACATTTTAGCTCTCGACAGATTTAACGTGCATCGTTGCCCTACATGGCGGGTCTTTAGTGGTACTGGGCTCGAACTCATGACATGCCTGCCATGATCCGATACCTTGGCCACTGGGATACCGCAGTCCCCACAGATTAAATGCTAAGTACAGAAGGTATAGAAAAAAAAGTAAATTAATAAAGAATTTTAAAGAAAACAATTTAAACTTTTATTACTTATGTAAAAATAACCAATAAATATTTTTGTGCAGAATACATCACGATTTAAATAAATGTATTATTAAAGATAATGTAATACAATTATATCTATAACATAATACTATAGATATAATTTAATTATATCCATATTACTTTTTAAACCAAAAGATTTTTTTTGCAAAAAAAAAAAGATAATGATTATATTTTTATTTTTGAAAAATTTAATTTTTCAAAATTGCATGCTACTGATATTCTGAGGATTAATGATAATGGATCTTTTTTATTTTTTAACTCTACAAAAAATTATTATTAACAATAATAATTCCTTCTTGGATGCACCAGTCTCGCTTCACAAGGAGCAATAATTGGAAGATTTCAGGTTAACCAGCAAACTGCAAAAGCAGACATTTTTGTTCCCATGGCTTAAATTTTTGGTGTTGTTAGTATTATTTTAAAACGGAGGCTTTGTGTGTGTGTGTGTGTGTGTGTGATGTGGATGAAATATTTCAATGTAGTTTTCCATGATACCAGTCTTAAATAAATCCTTTAAATCACAAATAAATAAATTAATTAAATTAAGATAGAAGTAAGTCACATATTGTTTCAAACGAATAATGATAAAATCAATACAAGATCTCTGTGAACTATTATTATTTTATGTAACAGGACGCAAATTTGTACGCCAAGCAGGTACCATAAAAAATCCCCGTTGGTGATATTCGACAACATTCTTAAAAACCAGTTCCAATCCTAAGAAACTGTTTTTGTTTTCGATACATGTCCCCTTCTAAAAAAGCGTAGTATTTTCACACTTGACACAAAAGGACAGCAAAATATCAACAAACAAACCGAAATACTCCAGCGAAACTGTTAACCCAGTCACCGAATCAGACCTTGAAAGATCTGGCTGAAACCGTGGATAATAATTTCGAACGACGGAAAAAAACAAACACATTTTACGCAACCAAGAAGCAATGTTCACACTGAAATTTAAAATTACCCCAAAAGGTTTCAGAATACAAAACAGCAAAACAAATAAACTTATTTCTTTTTCCACATTAGATTTTTCCACATTCGTCTTAGCTTCACTATTTTTTGTGTCTATGTTGCAGCGATTTTTCTTAAATAGGAGAGATTTTCAGCTAGAAATTCGCTCATTATTTACATGACAATAAACGATTCACCATAGTAAAATCCGGCGTAGAACGCGCGCTTTAAACACACACACATAAAATAAGATCGAAATTTACAGGTGCGCGTTATACACCGGGTATAAGAATGATAGTTTTAAAAACCAAAAGAAACTAACTTTTAAAAAAAGTCTACATTTCTTGAAATACTGTTTATTCAAAAGAAATGAAACACCTTAAGAACTTAAAGAGTAGTATATATATATATATATATATATATATATAATCATGTAAATATATATATATATATAAATAATCATGTAAATAATTTTTATATATATATATATATATATCATGTAAATGTATATATATATATATAAATAATCATGTAAATAATCTATAATATATATATATATATATATATATATATATATATATATATATATAGATGTATGCTATTTTTTCAAAAATCTGAGATAACATCTCATATAATGATTTCAAAACATGGGAGCATTGAATATGCACATTTCAGGTTTCTTCGTAAAAAAGGAGGTGCGCGTTATACGCCGGATATTACGGTATATAATTTGCAAATTTTGCATTTTCTTTTCACGTAAAAGTTTGAAATAAATTAAAATTTATTTATTTATCATCTAAAATACAAAACCACAGTGTTTCATGAACTTAATTCAAAGTTCATCATGCTAAGAATTTACTTGAAATTTCTCATCTAGTGAAATCATCTATATATATAAAGGAGAAAAGCGACTCCCTCATTGACTAATCACGATATCTCCGGAACTATTAAACCTACAGATTTGAAATTTGGTGGGTAGGTTCCCTTCGTGGAGTAGACGTCAGCTAAGAACGGATTTTGCAAAGATCGAACCCCAAGGGGCGTTACGGGGGTTTAAGGGGCGTTATAGATACTTATTTCCATTATTAAACTATTAGATGTACAGTCGTGAAACTTGGTACACAGATTTCTTTCATAAAGTAGAGATTCCCTATATAATGATTTTTACGAAAATCGACCTCCAAGGGGCGTTGAAGGCGCTTAAGGGACGTTATGCTTAATTATTTCCATTTTTAAACTATTAGACGTACAGTCTTGAAATTTGGTAAGCGAATTCCTTTCATAGAATAGAGATTCGCTACAAAATGAGACAAATTCGCTACAAATTGTAAAGAATTAAGGGGCGTTATAGGCAATTAACTCCTTTTTTAAACTATTAGACGTAAAATCTTGAAATTGAGTAAGCAGATTCCATTCATTGAGTAGAGATCCGCTATAAGATGGGTTTTGTGAAAATCGCTTCCTAAGTGGCGTTGCGGGGACTTAAGAGGCGTTATAGATCATTATTTCCATTTTTAAAGTATTTGACGTACAGTCTTGAAATTTGATAAGCGGATTCCTTTCATAAAGTACAGATCCGCTACAAAATAGTTTTGGGGAAAATTGATCCCCAAGGGTCACTGAGGGGGGATTAAGGGGCGTAATAGATAAATATTGCCGCTTTTCAACTAATAAACCCACTTGCTTGAAAATTAGAAGGTATGTTCCGTTCATGGAATAGAGTTCCCTTTACAAAGAGTTGTTCGAAAACGGACCCCCGAAGGAGTGGGGTGTTACAGAAAAATTCCTGTTTTTGAATTTAACCCATTTACTTGAAATTTGTTGAGCACGTTTCTTTAATTGAATAGAGTTCCACTAAGAATGGATTTCGCGGAAATCAACTCCAGGGGGAAGCGGGGAGAGTTATTGGGGCGTATTGATAGACAAAATTCCCGTTTTCGAACTGCTAAGACTATAATAATAAAATTTGGTATGCATGCTTCTTTTGTTGAATCGGAATCCGCTAAGAATGCTCTGAACGAGGTATTAATGATAAAAATTCCGTTTTTGCTCTGTTAGATTTAGACTTGAAATTTAGCACGCATATTTATTTTATGGAGTAGAGATCCACTGAAAGTTGCTTTGGTGGAAATCAACTTGATTATTAGGTTAAGTGTGAGCGCAAAAAATCTCTCTACTTCTATTTTAGTTATAAATAGAAATAAGATATTTTAATTTATGTCCTTTTTATATCAACAGGCGAGAGTTACAGCTATAAATATATTTTTCAATACAATCGAATTCTTAATGCTAGATATCAATAATTCATATACTATATGTAAACAGTATACTTTTATACAACATCGTGAAATACCCAGTGAAGCGAGTGGGTAACGGCTAGTTTATATATAAATATTTAACGAGTAGAAAGAATATCATACATCATTTTCAATATTAAAATAACTTTACTTTGTTAAATGAAAACTGTAGATTGTATTGCTAAGAGATGGGCGTAACGTACACCCCCGCATCGCGCGGGCCCCAAAGCCCGACTGCCGCCAAGTACCTAACATAAAAAAATCCAACTTAAGGCCTAAAACCTGATTCTTGGGTGGGGGGATGTTCTCCGTTATGCCACTGCGTAAGACTCTAAAGGAAATAATTTAGTAAATATTTATTCACAAGACTACAGATATATAAGATTTACAAAAATTTCTAGATAGAAAACTTCAGGTTAATGGACAGGAGGAACGAGTGACTACTCTTCCTGATGTCTGAAAAGTGTCTGATTAAAGAGTTTTTTCGCGACAGTACTTGACTATTTATAACATCCATGTGAGTTGTTTCTCTGATTTTTTTATAAGATCACTAGAAAAGAATTTTCTATTCAATTTTCTTTTAGTTTTGTATTAAAAGAAGTCACCTTATAATGATGGCGTTTATTAATTAATCGATGCTAGTACCATTGCCCCTTGCTTCACTTGTGAACATCGGGCGGTAATTGAGGCTCTCGATTTATATGAGACTCTTCCTATTCTAGAACAGTTTAAAGGTATCATCATTTTTTACGACTCAAAAGCAGCCTTTAAGCCAATTCTAAATGAAGGTTCATGGATTACTGCTGATATTTACTCTCGCCTGTTTAGATTACATGAGTTAAATAAAGTATGTTTCCTCCAATGGCTGCAAGCACCTGTTGACGTTACAGGCAATGAAAATGCGGATAAACTGGCGAAATAGGTTAGAAATCTGAATAATGACAACTTGGTCAATGTTACCTTAGCAGACGCCAATGCTGTCGCAAATTTCAAACTGAGAGAGATAACAATTCTTGCAAAACGTCAACTTTGTAATATACTAAGTGGAGATCGCCTTATAACAAAGACTATTGCTAGGCTAAGAATAGGTCATTATAGAGGAATGAAGATTGATAGGGATGGTAGAGAAGAAATAACAGGAATTGTAATAACTGTTCAGATACGGAGCTAACACCTGCTCATATTTTTGACTGTCTAGCTATTTTTGCTGCTCGACAAGAAATAGGGGTCCTGTTTTCGTCAACAAACATCTATATTAAACAGATTGCCAGAACAGTCGTCTAGGCCTCTCTGATTTGGTCCTGTCACGGACACGACATAATCCCCATTTATTGATAAATAATGTGTCACCTCGTTAATCAATGAAACTGACTAACTGCGTAGTTTTATTTTATACATGAACACAAAAGCATTCAAGAAAGGGCTAAAGAGTTAATCAGTTAAGGAAACCTAACTTCCCTAGAAGCTTTCAGTCTAAAACGATCTCAACAGTTCTAAAATTGACCTTAAGTGGGATATTATTTGTGAAATAGTATATCCATATGTGAAACTGCGACTATCCCTCCAGAAACTTCAGAGAAGGAGTGTGCATGTTCAAAAAAATTTACTAAAATCGAATTAAAAAAAAAGTGTGTATTTTTTCTTTTTAAAAAAGCATTTTAAATTCCGAGAATTTGTGATAGATGCATACAAAAAATATTTTTACGTACAATCCAAAAAAAATTGCACTTAAATCTATGAGTTACGATTGACGAGGACAAAAACCAGAACTGTCTACCCACTCTCCAAACTTCCACACCCTGCCAAAATGAGGACTTTGAGTTCCGACAGATTTAACGTGCATCAGTCCCACTAAATGTTGGGTCTTCCACGGCATCAAGAATCAGATTTATGAGAAATTATTATAAGTAAAATTTGATTTTAAGCCAAAATTGTTTTAAAACAAATTATTCATTAAGTGGGTAAAATATGCTGTACCAAAATTAAACTGTATATGAAATTTAAAAAAATGTGCACTGCGCATGGGCAGTATATTATTAGGAAATGAAACACCCTCACCTACCCAAGAGACTTGAAATGATGGAGCAAAGAAGATTAGGATCAGGCTTAGGGGCGCACTCACGTAATGAGCCCCAGCACAAAAGAACTGCAAACTCTGTGTCATTAAAATAGCTCATTTTAAACTTCCGTTCTTTTAAGAACCCTATAATAGCAGAGAAGTTCGGGAAAATATAATTTTCCCACTGCGGCAACAAATTAAGAGTACCAGAACAAGCGAAATATGTGGTGTTACTCTTTCTGTCGGAAAAATGGTGTCTATATATTCCAGTTTTAGAATATCCACAGGATTTAATTTTGTTTTTGATAAGCTCTAATTTGTTCGCTAATTATATCCGCAATTTTTCGGGCATGTAATAAATGAATACAATACTTCAATTTTTAATTCAAAACATTTATTCCATTTTTATTTCCCAAAGAAGCAACTGATCTGGAGCTCACAAGACGGACTTATAGGCTAGTGCGGTATCAATACTGAATCACTCTTTCTTCTTTACTACATAATGCCTTGAAGGGAACTGAAGCGTTTCGGCGCTACAGATTGCACCATAGAAGATAATAATAGGAATCATGGGAAAGGATGGCTTGAATCAGCACATCAAATTCCTTTTAAATCTCGAGTTCCTTTTGTGTTCGAACAAGCAGATTCCCACAGTGTAGGTTGAAGACATAAAAAGTAACTAGACTTTCATCTGCGGTTTCACAAAAAATATGAGTTTTATTTATTTATTTTTTTTTTAATGTACGTCTATAGAACCGCATCGAAGTAATCACGTATTTCTGTGATATCCCTAGAGTTTCATTATTACATAACTTATAAATAAAAGTTTGTAAAACTTTTTAAAGTGCTGTGGTGCTAGTGCTCAAACTATTAAAGAAGCCTTTCATGGCAGATAAATACTTGTTTTAGAGTGTGACTAACATAATCCAAATCTTTTCAAAAGTTAATCGAATTGCGTAAAATCCTAAACTTGCTTGATTTATTTCAATACCCAATTAGTACAAAGTTCAAAATTCCTTTATATATGATTTGCGTTCACAAAGAATTCATCGGTCTCTCACACGCAACGTATATACCTTAAATATATTTTCTCAGAAAAGAAAGATATATGTTCGATTATATATTTCGATGCTATGTTAAGAATTTTACTTTTTAAGATGAGTTAATGTGATCTCTCTCTGAAATTATTCTTCTAATATTATAATGATTAAAAAAAAACGGTGAAACAATTTGATGAGTTCAGAACCAATAAAGACAACATTACGACCAGAAAAAATCAATTTTTTAAAAGGGAGAAATCTTTTTATTTATTAAACTAGTGAGAAATCAAATAGATATATGTATAATTTTTTTTATTGATAATATATCAACATCTTAAAGAACTATTTTCAATAAAAGTTTGCCTTACTACGTTTTCACATTAGGAAGAAGAATATAAATACCAGTTACACTTTCAAAAACGACTTTTCTATTCTTTAAGGCTGTCTTCGGTAAAAGCACTGAGGCTTGAATAAACGCTACGTTTTCAAACAGAAAAAAAACTGTCTCATTTCTATGAAAATTTGCAATATTATAACTCATACCACTGTTAACAATATACCGTTACATTTAAAAATGCCAAATATTTTCAAATATTAATCGAATTGGTATAATACGTGAAACTTGCCCATTTATTTCACGGTATAGAAGAAAAACTCGAAACGTGCATTTTATAAAGAGTGTTTTTTTCCCAGGTATAGAAGTTTAAGTTGGCATTACTTTCCAAGATGGCGACCGATTTAACAGCTGTCAAATTTATTCTCAGTTTGGGTTGGCAATTCATCAAAACGTCATCAAAAGACGTAGATTCGTCGAATGGGCCCAAAACAATTGCATTATTTTCATAAGCGAATTTTGTTTAAAGATGAAGCGCACTTCTGGTTGAATGGCTACGTAACAAACAAAAAGTGCCGCATTTGGAGTGAAGCTAATCCACAAGTGTATGTCGAAACACCGTTACATCCAGAAAAACTGACTGTTTGGTGCGCTTTATGGGCTGGTGGAATCATTGGTCCGTACTTTGGTTTGGCGACGAAGGCCACAACGTTACAGTCAATGGTGATCGGTATAGAGCCATGATTACTAACTTTTTCATTCCTGAATTGAACAATCATGATGTCCAGGAGCTGTGGTTCCAACAAGACGGCGCAACATGTCACACAGCTCGTGCCACAATCGATTTATTGAAAGACACGTTTGGTGACCGCCTAATTTCACGTTTTGGACCTGTGAATTGGCCTCCAAGATCTTGTGATTTAACACCGCTAGACTATTTTCTGTGGGGCTATGTAAAGTCATTGGTCTATGCGGATAAGCCAAAACGCTTGACCATTTGGAAGACAACATTCGCCGTGTTATTGCCGATATACGGCCACAAATGTTGGAAAAAGTCATCGAAAATTGGACGTCCAGATTGGACTACATCCGAGCCAGCCGTGGCAGTCCTATGCCAGAAATCATATTTAAAATTTAATGCCACAAGATTATCTTTCGAATAAAAAAAAAATGTCAATCGAATAATACATCGTTGTTTTATTGCAATTTAAAGTTCTATACCTCTAAAAAAACACCCTTTATATATATATAATTTAGTCTCACTATCTTACTTTCTACAAAACGACTTTTTTAACGTTTTACATATTCTCTATTATAAATTCTTCTTATATTAGGTTGGGGAAAAAGAAATCCTCAAAAAAACACCCTTTACCAAAAAAAATGAATCAACTCGGATAAAAACGGGAAGTATGATGAAAAAATTTTGCTCTGTAAAAGATAGTGAGAAGCCAGAATATCACACACACACACACACATATTAATGTTTCATTTCTTTTATATCTGAAAAAATATTTCACAAATTCTGGTCCTATTCTTTAACATTAACCGAAGACAGCCTTAAATCAGTCTTTGGCGGGACTGAAACTCGGGTTTTAAGATTATGACCCCCGACAATACAACATAATCCTTCCAACATGACGTCACATCATATCAAAACGTTCTGAAATATGAAAAATCGAAAAAGTCTATATGTAGCTAATAAATTTTTCTAGGTAGTATTTGGTTTACAAATAGAAGTCACATACACACATCTGATTTTATATCAATTTACGTCGCACTCCAAAGCAACACGAGGTTTACTGGCGATGAGAGCACGAAATTTTTAAGCGACGAGGACGACATATGAGTCGGCACCCTATACCCCACTCTCCTAATTTCCCCACTAATATGCAAGATATATTTGTGTACAATGTTTAAACTGAAGCATTGTACAGATAACAAGAATAAACTAATAAAAAAAAGACTGTCACGAAAAAAAATATAATTCTATTCATTAGACTCCCAAAGCAAAGAGCCGCGTTATTAATTTACACAAAAATTAGAGAAATTTTACATGAAATGACGCCATGTCTCATTTTTAAATATAAAACAGATTGAATATATCTTTGAATAACACACACATATATGCACACATCAGAGTGAAAAAACAAAAGGACAATATACTCTAATCAATAAAAAAAAAATCGGTAAAATTCTACCAAAAGGGTTCCCAAGAGGCACAAAAATTATTTTGCAAAAACTAAAGATAAAATTAGTTTACACATGTGAGTCATCATTCGAGCATTGCGATAACTTATCGGAATCAGTTTTCAGTGCACTGAAGGAGAAAAGATGGGATTTTCCCCAACACACTCACCTGCCTCGGGCCGCGGTCCGACTACTGCCGGCCACGCAACTGCCCGTCAGCACAGGAACACAACAGAACATCGCCGGTCCGAACAATGAGGCACCGGGTCAGCAGCCACATGGACAGAGACGATCTCTGCGCACCTCCAGCTGCGCATTGCCCCCCTCCCCTTCGAATGATGGGACGGGAGGGGGCGCTGCCCCAGCACGGTCGGCGCGTGGAGAGTGAGAAGGAAGCAGCGCCACTCGGCCATTGGGGCAGAGAGAAAGAGAGATGGAAGAGAGGATACAAACTCGAAGAAATGTTTCTCTGGTTTTCGGAGATGGCTTGTGAGATTCGTTTTCTTTATTTTGTAATTGAATTCGGATATTCCGAAATGAAATTCGTTATCTTTCTCGGGATTCTAAAGCTCGTGTTTCGTAAAATTATATCTTTTGAATTTTGTTTAAAAAATTGTTTGTCGATTTGTGTTTTTTTCATTCTTAAATTTATATAAGCGTCCCACATTTAAAATGCTCTTAAGAAGAACATCTTTAAATGTTCATTGCGTCCTGAAAATAATCCTTCAATTTTTCAGAAGAGAAAAAGTCATCAGTGACTTTTTAAATAAAATTTCTTAAATTTTTACAAGACTGTAATGTTTACTTATTAAAATAAGAAAATAATAAAACAGCGATCTAAATAAAATGTAGTTATTTCTTTTTCATTCAGACAATTATATTAATCAATTATTTTTTTAAACAAATTTTTGAGGAGTAAAAAGTACTTTTTAACGCATTTTATTATCGTCACTTAAAAAAAAGAAGAAAAAAAGCCACCAAAAAATTAAACATAATGAAAATCTTTAAATATTTAGCATTTCTGCAAAATGAAAATAATCTTTCAGAATAAAAAAATTCGTTCAAAAGCCCGATTCGTTTATTTTCGAGATTCAAATCTGGGGTCAAACTTATCTTAGCAAAAAGAAGGAAAGAAAGTATTAGTGTCATTCATGAAAAATATTTTTCTATGCTGCAAATTGCACTGACATCTCACATGAATAATAACTGCGGGGGTTCATATTTCATAAGTGTGTTCGTCACTTGACCGAGGTCCGTCGCCAATAGCCCTCGTGTTGCTTTCCAGTGCGATGTTAACATTCGCTCACTCATAAACACGTTCCTCTGAATTCAAATATTCATATTTAAGAAAGAAAAACACTAGTTGTACCGTGTTTTACAAAGCTCAAAAAGTTTGTCCCATGAGTTTTGAAACACCAAAGAATAATTTTTTGCTTACACGTTGTTTCCATAAACAAACATTTCGAAATAAACGCGTAAATAAATTTTCGAACAGAAAATCTACACAAAATAACACATTTCTTTTTTAAAAAGAAAAAAAAAAAATTGTGTTTCAAAAGTAAAGTTGTGTTGTTATGTCGCATGGAGCCATAATTGTTAAGTTTCGATAGAGTACACAGTGGCGCAATTTTTTACAGGGGGAATTTCTCGTAATAAGCCGAACATATCTTTTGATTTTGTCGATTTTCGAGAACAAAAACCCATAAATAATTAATTGAATACATAAGTAACATTAATTAATAAAAATAATTAACAATTATAAATTTACGTGTTATATACATAGGATTATAAAACAATCGAAAAAAATTCAAGGACTCTGGGCGGGTCCGGAACCAGGATTCCCCTCCCCCGTTGTGTGTGCCACTCAGAGTATAGCATCTAAATAAGAAAACCATCCTAAGCTGGGCATGTTTAAAACAATATTTTGTTTCTTTTTATAAGATGTCAGTTTTTAGAGGAACACATTTTTCTGATTTCGGTTGAATGCCTCAGACCACATAAGCTACGTGTGATCATCAGATTTTATTTCCAAGCTTTTGAAAATAAAATATATAGTATCTTTTAAAATGCATTAACGGCTTAGGTTTGAACAATTAAAAAGTTCCTTACTGACATGAATCCTCTGGTTCCTTTTAAGCGCAACCTTCCAAATTTTCTCAAAATAGTTCATCTCAAAGTATCTTTGCTATCATAGATCAAAATCCTCTATTTCCTATATCTCATTTGGCTTTCGCTAAAAAAATACATTTTTCCTTTATCGCATTTATACTCATCTCTGAATATTAGTGAATTCGAAATATGTTAATTTGAAAACACAACTTTTTTCCCCCAAGTCTGAAAATGTGTCTTATTCAAATTTATAGTTCTAATCTTTTATATAAAACAAAAAATGATCATGCTGTCTTCCTTGTGACATCTGATACTTCATAAGCAAAAAGTCAAAAACAGAAAAACGGAAAAAATTCATAATTTTCGGAAAACAATATATATATAATCACATCGTCTAATGATCACAAATCCCACTTTATGAAAGTTCACAAGCTGCGTTTATTGGCAGATACTCATTATGGGCAAGAGTGAACAAAGAGACATTCAACGGTATCGTCTCTACCGCAGACAGCGCTGAATCACACGCGACGTCGTCTCACGCAAATTGATTTTAAAAAGAAGAAAAACAATTAATAACTGTCTCAATGTCTCTAAACGATTGTGTTTTGTGGTCACGGTGAAATCATAAAGGCGAATCGTGCATATTAAACAAAGGACAATCATTTTATTACATGACGATTAATTTTCCGAGTTTGTTTATTGATCGATTTCATTCGTTATTCAGAAACCATACATTGCATATATAATAATAGTAAATAGAAAACAACAATAGTACATAGAACAAAATTAAGCTCGTGCGATGTAGATGGCGAGAGGGGAGAAAACACCCAGAACTAGATTATGTGAATAATTTATGAAATGGTACGAGTATTCCCTCTGTTCCCTTTACTCTATCTCCTTACCTTTTATTTTCTTTTACTTGGCTCTTTTCTCTCTCGCAACCGCTCTATGAAGAAGGTTCATTAATTTGCACAGCGCTGAAGATGACTCCGGTTGTTTAATTCAGAATTTTATGGAAATGTAAAGGAGATCATATCACCCACACTATTGAAACATTTTCTACTCTTCCAAATAAACGATTTAGAATAGCAGAAGTTGTCTAGTGAAAATTCCGTTCATATTATACAAAAGCTTGTAGCGCTTTCTCGCAAATTTTCCCTCTCAAAACTGTGTGATCTAGGGTTCTTTTCTTAGAAGTTTTATTAAAAATTAAATTGCCATCTCCTTACAATGGAAATGCGATATTCTGGAAAGTGCTGATGTATAAACTGAGGGTTTTGCGCGAATTAGAAAATATTAGCCGAGTATTTAATTATGTGAACTTCCATTGTTTCAATAAGCAATTTTTCCTAGATTTAGGCGTTTACTTTCGCATCATGAAATGTTCAGCGTCCTAATTTCATTGAGCGTTGAATGTTAGTCTGTTCCAGAGCAGAGCTTCATCCATTTTGAGGATATTAAGCTTTGAGAAATTCTGCAAATCTTCTGATGCTTAGAGATAAGTGTATTCTGATTAATTGATATTGGTTAAATTATTGATCTTACCCCTTTATTCTAGTAATCGATAAATTGTTCGTTGGTTATTTGTTTGCGATTATTTCTTAGCAATTTCTGTTAGGTCTGGTTCGAATCACAATCTTGCGAGTACGGAACCCGCGGACTTAGGGGAGACCATTACAAAGAGAGTCCATTTATATTATATTACTAGGCGCTTATTAATACTTGGTGGACTAACAGCTTTCAAATATTCCGTCCCTTTTACAGAATTTGCAACAAAATTAAACATGTTAACGTACAGTAGAAAAAGAAAAATCCTTATGCTTTAAAAGAAAATAGTCTCATGGATGTAACAAAAAAAAAAGAAAGAAGAAAAAGAAATAAACATGTAATTGAAACTACTCAATACTCAGACGGCCTAGTAAACACGTTTTAATAAAAAAAATATTCATTTCCCCCTTCCTTTTAGAATTTTGATCGACAACCTTTTTCTTTAATCAAAAAAAAAAAAATCTTAAGTAGTTAACATAAAGTTGACGGTTCTTTTAAGTCAAATCCCCTCCTCTTCCCAAAGGCGAGTGCGTGAAAATGTCTCGGGATGATGTAAGATGACGCGTTGGAGTAAGAGGTTTGTCTATTTTCGGTGACAGAGCTGCTCTCTGAATACCCCTATATGTCTCCATCCCCAAGCACGGTGTCATTACGTCATCTTTCATGAAAGGAAAGCTCTTGGTCTCTCCACGACAGGGGAAAAAAATATGATTTTGTACAAGGTGCGTTGTGTGGAAGAAACTTACTGGTACACATTCACATAAAAACAGAGCACAATTATAATTCTTCGAATTCAGGAATGTGACTGAATTACACACTTTCATGTGCCTTTGCCAAGGGTCTTTATTCAGTTTATATTTTTTCAATAACAGACTGGATAAGGCCACCCTATCATAGGAACACAAATCAAGCCTCTATTTGTGTAAAAAGTGTTCCACGCACAAAAATATCCAACTAAAAAACATCAAAATTTGATATTTTTAAAAAGATAACTCACAAAAACTTTTAATGCCCTTTTTTTTTAACGCGCGTGTGCGAGTGGCATATAATCTGAAAAACTAGACAATACTCGAATATTTATTCCAGACGATACTAAAAACCTTAAAGTTTGAATTTTTTTACTTAATTTGAAATCAGATCAAACTTCTTACGCAAATAACAAAAACTATGTCTAATGCGAAACAAAAGAACAGTACAAGAAATAATCAATACTTGGGTCTACTACGGAATTAACGAAAGGAAGGCAGCTAAATGGATCGAATATCATTACGGAAGATCCACTTGCCCATTGTTCAACCGATTCATTAGGTAGTATATGGAATGTAGTACAAAATTTACATCCACTGCTAGTATCACTGCCTCTTTTTCGTTAAATATTTTGACACAAAGAGTAGAAAATATAAATGATGAGCTATTTAATTATAATTTATACCATTTTCAAAGCATATCCAAAATACTTTGCTTCCTCTGTATGCAATTCGTATTTTTAGCTGTTTTTTTTAGTCATTTTATCATACTTTTTCTTACATATGTGTCAGCATTTTATCTTTAATGTCATTTTATCTAATCTTTGGCTTGGGACAAACAGGACCGAATCAATCTTCCTAGCTATGAAAAATTATTTTAGAGCTTCATCATTTTATAATCATATAGTGTAAAGTAATATTCAGGCATTTAGATTTCAATCTCATCAGCCTGGTGGATTTAATGCGTACAAGATATTGGAATTTCCTTGATGAAATAAACTTGCACAAAAATAGGTTTGTCACCCAAAATGTGTAAAATAACACTACGATGATTTCACAAAATAAGATTAGCTTCCAATATACAGCGTATAAGCCATTCTGTATTAAGTTCCATGCAAGATTGCGAAAAAATAAATTTTAATAAATTTTATTTATAATCTTTTTTACGAGTTTCAAACAAATTAAGTTTTTTAGAAAAGTAATACAGTTAAATTTCATTAATTTCTTTAAATAAATTCTTTAACATTTTTAGTCTTCCTCCTTTTTATAAAATAAATGCAAATGTACTATTTGGAAATATTTTTTTAGAAAAACAAGTACTATTTGGAAATATTTTTTTAGAAAAACAAACAGCGAGGGCTTAAAGCAAAATTAATTATTAAAGTTTACCCCAAAAGTATCCACGGAAGAATCCAACAGAACAAAGTTAGATATTATAGTTAAAATACCAAGAACTAACGAACACACACGATGATTTTGATGAAAATTTTCCTGATAATTAATCTTGTAAGCAAATAAAAAATGTGTATTGTGTCTTCTTTCATGAATAAATGGGTTGAATTCGTGTGACGACATAGTCACATGATAAATGGAATCATGATTCCACAAAGCACTTCATGCGCCTCACTGTTGCCAACTTTTGTTTTTGGCAGAAACCTTCTATTAAAAGTACATATTTGTATTAACAATAACAAAGCACATTAGTTAACAAAATGCACTTGATTTAAAAACACCCGTATAACTTAAAAATTTTACATTGAACTTTTTTTCTTGAATAATCAAAAAAATTATACATCTTCATCCAATTATCAAATATGAAATTGGGTCTAGATTTTACAAGTACAAATCTAATGTCAGGTTAGAAAAATAAACGGAAAACACGTGATTACACTTATGTGATCGTCATGAATCAAGCCCAATTAATTTTGTTTCCGTTTATATTAACGAGAATTGAATGCATTGATCTTTATTAAAACTTTTTCCGCCTAATTCTGTTTCAGAAAAATGAATTTTCAAACATCGAAAAAAATGATATTCAACTCCTTTCTATTTAATGTCGACATGCTTGTTCTTCATGCCAGAATTAAACAATAAACATTTTTGGTGGGGAGAGGGACTTTAATGATGTTCTACTTAAAGACTTCTGATATGTTTTCAAACGAAAACAAATGTTTTTCTGAAGCAGAATAATGTACATACTAAACATACGAATATAATTTTACCATTCACTTTAAAAGCCTCTTGATCATAATACTTTTACACAAATAATTAAATCCTTAATGGGTATCTGGTAATATCGGACGTAAACTTCTTCCACGTTTTGCTGCACTCTGACTGATTTCTTTGCTTAATTTTAAATGCTCCAAATGGTAGGAGCATGTTAAGAAACATTTCAGTACGTGCTCAAAATTTTTCCATATTCCGAGTTAGTATGTATTCAAATTTGTTATGACTTGGTAGCTTGGCAAATATTACTCGAACTAACGATATAAATTCGTTAGATTCCAGAAATCAGAAAAACTGTACATTTTCCACAACATTCACGCATGCTTAGAATGGATATATATATATAATATATATATATATGTGTGTGCGTGTGTGTGTGTATATGTCCCCCGTATCTTTATTAAAATATACTTAATATAAATATAATTAAGAAAAGACATATTGCATAAAAATCGAATTTACTTCGCCCTCCCATGAATCGATTTATTAGTCAAGAGGAAACGTTCATCGGTTACTTGTTATAAATGAGAGAACAATGAAATATGGATCATAATTTCTTGAAATACTTGGGAATGGGCAAAATACACAAAAATCTTTTCACTGAGAAAACTATTAAATTATCCTGTAGACGTTTTCAAAAACATTATTTTAAAAGCCGAAATAAAAATTTATAACAATGAAATAAACATAGTATATCAAATTATAATTGAAGATAAAGTATGACACAAAATTTATATATATCATGAATTTCACTTTAAATAGATTTTCTAATAAATTCAAAACACTCGCAAATGACGTGCTTATTTTTAATTTACGAGCTTTTCAAATACAAGAAAAGAATCACAGCTGAAATAAAGCAGATGAAAAGTCGATGTCTACTACGAATCGTTTTCAACTAAAGTATACCAACGATAATACATGTTCATGAGTTCTTAATCACTCATCTTTTTATGTATTTTTTTTATAAATTTAACACTAATTTCATTTACATTTTTTTTATTAATTCAACTCACTTTTCTTCGAATGCGATTTTTGCTAAAAATTTTGGGTGTAATAAAATTTTATAAAATTAGAATAAGTTTTAATATTTAGATACATCATAGAATACTGTTTTTCATGAAGTCTTTTCTTTTTCATTTGTTTTGTTTAAAAAATAGCCGATGACAATTACAATAGAAAGGTTCTAATAAGAGCACTTTGAAACGAATATTTAAAGCCTTATCCACAGAAGTGACACGATTTATACATACACACATATACAGTGGACCACAAAAGTGTTCATACACTTGCAATTTCTTATAAAATTTAATATTTTCGACCAATAAAAATTAATATATTGTAATTGTAATTTTTTTTATGATATTTGCAACTTGTTCTTAATGGAATGACGTAATTAATTTTTTAAAAATAGTATAACTATTTTTTTAAAAAATTAATTATCAAAAAGCTACTAAAAATTACGCCACAAAAGTCTTCGTACACTTAACAAAAATCTCAACATAGCTTTAAATATTGCATTTCTTTCTTAATTTAGTGCTTAATAGGATATCTTTTAGTGTCCACAGCCACTTTTAAACGTCTTGGTAAAGATTTAATCAGTTTTTTGTAATTTCTGCTTCGATTTTCCTCCATTCTTCTGTGATTATTGTTTTTACTTCACATTTTGTGTTTATTTTTGTCACGTTTTCGTTTTTTTTTTTTTTTTTTTGCATCAGAATCTCACCAAATATGTTCTACTGGGCTAAATAAAGTGATTGAGGAGGTGTTTTCCTAATTTGGGGGCAGTTATAGAGACACAAGTGGCGTACAATGAGAGCAGTGCACTTGGCGTCATTACCCTGTTAAAAAATTAAGTAGTCTCCAATATCCAAATTTTAGGCGGATAATTTAAAATTACGCTTTAAAATATATAAATAGAGCTCATGATTCATTTTATCAAAAAATACCAAATTACCAAGTTTTGTGGCCGATTTACACCTCCCACGCCAGAACACTTCTACCTTCATGTTTTATTGATTCAACTAGATTCTTGGAATTAAGATTCAGAAAATTCCAAATTGACAGCAAATTGATTGGGATGGCAGATAATTCCAAATTTTTGGTTCCGATGGGCCCATAATAGCTTGTAAATGAAAAATAAGGAGTTTAATCCTATGAATTTATGTGGAACAAGAACTACTTCACTTCCATAATTCAGCATGTTCTGGCGTGGGGGTGTAAATTGGCCTCAGAATTAGGTAATTTGGTATTTTTTCATGGTACTATGAATCATGAGCTCTATTTAATTATTTTAAAGAGAAATTTTAAATTATCCGCCCGAAATTTGGGTATTGAAGACTACTTATTTTTTAACAGGGTAATGACGCCAAGTGCACTGCTCTCATTGTACACCACTGGTGTCTCTATAACAGACCCCAAATTATGAAAACACCTCCTCAATCACTTTATTTAGCCCAGTAAAACATATTTGGTGAGATTCTGATGTAAAAAAAAATAAAACGTGGACTTATTTATAAACTCATAATGTGAAGTAAAAACAATAATCACAGAAGAATGGAGGAAAATCGATGCAGAAATTACAAAAAACTGATTAAATCTATACCAAGACGTTTACAAGTTGCAGTGGACATTAAAAGATATCCTTTTAAGAACTAAATTAAGAAAGAAATGCAATATTTAAAGCTATGTTGAGATGTTTGTTAAGTGTACGAAGACTTTTGTGGCATAATTTTTTAGTAGCTTTTTGATAATTAATTTTTTTAAAAAATAGTTATACTATTTTTAAAAAATAAATTTTGTCATTCCATTAAGAATAAGTTGCAGATATAAAAAAATTACAGTTACAATATATTAATTTTTATTAGTCAAAAACATTAAATTTTATAAGAAATTGCAAGTGTAAGAACACTTTTGTGGCCCACTGTATATATAGCCCTTAAAAATACAAGTAAACAATCATTAATTATCATTTGTATGGAAAATAATTCTTCATACGTGAAGGTCAGCTATGTCTGACATTTCTTCTCTCTCGTACACAAACACGTAGATTATGCAACATTTTTTTTAAAAAATAAAAGTAAACATGTAAGAATTTATAGAAAATAAAGAAAAATATGGAGAAATTTTATTTTTATAAGCAAAAAATATATATATCTAAATGATTAGATCTAAAGAAACACAAAAATGATTGCCTGTATTTTCAGTAAAAAATAATAAAATATTTATCACTGAGGTTAACTATTTTTTATAATGCATATAATTTCAAAAGCAATCCAGGATGAAAAAAATAATTATAGGTATACAAAGACAAGTTATTTATCTCTCACACTATATGGATAATCATCATTTACAAATTTAAGTATCAATATTACATTAAGTATTTTAAGAGGTTTATCTTCTAAGGTTTAAAAAATTAGCACAATAAATTATTAGATTATTTATTGCATTAAATATTCAGGGCTATAAATTTTCTTTTGAATAATGTAAGATCATAAATTTTGTGCATTTTTCCTACCATACAAAACTAGTTTAAAATAAAGACAATTTTGATTACAATTTCAATAAAAAGGCAATATTATCATTTAGCTTCATACAAAAATATAGAACTAAAAGAGAAAAAAACTTCAATTTTTTTTATATGTAAATTTTTACTTTTGGAGAGAACATTATAAAAAGCATTTTAAAAAATCTCTGATCTAGTATTCAACAGAGACAAAAACAACCAGAGAATCTATTGTACAGATAACTAGAGAATCTGTTGTCAGGATGTACTGAGATGTTCTGGCTGTTGTATTTTTAGAAATAAAAGCATGCATGTTTAAATGTTAAAACTGTGATAAATACACAAACAATAATTTTTATTTCAAAATTAACATTATTCTCTTCAAAAATGAAAAAAAAAGTTTTTAAAATTATATCACAATGTTTCTCTTTTTTGTTAATGTGAAGCATATTATAATTAAGTTTCTTTTTGTTACAATTTAATATATTTTTATACAATATAGTATGACCCAAATGACTTTTCTAAAAAAATTACTAGATGTTCAAATAAAAAAAGTTACATTTTTCAAAACATAGGAATGAGTTTCTTAGCTTTTACTTAAATCAATAGATAAATAAATTTTAGTAGTTTACAAATATGCAATATTATATCACTAATCAAGAAAAAAAACCCAACTTATTACACACATTTTATATTTCATTATTACCAACAATAAATTTTATATTATCATAAATTTAATTTTTAAAAAAAATTCAATGAAAATCATTACATACATCACACTAAATTCAATCTATACAATCTATGTTTGAACTTCTTAAATTTTATTTTGTTTAAAATAGCACTTATTACACAGAATTAGAGAGAAATCTCAGAATGAGAAAAAATCATGCTAATTACCTTACACAGAAATTTAAATGATACTTTAGCAAAAACCTTAATGAATTAAATTTTCTTTTCTCCTATAAAAAGCTTTAATGATCAATAGTTTTTATATTTCTGGGTTTCAAAATATTTATCATTTTATTATTAGAAAACAATCTGACTGAATAAAATAAATAATTGTTAAATATTTCATTTATAAAACTAAACGATAAAGCAATAAAGGTGATATAAGAAATGATGCCTTACATAGAGACACAAGAATTTCTTTGTTTTAAATATTTCTACACACGCTTACATTTTTTTTTTATTTGAGAAATATGTTTTTATAATCCTGAACAGATGTCATATACTGAAGTAATTTTGTTTTGAACTTTTTCAAAAGAGATAACACAAAAGAATTTTATATGGAGAGATTATTGAAATGTCTAAAAAATAAGAAATTAAAAGGAGATAAGACTAAAAGATATTCATAATATGTAAATATATATGCAAAAAATTTTATTACATTTGTAACAATATTGTTAAAAACTTTTCCCAAAATGGGAAAACTGCAAGTAATAAAAATTATTTTTAACTATTATGTCACAATACTTCAATTTTTTTTTATTAGACATAAAACTTAATCACTGAACAAAATTTAACTTTTTAGTATTACTGAAAAAAATTATGACCCATTAAGTACATAAATTTTTGAAATTATTATTTTTTAATTTGCCTTTATATATAAAGAGAGAGAATAATTCTTATATATAATAAAATAATCTTGAAACTATCAGAAAGGGATGATTTTAAAATTGGGCACTCTGGTTTGTTTCAAAATTATGTAAAGTATGAATGCATCTATTCATATGTCCGTAACTTTAAAAAAATAACTTTCTTATTTTTAACAACATTAATCCCCTAAAAAAAAGCGTCATGCAATTAAAAATGTGAGTTAATTTTTCAATGAATAACTCTTATCTGCAAAAAATCACAGTAAGAAATCATTCCCAACAGAAAAACAAGATCAGCGCACACAGAAACAAACCGAAACACAGTACAATAGAAGATGTAAACAATTTCATTCATCTAGCTGGTAAAATAATCATTTAAATTGCCACCGATATGTTACCATGATTGCAAACACCACATTAAATGACTCATTTAGAGAGAACCGTAAGGCGAATATTATTTATGAGGTACTATTGACTCAGTTTTATTTCCCCGCAATGAAACCGACTCTGACTGGGCTTGACACTTCGTACAAATGATATCACAGCCTATCTCTCTCTCTTCTGTAAACATCCTTATAAATGCACTTTTGATAAACATCTTTGATGGATGAATGCAAAAGAAAATGAGTTAATAACAGTCACTTCTCTCTCTCTCCACTCACACGATCAACAATTTTTTTTTTTTGTAAGATGAAATACACGAAAAAATCATCCTATCCACGACTATTCCGAATATTTATTGAAAATTTGTGACTTATATTGTATCAGATGCGAAAACATGCAAGATAATAACAACGACCCAGCCCTAACTCTACTACTTATAATATTGAATCGATCGGAAAATGAAGAAAAATTGATAACTCACCTCATTTTGGTGCTTCAAAGAACTGTCAGTGCAAATCCTGGAAAGTTGGGAGCAGAACTTCTCTGCTTTTAACTAGAAAAAACGAAGACTTTCCTTTTCCAACAACAACTACTCTCTCTTCATCTTTTTTTTCCAGCACTTAAATTGCATCGGTTGCGATCCGACGCTTGCCGAACACTAGAGGGCATGACAATCTACCGGAAATGAGAGAGCGGAAGGTTGCCAATAGATATATTAGCTTTACCGTTTTCTTCGGAAGGAAGAATACGTGTGCATGTGATTTGACGAAAATAAATAGATAATTATCTTAAAACTTATTGGGAATATCTATTTACACATTGCTCTATTAAACACAATAATTCAAACTATTTCACATATCGAATTAAAATGCCTTACTGTTCAACCTGGGAAGAATTTGCAAAAGCAGCGGAAAGACTGTATATAAATGATCCAATGAAAGTAAGAAAAACTAGTTACACGTTTCAGAAATTTATTTTATTTTAGTTAGTGGGATAAAATCTCTGTTTTTACCGGAAAGTATTCCTTTCTTCCTGTCCACTTGCACCCCAATGTTCTGTACATAAAACATATATTTAGAAAGGTATCCCACAACAAAATATGGGTGACTTATAGTGCAGAGTTATTCGGGAAAAAGAAGTCTTAAATTTTGCCAAAAAGAAATAATTTTATTCTTCCAATTTGTTTACTTGTAAAATACAATATTCTATATATTTTTACTATACAGATACAGAAATTAATTTCGATGAACACCTTTATCAGCCCCCGTCCATGATTTCAAGATTCAGTAATGTAGGCGAAACAAAAAATTGCTTATACATTTACATAAAATTGCTTAAAACATTTTTTTGTCTGTGATACATGTGGTGTCACGTGCTTTATTATTAGACTAAAAAACATAATATCGTATGCATTTCTTAAATGGTGAAAAAATAAAAGTGTAAGGTTTGCAGCAATTTTTTTAATAGAATAATCAAATTACTTTGACACTTTCAGTTAAAGGTGCATTTATGTTATAGTTTTCATTATTTTATTTCATTTATTTTGTTCTCTAAATAGCTATTAGATACTGAAACTATGATTTTTTATGTTTATATTAATAAATACTCAGCTTTTTAAAAGGATTTTTTTTTACTCAGAAGCTATTGTATCAAAATGTAATTTGAATGGTCACCTGCTAAAAACATAACCAAATATGTAATTTAACATTACTTAATGTTGTGGTATGCCAATGAATATTGGTTGAAATGTGTAAGATAAATATTTTAATAGAAAATCCTTGAATTTCAATCTTTTTTAGAATTGTTTGTATTGAGAATATCTTTATTGTTTTGTGTTGCATCTTGAACTATATCATGTCTGTTGTCCTCTTTTCTAGGTTAGGTTTACTTTAAAGTATCGTCATTGTGATGGCAAGTTAATCATTAAAATTACAGACAATATAACAGTATGTACTTTTTTTCTTGAATGAATCCTTAATTATGAAAATCATTTTTTAACTTCTAGCCTTAATTTCAAAATGCAGTAACCATATGTTTTTATCTCATTTGTGCTGTCAAAATATGAATGACAGCCCAAATGGAAACTTGCAAAGTTAAAGTATTTTTATTAAAACTTATTTGTACTAAAATCAAGTATGTTTAGGTATATCAGATTGGTAAATTTTGTAATGGCTCCATCATTATATTAATTTTTTTTCTTTTGTGTGTCCTTGAATGTAAGTAGTCTGTTGATTGAACCACACATAATAAAATTATTTTTAAAATGTCGTATTTCCATAAAATTTCATTATTTCCATTCCCCCCATGTATATAGTTATTAACATCCTTGAAAAACAATTGCATGTACTTAAATATAATACTGTCAACCAATTTTGTAAAATGAAAAAGGCGTTGCCAAATTTCGTGATATGCAGACTAAAGTTGAAAGCTATTCCCATTCAAGTACAAACTCAATAATAGTAATGATGGGATTGTTTGACAACATTTTTGATTTGAAAAAATTGGTCAATTATATAATAAGTACCAAATTTCGTATGCTTTAATCTTTATGGCAAGTCTGTTATAGATACTTTTCCATGAGTCTAGTGTGAATTTTACTTTTGTGATAAGTACAACAAACCAAGAAGATAAACAATTTCATAAGTAAGACAAGCAACTGTGTTATGGTTCATATCTAATTGCTTCTAATATTCCATGGATGTCATACTTCCCACTTCAATCATAAATGAATCTTATAAACATTAAAGTGTAATCTAAATGTTTCAAGCAGTGTGTGATAGGTAAAAATATTACATTTCTATTGAATGTTATATCCAAAGTATGACTTCATTTTGCAATTTTCCTCCCAAAGTAGTCAAAAGATCTTTTCCTAATAAATATTGCTTGCTCCGCTGTTGTAGGCAAGTCACAAATTTTCATTGTGCTTAAGCAAAGATAGTTTTAATTCTGGTAAACTAGTCAAAATAAGAAAGTGTTTGTATATCTCATTGGAGATGGTGGTTAACCCTCCAAGCGTATAGCAGGGAAAATTCCATCATTGTAAAGATACTTCAAAAATGCACTTCACGGGTTTTTGCCTTCAAGTAACATTTTCAAAAGCGGATTAGCCGTACTTTTCTGAAATCCTTTCCCCCTTTTAAAGGTTTAACATCTTGAAAGATAATTAGGGACAGTGGAAGCAACACAGCAGGACACTAATAGGAAGTTTTATGGCTCACAGGGAACCCCGTGTTTTGACCCTGGAGCAATCATAAGAAATGGGGGGAAAATTTCATTAGACCCCAGGAAGTGTTTGTTAGCATGTATTTTAAAAGTTTTGAAAAGTCCCAATGCATAAGTAAAATATGTTACAATTCCCTTTTGGTTTCACATTAATTTGAAACTGTAACAAGTTGGGGCGTGTCAGGGCAATCTGCTATTTTTTATAGTTAGACAAATTATCTTTTTTAAAGTATATTCTTTCGCTTCATTTTTCTTATCTTAATCAATGCTTTCAGTTTTTGAAACATGATTATTTCATTATAAGATGCCAAAAAAAAATTAATAAAACACCAAACACTTTAAAATTTGAAATCTTTCCAACCACGAAAAATGAATAAATTTAAACTTCATCAAATAATTTGAAACATTTTCTTACACTTTGATAAAAATAATAACGAAAAAAAAACTAATTAAGATCTATTAGTTTTTTTTTTTAGATTTCAAAGCCCAAGTGTTCAGGGAAGTTTACGTACAGTGCCTAGTTATATATTGTTAAAATACACGGAATTATATTTGAATTTTAAGTGCTTGAACTTCAGTTTACATCAAAGACAACATGAATGAAGATTTTCCCACATTTTTTTATAACTTGAATGTTTGAATAAATGGTGATCAAAAATATACAGAAACAAACATAAAAATCAATTTTAAATTCGAGCTATTAAAAAACATTCGAATTATTCTTCAAAAATATCTATGCAAAATACCTCAACATTTATCTTTTTTTAAAGGCTAACTGAGTAAGTAATTAAAATCTGGATATTTTTTGAAATCTCGACCGTATAAAGCTAGAAATTTTATGTTAGAAATTCCATTTGAAATTTCGAAAAAAAATGTATCGCGCAGTTAAAAATTATTTACCATAAGTTCTAGCAACTCTTTTGAGTATAATATAAATTTCAAATTTTTTATTATATAGCTTCTTTGGTATTTTTTAATATATTTCGAAGATTTCATACAATTCAGTTGAAAACTGCATGCTAAGAGCAAAAAATATACTAAAAAAATCGACGAATCTACAATAAAGTTTTACATAGAAGCAAAACTGTTAAAGTGTAGGAATGAAAAATTTTGAGTATCTGAAGTAGTTTTCGAAATATTTATTTTATTTTAAAGTTCAGAAAATTTGTGTGCGTTATGTTATACTTAATATTAATTAAATGGTTAAAATAATATGTTAATAATAGTCATGTAATCGTTTGATGACACATTCATATACTAATAAAAATTATAATGGTCATTGATGCGAATGTCAAGAATTTTATGTAATTTTAAATTCAGACATTAAGATATTGATGTAGAAAATATAAAACGACCATCTAAAATACATGAAGAATGCAGTCTGCTATAAAATGATCTTGACAAACAAAATACGGCATTTTCACTTACTATGGCAGAGCCGGCTTAGTCAGGGGCAATCTGGAAAAACAGAGAGGGAACCGCGGTTTTGATGGATGCCGCTCTAGCTTTTAAATCTCCCAGGGAAAAAAATATATAAATTACAAATGCAAAAACTAAATCTTGTAATTTTCCATACATTTTTATAACAACGAATTGTGGAATTGGCTCCCAATACTTTGTTGCGTTTGACAATATCTAAGGTAACCAACCCTACTTTAGATAGATTTGCACTACTTTTTCATAACCATATTCCTTTTAAAATTAATTCGTGCAGCCAAAATACACTTTTTGCACTCTTAAAAATTTATGTAAACTATAACAGTTAATTTTAATTTATGCAACTTGTGAAATGTTCATAATTAACCATTTCTGTCTAAACAGTTTAGATGAAAAAAAAGTTTGGACTCCCTCATTCATTAGGGAATTGTATAAGATTCTAACATTAAGTTTTATTTTTCACCGAATACGGTCGAGTGGTAGCGTATCGTGCTTCCACACCACAGGTCTTGGGTTCTATTAATGGGCTGGGCAAGGTCGACTCTGCCTTTCATCCCCCCTACATTGGGTCAATAAATGAGTACCAAGCTTGCTTGGGGTCTTAAACACTGAAGGTCTCTATTCAGACAGACCACCAAATCGGGACATCTGTTCATGCACCTCAGTGCCCAATGGTCACGTATATTGGGATGGGCATAGTAGTTACTGCCCTCATGGATTGTTGTGCCACTGAGTTTGAGTTTTAAGTTTGAGGATTGCCTCACTTTGGGGATACCCCTTAGATAAACATTTATTTCCACTCATTTGCAATTAAACATTTTTCTTTCAATTACGTTTATTTCAGAAGGAAGTTTGATTTTTCAAATGTATTTGCTTAATAACATGTATATTTGTGTATTATATTAAAATTTTGATCAATCCAAAATTGCATGTTTTTTGCTCCTCTAAAAGCTTTTAGCATTTTAGAACTGATCTTACAATCCATATACGTTTTATAGTAGTATATTTAAAAATGATAAAGACATTTTTACGACTGTGTGAGCTTTTATGCCTCGTTTATAAGTATAAAAATTGCATTCAGCTACAGTTTTTAAAATGTACTGAAATAAGTGGAGGAATAGGATATTTACATATTATGAATATTTTTGACAGCAGTAAGATATATTTATATTTCAGTTTCTTTACAATTTGAATAGAAGTTGTAAACCACACACACACACACACACATTTTGCGAATAGTTTGATATTGAATATAAACCCATAGGCTGTTTAATATTGTAAAGTGTTTTATTTTGATACCAGCACACACTAAAATAAGGCTCATTTGCAGTTATATGATCAGCTTTAGTGATATTTAAATTTTAAAAAATAGTCTACACGTACGAAAACATTCTTTCACAACCACACACCACATCTCATACTATGTCTTCCATACAGCAGGAAATATTTGTGTATACTCAAAAAATTTAATACAGGATACATTTCAAAATGTTAAAATTGTTTTTAAAATTTGGTATGGATACATTGGGGAACTGTCGGTTAACTTCACTGAACAAAATTGTTTTAAGTGTACTGTTTTGAAAGACAAAATTAATTAGGGAGAACTTTTCTCACAATGGAATTTGTAATGACCGAATTGTGTGAAAATGTAGTTATTGTTGTGTGACATTTTTCCTTGTAATAAAAGAAACAGAAAGATAAGAAATTTAACTTGAGTAGAATATGGTTAGAAGTACTGTCATGCGCATTTGAAGAAGTATATCCCCCATTTAAATTAAAAATTATTGACTGAATGTGTGTTATGTCCATCACAAATGTCGATGTAGAAAAGAAATTTTTATGTAATACAAGAAGTTCGAAAAGGAGAACACTAGGAATGAAAATTTAGATTTTTTTCCGAAAAATATTCAGTTAACATAAAAATATCATTTATATGATTTTAATTAAAATAAATTAAAAGTATTGAAATCTTTTTTATGTTATTTTAAATTAAAAATATAATTGAATAGAGAAAGATCGGTTTTATTTCATAAATATAATCATCGTTTGTATATCACCGTATGCACCATTTATTGTCTTATTGTTTAAAAAAACAGATAGGGCCTTCGCTCTTTTTACCTCATTACTTTTTTAAAAAGGAAAGTGAGCGCGTTTTCTTACTCTCATATTCAAAAATGAATACAGGATGCTTTTCTCTGGTTCAAATCGCAATACCAATATATATATTTTTTTTTTAAAAAATGACAGAAAAATAAATTTTGTTTGAAGAAAATATTATTATTTTTCAACTTCTAACACACTATTTATTTCCTTTTTTCCACCCTTCATTTTTTTAAAATTTTACTGTGACTAAACATATAGGGGAAACGACCCAGTTGCACTACAACTTTCAAACAAGATTGCCCAAGGCAACTTGACAGCTAGCTGTAAACGATTGATCTCTTGGTTCTTACTTTACAGAGGGACCGAACTGAGTCATAAAATTGTCCCCGTTTGACCTTCCGTGTTTTAAAAGGGGGAAAGGAAAGAAGTCTGTTGCATTTTTAAAGCGAATCTCAAAATAAGAGTAAACACTTTCGGAATAACTTTTCAGGAGGAAGCTAACCACTCAGAGGGTTAAAACAAGAATAGGCAGTGTATCTTGTCTTTGTTAGATGTGTGTCTGACCAATGTAAAAGTACTCTTAAATTTTTTGTTCCTGTTGAATATTAAATTCACTAACAATATTTTTCTGTCATATTCATCCAGCATTTTATGAAACAGCTTACAATTTTGGGCTCTTATAATTTTTCTCATAATCATCATTACAGTTCATTTATTATTATATACTCAAAAGATTATGAACAATTAATCAATTTTGAACCGAGTCAAATAGTTGGAGTATTTGAAGCTATCTGTCTTGGGTAGGTACTAATTTTATATCGAAATGCTATGCTCCTAGTTCTTTATATTTGTCAAGATGAGCGATATTAAAGTCTAGCCCATTACAGTATGGTTGCTTTAATATTTTTTCTGTGTGGTAATGTGGTTTCCATGGAAATGTTATGTATTATAGTTAATTTTTTTCTTTGCTGTAACCCTATTAATATCAGATGATTTTAATTTGATTT
The DNA here is from genome assembly GCA_019973935.1 of Trichonephila clavipes. Classification (NCBI taxonomy): domain Eukaryota; kingdom Metazoa; phylum Arthropoda; class Arachnida; order Araneae; family Nephilidae; genus Trichonephila; species Trichonephila clavipes. The sequence continues at coordinate 290,554 of BMAU01019870.1, read as the reverse complement.
CTTTAAAAATTTTAAACATTTTCACTGCATTCATTCTTCAAGCAACTGCTTCAATCTTCCATGGTAGTTGGGCTATATTTTTTCAATATGAATATTAATATTATTGGTGAGTACCAGGATATTTCTTATACTGAATATAAGGGTTGTGCTTTTCATTATTACGGACCAAAAGGAGTACCAAATTCCCACTTTTGGACCATTTAGTTTTCCAAAAGTAATGACTTTTTATTAGCACTTGCATATTATTGGAACCTATTGGTGACATTATATGAAACGAAACACCTGCTTGCCAATTCACCATGTATGACACATAGGAAATTGAGGTTGCCAACTTGGCGAGTTATTAATAGAGTTGGTGATTGTTGCAATAAAATACATAATTACCCTTTCTTTATCTTTTTGAAAGTCATATCTTTCTTTATCTTATTTTATTTTCGCTGATTTTGGCCATCACAAAATGGGCCAAATATGGAAATGACATGAAAATCAATAATTATTATTTTCCCCCAGCAGTATTTTTTGTTTTGTTCAGGATTTTAGTTTTTAATTTTATCTTTTGAAACAATACATTTTGAACTTTTTTACTTCTTTTTATGGCATTTTCTGTTGTTTTTTTTAACTCCTGGTATTCATCTTTTTTCTTTGCTGCTCTTCACAAAAAAAGTAAGTATTTTTTTAATTTCATTCCTTTTATTTTGTTTAAACTGTAGGCTATCTCAGCATTTCAGAAACTCATGATTTGTTACAGCTAAGTCGCCCCCTTGGTTTCCCTGTAACTCGACAACAGGCACTGTCTGGCATAATTAAGAAATACTGCCAAGCAGTGCTTGGTGCACAGCACTTCGATATCAGATTAGTTTCCTGTCATGCATCAGAAAAAAGGCCATCTTTTGGACTGTATGAAAACAGTTGTGTGAGATATATTAATGCCAGTGTTTGCTGCAAAAAATTTTAAAAATCACGGTGACCACAGTAATTTAGTGCTTATAGTCACGGACTAGTGGTCGGTGTGTAACAAGTGCCACAGAAGACCTGCTATTTAGAGGAGCTGATTCACATTCATTCTGTCATAGTTCAAAGTCCTTCCATTGGTGTGGTGTGAAAGTTCAGAGAGGGGGTTGCCAACTCAGGTATTGTCCTCATCACTTGACTATGTTTCAAAATTAGAAGGTCCATTGCCAATAGCTCTTGAAAAATTATGATACATAAGTGCATTGCAAGATAATTTGATAACTGTATCAATGTAGAATTATTTATCATACATGTAGCATTCTGCAGCTCCTGTATTTCATTTGTGATACCTTCCATAGTTTTTTAATCTTAATTGCTTGGTCGTGTTTGAGCTTCCTTTTCTCTCTGTAATGTCCTGAAATCTACAAACTGGTCCCATCAAAACGCTTTGATTACAAACCCACTGGTATCCCTTTAAGAACGAAGGATGCAAATATGTACATACCGCTAGGGCCGGATATTTCTTTTGTCACTCACACCCCCGAGGATTTATTGCAGTTAAGCCTATAAATCCATGAACATACTGAAATATGAATGTGTTGTTTAATATTATTTTGTAGATTATACAAATGGCATGCTTTATGTATTGTTTATTTACTTATCGTATTTTCCTGTATATAATCTGCAGCGGCATATTATCCCTAAAGCCTTTTTTTTTTTCGAGTAAAAAAAACATTGTATAATCCGCAGTTTTTACGGCAAATAATCCAAATTATAAACTGCCGATAATGAGTCATATAAGATAAAAAAAATACACATTATAATTAAAAATAGAAGTAAGAAATTGTACAGAAAAAAAAAATTATTATGAAACGTCTTTTTAAATATGTATGATAATATTTTTTATGATAATCTCAATAAAACAAAAGAATTCTTTGCTACTGCCACCTATGCTTTGAGTTGTTAAACAAAACATTCCATGCGGAAAAATCTTTCTTTTTTTTTTTTAAATTTAGCGAGTTAACAGCAAAAAAATTTAAATCGAGACTGCTTTCCCATTGTCTCTTTCTTTTAAAATCCATTTATTTATTTCTTCCACTAATTCTGGCCAGTGAGGTTTTCCACGATGATCGACTCTTTAACGTCTATCACAATTTTCAAAGTTGGTCTTGTTTTTTCTCCACAAACAAGTATTCATTTCATCAACGTTGAAAAACCTTGCAGCTTCCCGACTTCATTAGCCTTCTCTATAACTTTTAACTTGAAGTTTGCAGTGTAACTTAATGCTTTCTCTTCAACATGATCAAAACTTTCAAAGGACGTAATAGCTCTAGCCAAGAGAAAATTGGAAATGGCGCCAGCGACTAGTAAATGTTTTTTCTTCCGAGGAATTGAATTCGTTTTTGAATGTAATTGGACAAAAACTAGTTATGGCTGAAATACGTCATGCAAGTCATGAAAGTGCCATCTATTATTTATTTAAAACATAGAAGGCATTTCTTTCAAAACTTTATTGTTAGCTTTTCTGATGGAGAATGTTTTTTCTCAGATAATCCGCTTTGGTGTATAATACGCATAACGAAATTTTAAACTTTTTAACACATAATCCACGGATTAAATACAGGAAAATACAATAAGTCAATTTCTGTTAAAGTACAATTTTTTAAAGGTTTCCAGGTTCTATTCCTGGGCTGAGCAAGGTCGACTCAACCTTTCATCCTTACTGCAGTGGGTCAATAAATAAGTACCAAGCTTGCTTGGGGACTTAAAACACTGGGGGTCTCCCTTCAGACTGACCACCTGATCGGGACATCTGCTCATGCACCCTATGGTCTCGTATATTGGGATGGGCACAGTAGGTCCTGGTCCTCATGGGCTGTTTCACCACTGAGTTTGAGTATGGAAACTTTTAAAGCAGGTTGTGAGAGGGTGAACAAGCAAAAAATTAATCTTCTATTGTTGATGACCATAGAGAGAGGCATTTTCTTCCTATGTAATCGGCATACAAAACTAAATTCAGTGGGACAACAGTCCATGAGGGCTAAGACTTAAGTGTGCCTATCTCAGTATACGTGACCATTGGGTGCTGAGGTGCATGAGCAGATGTCTCGATCAGGTGGTCAGTTTGAAGCAAAATTCACAATGAACAGAACAATCAGAATATATAATTTTTCACTATCATTACTCTCAGAGTCTAATTTAGAATCAGTTTTGCATTCTGCTTTTTTAAGTTCAGTTAAATGTTTTTAATGTTTCAACCTTTTAAAAGTTTAAAAAAAAGGAGAAAATATATGTTGTCTACCAGATCTAATTATCCATTAAAAACTAAACTGCAAACCCAAACCAAATGCTCTAGCAAAAATGAAGCTGTCATCCTTACTGTAAACAAAAACAGCGCAAGTTATAAAACATTCAATTCGGAAACATTTAATTCTCCTAATGTTTATAGATCAAAATCCACATGCATGCGAGTAATATTTCTCTCATTGCAAGTAGAAGGTTAGATCTACATGAGTCTCAAATCTTATGAACATGTAATGCCATCTATTGCCAAAAAAATAATTGAGCTTTCCAAATGTTCCCAGTTAGTGTTACAGATCTGTGATGACCTATATTCACAGTATTGCCTTCGAACCCGTTCTGGACTGCCTTTGCGCAATGATATGGAGCATTATTGTACTAAGATCTCTCGCTGTTGGTAACAATTTATTTTGCAGTACTCCCTAGTTTCTCCTGTTCTTACAATGTGAAGTCTTCTAACAACACGAGAAAATAACCCCATATCATCACTTTTGTTGGAAGTTTTATTGTGGGCTTCAGACATTGAGGTCTGAATTCTCTATGAGTGTGTCATCTTACATAGGCACTATTTTTGGAACATGAAATGCAAAACTGACTTTCATCACCAAATATTACCTTTTCTAAGTCTTTAAAAGTCTATAATGAATTATCCTTTGCCTGCGCCAATCAACTAGTAATGGTTTGGGGGGAGCTTTAAAGTCTTGTACTCCAATTTCCAGCTGTCTTCCTTTCACAATTCATGGGCAGACATTCACATTTTTTTTTTTTTATTGAAAACAATTATAAAATCCCTGTGCACCACAAAGTATCACACGGGAGACATTCGCATTGGATGTCAAAATCTGTTTTTTCAAAATTTTTGGTGAATGAAGCTATTTGCTTAAAGTGAAATTGTGTGCTATACTCGGTCTTCATGTAAACTTGTTTTTCTTGGGCTGTTCAGATTGCTTCCTGTTACAATACAGCTCATTTCAGATTATTTTCTTGTGGTAGTAGAAGTCCACATGGTACTTCAGCAGCAATTTGGCGCATAAAATAACCTTCATCCTTCAAAAGTATTATTTTTGTCTTCCGTTATAACTCAGAAAGGAAAATTTATCCATAATTCCAATATTATTCACCCATGCACTTCAAATTGCTATAGACAACTACTTTCAATACACTAAAACATTCTGTTTGCAACCCTTCATCACTACTGCTCTCTAATTGGTTGGAATAATGGAGCATGTCATTGGTTAAAGTTATTCAGTTGGTTTCTAAGTTATTCAGTTGTTTATTTGCCATCATTTTCTACATTTTGTTACAAGTTGATTTGGAATATAATAAAAAGGCAAGCCATCATTTAATTTACATTTAATGAACTTATTTTAATGTGTTTTAAAAAATACTACAGACACTTGAAGTTTTTTACTTAAATGTTAGTAATCATAAAAGGGAATTAAACTAGCAGTTTATACTAATTGTGGTTATTAATACCAAGGTTTCACCTTGTTTTCTCTTCAGTGAAAAGGTTTTAAAAATGTTATTCAAATGTCTTTTTTTCTGTAGAGACAGTACTGCAAGATGTTTTTCAGGCATCAACAAATCATATATCTTGCATATCAACAAAATCTGTTAAAAATAAAAATGCAAATGGAAATTCTTTTACAAAGGTCATTCTCCAACAATATTAGAGTTTAACTTGTGTGGAGTCTGAGTTTTTTTCTGCATCTGCATCATTTGATTCAGTGTCAGATTTGTCAAAGAAACATTTTCTTTTCCCCATTCTATGAGATAAGAATCTTTCCATTGATTTATCCATATGTGTTGCACTTAAGAACAGCTCTTATTTATTTAATTTTTTTTTACTGTTACTGCTGTGAAAGAAATTGAATATTTCTTTTAGTTTATTGGTAAAAGTTGAGAGAGTTGTACAGTTTTTGCTACCATTGCGCAATATTCATTTTCCTAGACCAAATATTCTATCTAATTGAGTGAATATTTTTTAAGAATTTGTTCCCAGATTATATAAAGCCATATGTATAGTTTTAAGGAATGTTTTTGTTTCTCACAAGTTACTTGCTTCACTAACCTCCATTTTGTGCTGAAGGACTTTTACATGGACTTCAAAATCTTAGTTCAAGTGTTCGTCAGAAACTTCTCATGCCAGTGATCTTGTTTTCCCTCAAACTTTCAAACATTTTTATTCTTTTAAAAAAAGTCATGGTAAGAAATAAATAATATTAAAATGAATCTATTGCTAAACTGATTGCTTTATTTAATTATGGACAATTGAGAATATGCTTATCATATTGGTATTTTTTTCTACATATGTGAATATGAAATCATTGTGAAAGTTTTCAAATTGGTCTTTGAAGTACTGCAAATGCTGCACTTTGAGGGCATTATTATTAAATGTTTCTTGTTCGTGTATAGAAATGTGTACTCATTTTACAATTAATTTTTATTTGGCATTTTTTCTCCCTTTTTCTCTTTTAGTGTTTGATGTACATGACAGAGCACACACAAGACGTGAAGAAAGTTGAAAAACTGACAAGTCAGTTGATGAGGCATATGGCATCAAAAGAAAAATAGCATTTAAAAAATTTTATTGTATATGTCTTGTGGCTGCTCTGTAAATATATTTTTTTATAAAAAAAATAATAAATTGATCAAAATTCCAGATCATTATATACATGCTTTGTAATTATCAATTTTTTATACTTTTTTCATTTGGTGTTATATTTTTATAAGGCATCAGAAACATTGTAAAGAATCTAGAGATATCTACCGATTTGTTACACCATTCTTTTGATGATCTGATAAGCATTTATGCTTCAAAAAAAAATGCATGATCAGTTGAATGAGCAATGGTATTTACAACTATAGACTGCTGAAATCTAATTCTGAATGAGCAAAAATCATTTCCAAGGTCTTAAAAACAATGATTAGAGGTTATCTAAATTCAAATAATTTTTTTGCCATTTCTGTGGCATGTTAAAAATAAATTACTGAATTTAATAGTATATGCTGTGTTTTAGTTTTGAGTGCTTTCAACTTCCTACTTTGTCTGATTCTAAGGTACACTTCATGTCTCATATGTTTGTGTTACAGTTAGAGGACTAAATTAACAACTGATCTGAGGCCCAACTTACCAGATCCACTCCACCGAAATATAAAAATTTAAAACCAGAACATATTTAACATGCATTATAAATTTAAATTATCTAGTTTTTCTTGGAAAAGAAATAGTGTGTAAAATTTCTTTACACAGTTCCTAATTGTTTAGATAGTTGCAATTGACAATCAGAAAAGAAGCCACTGCACAAGCTCTAAATTTTCTTATGTATCTGTTGTGATAGAGATCTTTCTCATTTAATAAAATTTGTGATTTTAAGCTCTTGGGAAGTTTGATGTGAAACATTTTGATTTACTGTTCCAATAAAATACTATATAAGCATGTGGCAGTTTCATCAATTTATTGCTGTCATAGTTGCATTTAATTTGAAGTTGTACTATAATTAAAACTCGTTTCTCAGTATTTTGTGTGCATGGTTTTTACCCCTAAATAAAAGAGATGTTACATATCTGAATTCCAATAAAAATATGAATGGGAGATTTTTTTCAAAATCCTAAGTATCTGTTATCACTTGTTACTAAAAAAATTCAAACATTGCAAAGAAGAAAAAAAATAGCTTAAATTTTTGTACTTAGTCTTTTTTGAAGATTCTTTTGTTAATATCAAATGAAAAAAATGCCTTAAAATTTTATTTCTAGAACACTATTCTTCATATGATCATTTGAACATTATGTATAGATATGTACTAAATTTCCCTTCTCAAAAATTACTTTTTAATGAAGATGGGAACATCTGTACATAAAGAAAAATAGATGAAATTAGAATTATTTTATGCAAAAATAGAAGTGGTAAAAAAAATCTACTGGCCCTTCCACCAACCTCACGAGAGGACTTGCGGCTCAACGGCTATTTAGAGTACCCCCATGCCGCAAAGGCATACATTTACAAACATCCATGCCTTCTCCGGGATTCGAACCCAAGCACAGCGGTCAGCATCACTAACCACTATATAGGATGGGCGGCCAGTGAAGTTGAGTTTTTTTTTCTTTTTGTGTGATAGTAAAAAATATGCACATTGCCCCCTCCAAAAGTTAAGGTACAACCTGTTTTTTGTGTCAAATTTTAAAAGGAATGAATGTAAAAACAAGAAAATTGGAAAAAATGTGCACTGGGCAGTTTTTTACTGACGTAAAAATTTCCATGTTTAGCACAAATATAATTTAAAACAAAACATTTTCAGAAAAATCAGTTCTCAGAAAAGTTTTTCACAATTTTATTTGGAAAAATGTCGAGGAAACATTACAAAAAGGGTTTTTAATGAGGAATGTGTCCTCCCCCTGACTGCAATGCATTGGCGGCATTGAATTTGGATGCTGCCAATCACGTTGACGGTCATCAGTGTCACTTTTCCCTACAAGAAGTCTAAAAGTGTTATGTCTGGAGATCTTGTTAGCCACATTATTGGACTTTCTCTTTTCATCCGTCGCCGCGGGGTACTTTTTCTCACTTCACTCTCCAGCATACCTGCACCACTACAGGTGGAGGTTTACTGGACCCTCCCATTTACGTTGTACATGTGTTGATTTAAATTCAATAAACGATGCTATAGCTTGCATTTGCTCTTGTGGTATGAACGGAATGTGGTAAAATGCGGGGACGTACGCCATCTACATTCGTCCAAAATTAAGGTCACAAACATAAAATCTGTGAAAACTGATGAACTATTTACTGTGCTGGCATAGAGACATATTACAATGTCAGGAAGAATATATTAACAATATGGAAAAGTTTTTAATTGTGAATTTAGATACAAGTCGTATCGAAAAATGTGAAATCATGAATCAGATATAATGCATTTACCTCGGGAAAAGTCTCTGATATGAAATGCAACCACTGTGAACTGCTATACAAGCCTCACAACGAGCTTCCGTATTGTTTATGAAGGTTTCAATAAATATTTGTGGCAACAAAGCCAATTTTTCTAAAAGCGACTTTTAATTCCCGGGGGTTCCTGGGAAGGGAACTACGCTGAGAAATGGCTTTTCATAGACCATCTCAAACCTATTCAATAGAATTGTGATGCGGAGACCTCGAGGGTCAACCCATTCGGCGAATATCCGCTCCTTCATGAAATTCATCAACAATGTGAGTTCTGTGTGGCCGCGCATTATCGTTCATAAAAATGTAGGCCGGGACCAAAGCACCCAGAAAACCTCACATATGCCTCCAGGGTCTCATCCCTATAGCGCTGTGAGTTGACAGTACCCGCATCGAAAACGTACAGTGGTGTATAACTGCCCAACATAGGAGGGAAGAAAGCGAGCTCTATTTTTTCTCCAGGTGAAGACTCGACGAGAATCACTTTGAAAAGTTTTCGAGTTCCCTGAAAAGGACCCCCCTTCTCTTATGGTGTCCACAACTGCTGTTTTCAGTTCCACAATATCCGGTCTTTCCTGCTGTATGCAATCAAAGGGACGTTCCAGAATGGACGTCGGGTGTAAAGGCCAGTCTCTGAAAGATGGCTGTAGACTGTTTGCCTGAAAATTCATCTTCCAGACATAGCAGCAAGGTCACGAGCAGTCTGAGGAGCCATTGTTCGCCTATGTCGACGTGCGCTTAGTGTCAATAGCGCTTAAGGTATCCGAACACGTTGAAAATGACCAAATTCAGACAAGATTGATATTTTTGTTTTCTATTTTATTTAATACATCTACATTTTGGCTTTACAAAACATACTTTGTTTTGATTCTATGCTTCTTAGAGGTCAAGTTACAATCAATTTTATTAAGTTAGAAAAACCGGAAGTGGGTCTTTGATCTACCAGAAGTGGGCATTTAAATTGCTCGAAATCTACACTGGTGTGCAAAACTTAAGCAACAATGTAAAAATTTAGCAGATAGCCATGAAATTGCAGAAAAGGAGGTCTGGAGATCAGTACAGTGAACAAGTAAGTCAGTAGAAACTTCATGCGTATGCAAATATCAGGAACCAAACGTCAGAAGCGACGTGAGCGTACGCAAAATGCGTGATGTCGGCGCGCGCTGCTCAACAGTAGAATAAAATGAAGGACGGAGACGCAATTCAACATATTCGTTGCAAGTGCCAGTAAGTCAGTTCGTGAAATATGGCTAGAAGAAATCACCTGGACGACTTCACACGTGGAAGAATGATCGGAAAGCTGGAGGAGGGGCGTACCGTCACCAGTGTAGCTGCAGAGCTCGGAATCAACAAAAGTGTCATTTCGCGCGCTTGGAAAGCGTTCCAAACCACAGGTACAGCTGTTAGAAAGGTTGGTGGTGGCCGCCCGAGGACGACAACTGCAGGGGATGACCGATATATCATCCTGCAGGCGAAAGGAGGCCGACGGCAGTCAGCAAGCGTCATTGCTCAGCAACGGGGCGACAAGTGTCACGGTTTACTGTGGCCAGACGCCTTCACAAAGGGGGCCTATTCGCCCGCCGTCCTGAACGCTGCTTCCGGTTGAAAGTTGACCACCGACGCCACCATTTACAGTGGTGCAGAGAGCACAAAAACTGGACGACTGATCAATGGAGTCGTGTCCTCTTTACGGATGAGAGTCGGTTCAGTACCAGAAGCGATTCTCAACGCGTTTTGCTTTGGAGAGAGATCGAGGCACGGTTTTATACCAGTAACATCAAGGAAAGACACCATTACGGTGGTCCTAGAGTTCTTGTCTGGGGAGGCTGTGATGACCCCCCTGGGTCACACCTTGAACACCAAGATTAATTTGAGGCAAAGAACCACCAAAAGCCATTTTGAATAATATTATTTATTTTTGTTATAATTTCCTCAAAAATCTCTGATAACAAATAATATAATAATGTTACGTCTTCTAAAGGGATTTTTTGCCTTTATATTAAATTAAATTACTAAGAATACGATTGATTACTAATCTAACTCAACCGAAATAAGATATCCGAGAAACACACGTATTCGAATTCTTAACTGTCATTTAACTAACTAAGTATCTCAAACTGACGCTTACTTTAAGCGTACGTGAATTATATTTACCGCTGGCTTATATCAGCTTTCTGGTACGTCTAGTAGCCCGACGTCTTCATGAATCTAATCTCTTTGAATCTTCTAGTTTTGCTTTTAACGTTGTTGGCTCAATAGCCTACCATCATCTCTCTTGCTATCTCGCAACCCTCGACTTAAATACCTTATCTAATTTAAATATCCCAAACTTCTTTTTGGAGTTGATTGGAAATAAACGCGGATTTATATTCCCCAAAAAGACGCCTAAGAAGATTAGTGGAAAGGTTCCGTACAGATTCGTCACAAGGTCTTATGCTGAACGGGCGAACTGAGCTCCACATTTTCGATAGAGGGTCTGTAATCGGGGATCGCTATTGTGAGGGGATCGCTGTTTGAAGAATGGGTACTCCTACCGCAAGAAATGTTGCACCAGCTGGTTCTGAGTATGCGAAGACGGTGCGAAGCAACCATTGCAGTGAGGGGAGGGCATATACCATATTAAGGAACATCTGCTTGTTGTTCTTCCTGTTGGATAGACCATCATGAGTCACGATACTATGCATTCAATAAAGCTTGTTTTTGTTTGATTCCATACCGTATGCATTGTATTCCTTTTTCAGCGCCGATGCTTTCGTCATCCTTTACGTACATAATGCTCTCCCTCATTTCTGAATTTCATGTCCCTCAGATGATTTTTCGTGAAGTTATGGCAATAAACCCACCTGTTGCTTAAGTTTTGCACACCAGTGTATCATGGTGAGTCTGATCACATAAAATATTACAAACGTATTTCTATAAAACTTTTTGCCCGTGATATTTATGCTATTTTTTAGAGAATGTACTAAAATATTTCTTATAGTATGAATATTATTTGAGTTAGGGCATGTTACTTAAATAATGGTCTCATAAAGGCGTTATTTTTCTTATAACGTTTACTCAATCACCTCTAAAAGTTTCAAATTTTAATAAAACATTAAAATTTTGGTACATTCTCTAGATAAGTGCCTCTAGATTGTTTTGGTAATTCTTTTACTAATATAAATTTATTATTTTTTCTCTAATTGCTTTGAAGTTTTACAAAAATATTGCTAAAATTTCACATATAATTGTGATTTTTATGAAATTCCGGCAATTTATTTTAAATATTGTTGATTAAATATTAGTATTTATTGGTATTGAATCCTAAAAAAGCCTTTATATGTTTAAACATGTTATTTTGTCAAAAAGTACTCTGAGCGTGTTCGGATACCTTAATGCGATCCTGAGCAGATGTTGATGCTCTGTGGTGACCTTACCCGACCTTCATGATGACAGTACCACTTGTTTGGAATTCATTCTATAACAGGGAGACCTTTTTCGGGCCACTTGTTACTATCGAGCCACCTCTGCTTGAGACTGGCCAGCTTCAAGCCTGGCAACGGCTCTCCGTTTCGAGAAACCATTCAAACGATTATGAGAGCCTATTCTCACTGCAAACAGACTAACTTGTTTGTTTTAATGCAATATTTACAAAACTGGAGCCAAAATTCCCATATGCTTCAACGGTCTCAATCCAGTAATTCTACAAAAATTATCTGTAAGCAACATATTTATCTAAATTGAAGGTTGACATAATATTATTCGTTCTTCAAAATATATAAAATACAAATTCTATCAATTTTCTTTGAAACTATGACGAAAAACATGTTTGTGACCTTAGTTTTGGACTGAGCATAGTTTGCATTTCATTAAACAGAAACTTTAATCTCTTTTCTTCATTGAACATAAAAAAAGACTATAGTGAAAATCTTTTTTATTAATTAGTGTAGTCATGCTTCCTGGACAATAAGATTCTAAAATCTCAAGAGATTAGGTAAGTAACAATTATCTGTCAATTAAAATATTAAGAAAAGAGAACAATGTTCATCGTATAAAAAATACCAATTCTCTTTAATTTGCAATTCACAGATATGAGTAAATCATAACTAGAGAAACATATTAAATTCAAATGACCTAGATCCCTCAGAAACTTACCTTCACTAGGTAAGTATGGAGTTTAGGATTCGGATGATTTTTCTTAGGTACTTGTATGTTATTGTCCCGTGTTGGTGGAAAACACTAAAGACTATCAAAATCAGATAGTCCTTCGTCACAATGCTTCACAGCAATCATACAATTTCTTGAGTGTGTTTGATTTCTGGACAATATTTTGTGTAATTTAATTTGGTTGCTGATTTATACTCACAAAAAGAAAACTTTAAAAAGCTCATTTCATGCATAGAACCAGGGACGTCTTTAGGCAGGGGCCTCATTTCATTCTCGATTCAGCCTTTTTAAGATCATGATTCGAATCATTTCAATGATCAAATGTTATGCGCGGTTCTATTATCCGAAAAACTGGGAATTTCGGATGATATGTCAACTGGGTGCACATGTGATGACCGCGTTCCATGTACAGGCCTAGGCCTACCACCATACACCATCAATACTCATTCAGTTCAAAGGCAGTAGTCGGTCGAGCCGATCTTTGCGATTGTAAGTTATGCACATTTATTTGCTTCGGGTATTTGACAACGTATGTTATGTATTGTCTGTTTTTATGGGTCATAGGTGGGGCCTACATTTATGTAGGGGCCCAGGGCCTCAAAAAATCTTAAGATGAACTTGTATAGAACTGCCAGTCATAACTTCACGAATCTGGAGATAAACATTCACACAAAATGCGTTTAATGAATGCAAAGCCTCCGAAAATGACGTAATAAATAGCACAGTGAATTGGTTGGACACCATCTCAAACCATATCTGTCTAAATTTATGTGGCCCCAAGGCACGTGCCAAGGGAGCAAAAATTTAGACTTCATAGTTTTTTGTTTTATCTACTTATAGATGGAATGTATTAAGTGATCATGTGCAAAAAAGCAATGAACAAAAGTTGAAAATTGAACTTATATATATATATATATATATATATATATATATATATATATATATATATATATATATATATCTTGTGCTGAAATCATTGAGTGAAACTAGATGGTCTGCAAGGGCAGATGTTCTCAGAGCTTAAGTTATAAGCAATAATGAAATAAAGAACGCTCTTGTAAATTTAATTGAAGACAAAACTCAAGACATCCGAGTCACAGCAAAACGCTAGAAAGTTTTCAGACTACTTTGTTAATGGTGATTTGGGACGAAATCTTACAAAGGGTGGACAAAACCAGTGAAATACTACAGAGGGAAGAGTTTGGATTTTCTTGGCACTACTAAAGAGTTACAGACGTTATCTTTGTTTTTATCTGATAAAAGATCCAACTTTGAATACTACGAGGCAAGAGCATTGCAACTAGCTAACGCGCCTGAGTACAGCTATGAAAAAATCAGAAAAAGGAAATTTTTTCAGATGAGTAAAGCTATTCATTCTGAAAGAATGACTCCAAGAGAAAGATTTCGAGCTGCAGTTTTCATACCCGTTATTAACAATCTTGTAACACAATAAAACAAAAGGAAGGATTGCTACGAAGCTTTCAATACAAAATTCCAAATATTCAGAAATCTTCATGAAAAGGAGTAAGAACCAGATGAAATAAAGGGTGTTTTTTTAGAGGTATAGAACTTTAATTTGCAATAAAACAACGATGTTTTATTCGATTGACATGAATATTTTTTATTCGAAAGATAATCTTGTGACATTACATTTTAAATATGATTTCTGGCATAGGACTGCCACGGCTGGCTCGGATGTAGTCCAATCTGGACGTCCAATTTTCGATGACTTTTTCCAACATTTGTGGCCGTATATCGGCAATAACACGGCGAATGTTGTCTTCCAAATGGTCAAGCGTTTGTGGCTTATCCGCATAGACCAATGACTTTACATAGCCCCACAGAAAATAGTCTAGCGGTGTTAAATCACAAGATCTTGGAGGCCAATTCACAGGTCCAAAACGTGAAATTAGGCGGTCACCAAACGTGTCTTTCAATAAATCGATTGTGGCACGAGCTGTGTGACATGTTGCGCCGTCTTGTTGGAACCACAGCTCCTGGACATCATGATTGTTCAATTCAGGAATGAAAAAGTTAGTAATCATGGCTCTATACCGATCACCATTGACTGTAACGTTGTGGCCTTCATCGTTTTTGAAGAAGGATTCCACCAGCTCATAAAGCGCACCAAACAGTCAGTTTTTCTGGATGTAACGGTGTTTCGACATACACTCGTGGATTAGCTTCACTCCAAATGCGGCAGTTTTGTTTGTTGACGTAGCCAATCAACCAGAAGTGCGCTTCATTTCTAAACAAAATTCGCTTATGAAAATCGGGAACAACGGCAATCTCGTTTTGGGCCCATTCGACGAATCTACGCCTTGCTTGATCATATTTAAAATGTAATGCCACAAGATTATCTTTCGAATAAAAAAAATTCATGTCAATCGAATAATACATCGTTGTTTTATTGCAATTTAAAGTTCTATACCTCTAAAAAAACATCCTTTACTTGGCTCAAAGCCATCCCAAAGACATCAATGAAGAACTGTTTGTGCTAGAGTTAGGCCCGCTTTTCCACTTAGGCACATGCCTAGGGCGCAAAAGAATTGGGAGAAGACAAAAAATGGGGGGGATAAAAGAGGCAAAAAAATTGAAATTATAGCGAAAGTACCACCGCCAAGCATTTCTGCCCTTAAGAGAGTAAAGACTGAAATGAGATCTACTATGGAAAAAAATGCTTAATAGTTCGATGTTGCTATGTGCCCAAAATGATATTACAATGGATATTCATTACAATGATGTTATTAACGATTTTGCAATGCTCAAAACTCGGAGGAAACCTTTGTTGTTCAAGTACAATGACAGTGACTCAACAAAGAATAATAAGGATGCCTAAAAGTAAAATGTAGTAAAACGATAAGCAAAGAAAAAAATTAGAATAAACAAGTTGAAAACATTTCATACAATAATGTGTACTTTATATTGTAATTACAAACGATTTCATTAATTCAAAAGGGGGATCCGTGATGCCCTAAGGTAAGAAATGAATAAGAGTGGCAAAAACATGCCACTACCCCATTGACATAGCTAGTCCCGAATGGGCCCCGTATCAAAATTCCTTTAAGGCATTTTGGGGGCCCCTTACGATTTTTTACTTACACATGTTGAGGCCCCGTATCACTGATACGGTTGTAGCTACGCCCCTGCGCTACCCTTTCTTTATGGCTACCGTTTGCCAGTTCAGGACACAGCGGGTCCATAGGTGGTGAATAAAGGACTCTCCAAAGAGCAAAAACAAATAAACGAGTTTGAATAAAAGGAAAATCCCTTCCAAACTAATACTGAAGGAAGGGGAAGTGCTCTGAAAATTGTGGGAGGTGGGGGCGTAACAATTTGAAGTGCCAAGGGCACCGGTGAGCTTAAAAACGGCCCTGGCAAGAGTCAACATTTCAAAAAAATAGCTCGAGGAATCTCTTCCTTCATCAAGAAAAACAAGTTGGTAAGTACCTTCCTAAATTTAGAATTGACTCTTTCTGTGACAAAGCATACCGCAGAGAAGCTTTTCTGCCCTTTAGAGATAAGGACTTAAATTAGATCTACTATGGAAAATGAAAAGTTTAACAGTTTGATGTTGCTTTGCATTAAAAATTTAATTACAATGGAAATTTATTACAATGTCATTAATGATTTTGCAATGATCAAAACTCGTAGAAAATCAGTTGTACAAATACAATGACTTAAATAAGGATATCTAAAAGTAAAAGATAGTAAAGCGATAAGCGATGATAATTAACAAGTTGAAAACAATTTCGTACAATAATGTATACTCTATACCAGTGCTTCTCAACTTTCAATATTTGCGACCCCCCAAAATTGCCAATTTCTTCGAAAAAGAGTTTGCTCAATGCGAAGAATCACAAGCATGTATTTTAACTTGAAATGAATACAGTCGAAAAAAAATTCCCCATCTTCCAAAAACTCTTATCCCCCTGTCCCTTTTTGATTAGCTGACATCGAAACTCCTATGGGTGGAAGGAATGTCCATTGTGACCCCACTCCGGAAGGAAGAGAAATTAGTACATATTAAAGCACATATTAAATTTTTAATTATTTAACATATACTCCTACCCCGAACTCTTCAAAGTTCAACATAAAAGAAAAGGTGACATCAAACATAAAGAGAGAACCACTATACTTTAAGCAAATTTTGCTCTAGCACTGTGTGGTCGGCATTTCAATTCAATCCAAAATAAAAAAAAATATGTTCAAATCATGTGAATGTTATCAGGTTTCAAAAGTATAAAGAATAATACTTCAGAAAATATTTCCATACAATTTTTCTCGTAAAATAATAAATTCGGTTCAAAATGTCACCTTTAAAATGTGACTGAAGGATAAATCCAATTCGCTTCTTTTAGCCTAACCCGTCAAAAACATAATCATCGCACATAAATAAATTCATTATGTGAATTTATACGCTGTTTTTGGGGAAGCATTGAGTTCATCTTTAATTTTCCAAATTTTTTTGTTTTACTCCAGCCGGTCTCAAAATATTCTACACATCTTGAAATTTGAGAATATGTTTTGTTTTTCTCAAAAATTACAATTTAAATAGCCAATGGTCACTACTTTTTACACATGATAAGTACACTTGTCATGACACAAAATGCTGAAATGTTTCCATGATGAGTATACTTATCAATCACACACAGTTAACTGGTCAAATAATAAAGATGATACTATCAAATGTTTTGATATGAATAGAAAGGTGTTTAAAGATGTAATCTGTGTTACACAAGTATATTTATTATCTTCAAAATTAGATTCCTAATTACATGATTTTATAAATTTACTAGCTGTACCCTGCCACGTGTTGCTGTGGCTCAGTCTGGTTAAATGGGGAAAAAAAAGAGCTGGTCCATCCAGCCAATTGTGAATCTTATATTGGGCATAATTTTCTTAATGGATAGTATGGTTTAATTACAGAGATGGAGGTCTGAGAACTTAAAATTAATTTGAGTTTCAAAACATGAGAAAAAACCAGGTGATTCCAAGTTATTTAAGATCTAAACCAGACAGTGAAATGCATTGCAAATCACAAAAATATGTAAGAAATAATCAACACAAATCAGATGAAATCCCAAAAATATGTAAGAAATAATCATAAACAAAAATCAGATAAAAATCCCAAAAATATATAACAATCATAAGCAAAAAGTAATTAAATGCAAACCACAAAAATAAATAAGAAATAATTTTAATAATAAATTAAATGCAAAAATACATAAATAGGTTCATAAAATTATAATAAACATAGAGAAATTGAAAACAGCCCAAACCTGATAAAAAAATTACATTAATTTAAATAAAAAAAGTCTTAAGCAGGTAAAAATATACACAAATTGGAAATATCTGTATTTTGTAATCCTTGCATACAAAGGGTTAATTTTGCAATACTTGTGGGTATACAATATTTTTTGTTTTACCATTGTTTGCGTAAATATAAAGGCTATCAGGTTTGCCAACACGGCAACACGCAACATACAATTGTCCATGTGAGAAGGAATCCACACTTAAATCTAACCCACACAATTCTAACGATTGACCTTGGGCTTTATTGATTGTGATTGCAAATGCCAATCGAATTGGGAATTGCAATCTTTTAAATTTAAATGGTGTATCGGTCGGGATCATGGGAATTCGAGGAATCAGGACATCTCCTTTGAAAGGCCCAGTTCATATTGTTGCTTCTACTACGATGTTCATCAATTTCTTAACAGCAAATCGCGTGTCATTACAAAGTTTTGGCTGATTGACATTACGCAACATGATAACTGGCACACCTATTTTCAATTTTAATATGTGTGGTGTCATTCCTGGAAGATCAAGAGAGTTCAAAAACTCTGATGGGTAATTGACCACGTCATCTGCTTCCACAACGGTGTCTATCGATTTATATATAATTACCTCACTTTGAATACTGGACTGTATAAAATGATTAAGTCGATAGACATCTTTATTCTTTGCGGCAAGGACAGCTCGTTCACTGAGCCAGTTGTGATTCCTATAATTAATTTGAATATTAGGAAATACTTTTGAGATAAGTTCCTCTTTTGATGTCACTAAATTACAAAAATTATCAGGTAATGAAATTTGTCTTGTCTCATCTATTGGCAGTTGTCCGTTTCCAATGTCCAGTAACTGTCGCGAGAATACCTCGGCTGATCGATCGTTTTGAAGCTGGACTCGCATATTCGTAGTCAACTGTAATATATGCACATGTCGCCACAATGTTGACTATTTCAGGCAAGCATTTATTTCGTCCGCTGGTGTCGATCGAGAAACTACAGGCAATATTTGTCTAAAATCTCCTGCGAGCAATATCAATGCATTCCCGAATGATTGAACGTTTTCACGCAAATCTTGTAACGATCGATCCAGAGCTTCAAGTGATTTTTTATGTATCATCGTACATTCATCCCAAACAATAACTTTACATTTTTGTAATATTTTTCTCATACCAGACGTTTTAGAAATATTGCACGTGGGAGTGTTGATAGTTTGTATATTCCATGGCAATTTCAGAGCTGAATGAGCAGTTCTTCCACCTGGTAACAATGTCACTGCTATTCCAGACGAAGCGAGAGCTAATGCTATGTCATTCTTTGATCGAACCGTTTCCAGAATCAATCTGATAAGAAATGTTTTCCCGGTTCCTCCTGGTGCATCCAAGAAGAAGGTCGCCCCCCGACTCCATCAGTTATCATTTGCATTATGCGATCACAAATGCCCTTCTGTTCACATGTTAATTTTGGAATGTTTGATTGGACATACAACTGGAAATCACTGATGTTGTAACTTTGTTCACGGCGCAAATCCACACCAAATGAGCCAATCTCAGCTCGGGTAGGTGCTGGCATTCCCAATTGATAAGAATTTATGTCCAGAAAAAACTGTGTGTGAAGTTTAAATTTTCGCATTCAGGGAGTTACCAAAAAAATAAAAATTATATATTTATTTAATTTAGGATCCTTGGAGAGAGATAAAACAGATGGAAAATTTCAATCAGTACATCACTTGTTTGTGGAGAGATTTTGAAATAATGCTAAAAAAAATCCATAGCATACAGAATTTAAATTAGTATTTTGTATATAAAAACTATCCAAAATATATATCCCGAGCTTAAAAATAAATTAAAAAACAAAATACAATACTAACTTTAATTGACATAAAAAGAACTGAACTATCTTTATCAATGTGAAAGCATAATTTGATAAAATAATTACAATCTTACGACCACCTGCTTCCTCAATACATTTTGAGCCATCTGTCTGTTTTGCTTATTCACTGATGTCTATTCCTATTTGATGTGAAATTACCCCTAGCACTGCTTTTGCTTGGCCCGTATTACCCAAGTTCAATTTTCTGCAATGTAATTTTATGCAGTGAAGCCGATTGAGACTACACTTAAAAAGGTTAAGATAAAAACCCATGAAATTGCAAAACAGCCCTGAGTGGGCCCTGTATCAAAATTCTTTCAGTTGACATTTTTTAGGTATGAGCACCATGTTAGAGGGATTGTAGTAACACTTATTGGGGCCCCTGCATCATTGATACGGCGGTAGTTACATTCCTGACAAAAGCAAACCGTGATAACTTCAAGTGTTTTGTTAACAAATTACTAATAGAATCTGCTTAAGAAAGTTATAAAATAAACTCAAATCTTAAAAAAAAAAGTAAAGTTCAAATATATTGATATATATCAGAAAATCTTTATTTTTCCATTTGTATTTCAATAGTAACATCAAATGAAAGGTACTTACGTATTATCGCAACCTATTGGCGACATTGTATAAAACGAAGCACATGATTGTCAATTAAGCGCGTACAACAAATGCAAAAATGGGGGATCGCCAACTTTGCGAGTTACCTTGAACATTGGCGATTGTTGCGATAATACGTAAATATCAAATCAAATTTAAAAATTTGTCTAAAACAGAGAAAAAAACATTTTTATTAAAAATCCTTTCGATTAATTTTGACAAATTAAAATTTCGCCATGCAGAAAAAAAAATATTGTGTTAAAGGTTCAAGTGTAGTACAGGGGGGTCACTTCGTATTTGGCGATTTTTTTCTAAATGTCATGGTGAAATGTCGAATTCATTCTAAAATAAATAATTCCGAAAGAAGTACCTTGGTGACCGCTTTTAGTCGCCAAAAAAAAAAGGACTGCGCCAAATGGCCCATTCCAAACATTGAAAACATATCGCGGCATCTTTTGATTTGAGGTAAAGGGTCAACGGATAAAAAAGTAGTTACCAAAACAAAAAAAATAAACGTGAACAAATCATGAATTAATTTAATTTAAAATTACTGGAGGAAGAGATAAAATTGGAGGAAAATTTCAATACTCTATTCTGGAGATCAGCCGGCCAGTCTTCTATTATCGTCAAAACTATTAGGAACTTTAACAACTATTTGGCAGGAAAATAAGTAGCATATAGTTGTCAAATATAATTTTCAAGAATTTTAAAAAAAGAGAAATAAATTTAGCTTAAAATTATAGAAAAAAACACGATGTAAATTATAAGCTCAGTTCAGTTCAGTTCAGGTTTTGTGGGATATGGAGCAACAAAGGCTATGTGATCCCCTAAAAGACAGAAGTTTCTTAAAAATTAGTAGATGTCAAAATATTTCAGTTTCTGGATAAAAAAACTGAATGTTAATCTGTTAGACATAGCTTTGTCCAATAATTCTTTGAAAGTCAGGTTGTGATGTGGATCGATTTTGAGAAAATGTTTTAGATGATTTCGAGGATGAATATATCTATTACAGTTTAACAAGATGTGGTCCAAATCGTTTAAGCAATTACAAGATCTACAATTTGCGTTATCCGATAAATTGAATTTATGCAGAAGTCCTGGAGTGATGATCATTTTGCTGAAGATTCGAGTACATAGGATTTCTTCTCTTCTGTTTCTTGTCCATTTAGAGATGGTGCTTATGTTAGGAATATTTCCCAAGTTTACAAAATATTTGCTTGAATAGAAATTATCATTGGCTTTTTTAAAACTCTCTTGATATATTTTTTTATTGATGTCTTCTGAGGAAATCCAGTCGATGTAAACATTAGACTCGGTGACAGTTCTTGCGAGATTATCCGCCTGTTCATTCCACAATATATTTGAGTGTCCCGGAGTCCAAAGTAAAATCAAATGGTTATTAAAAAGTGATAGAATGTAAATCTTGCTAGCTAATTTATGGATGACACTATGGGATTTAATTGAGTAATTTTGAAGAGCAGAGAGACTATCAAACAAAATTAACAAATTCTTGTTTATAATAGATAGATCATCTAGAGCTTGGGGCAAATAGCCAGAGCTTCAGCTGTAAAAATAGAATTATTGTGATTTATTCTATAAGCAAAATGGGAATTTGCCGTAATACCTGCAATAGATGTAATTTGCTCATTTTTTGAGGCATCAGTAGCTATTATATAAAAGTCCCCTGGAAGTTACGGTTTACCGTTTCATCAAATAAGCCTCTTATAATTTGAACTGGTAAGCTTTTATCCTGAAATGCGAAATTATTGATATATATATTGCATGGGAGAATTGAAAACGATGTTATTCTGGGGATTGAGATTATGTGACTACTAACGGCATTCAAAGGGTTTAGTATATTTATAATAGAATTTTTATCTTCTTCCATAATATTGAGATTCAGAAACTCAGGGTTATTGCTATATAATGGAGAAAAGCTTTGGCTAGAAATTTGAGAAAGGAAAAACTTATTTGCCAATCTTCGTATTTTGTCCGACAGAATTTCTTGTCCAGCCAATTTTAAAAGTACGATGTTTGGGGTCCATTGTGGAAGTCCCAGTGCAATTCGAAGTGCTTTGGTGTGAATAATATTAAAAGGTTTCAGTTGGTTATCAGACCATTTATTTATTATATGACTAAAGTAGTAGAAAATACTGCATATACTATTATTTACTATTTTGATTAGATCTGCTGTTCTTGGTCCATGATGCTTATATGCCATAGCCTTAAAGCTATTAATTTTTTCAAGGCTTTGTTATTTAATTGGTTTCTTAATGAAATATTCTGGCTCCGCTTGGAAAAATGAACTCCTAAATATTTGATAGAGGATTGCCAAGGGAGAGAAAGTCCCTCCAATAAAATATTAGGAAACGTAGTAATTCTTTTGTTTGATAACTCTGATATTGTACTTTTATCTGGACTAAGAGAAAGCTTCCAATATTTACACCATAAACCATTATAAGCAAAATCATAAACATCCCGCGTTAAAGCTATCGGAATGTTGCCAAACCTACAAAACAAAATTTGAGTTGTTAAAAGAATAATTTTAAGAAAATGATTTATTCGAAAATTAGACCCAATTATATGTATCAAAGAACAAAAAAATAGATAAATATGACAACCAATACACATAACCATAGCAGAAATATACAATAATTCGGAAAAAACTATGCGTAAAGTTTAAATTTTCGTATTCAGAGCTAATCGTGACATCGTATGACGTCATAACACTAAAAAATCACTTAAAAATTAAATTTAAAAAATTTAGAGTAAATTTCGAAATAAAAAGTACATAAGATCCTGACCAGAGTCAAATTCAACGTTGTGTCAAAATTTCAGATAAATCCATGCAGAACTTTTTGAGTTATGCGAGCATACACAAACCAACACAACATTTTTTTATATATAGATAGTAGTGTTGTTGGGGGGAAGCGAGTGAACTATTTTTTCTGGCGGAAGGATAACTGTGTGACCCGCCCACGCACGTTTTCCCGCTTTACTCCCACGCATTCTTTCTACGGGGTTCACTGGCTGACCGATTGCTGTCTGCTTTTGGGTCAGACCCACTGTGTGCACACAGTTTCCGTGATCGTTTTTCGTATGTGTAAATAAATAAATGTGCTCTCCCGAGATACCTGAGTGGAAGTAATTCCACAAAAGAACAACAAGTGGTAGCAAGAGTCTGTGGTTGGTCTGTGTGATATGTTAATTAACTTTGTGAACGTTTACTTTCTACCTACAATGGATAAAATAACAATTCCCGATTTAAACGGAACGAACTATTTTATTTGGAAGCTTAAGATGAAAGCTGCCCTTAGCTTAAAGAGATTAGAATCTCTAATCCAGTGTTTCTCAAACTGTGGGGTGTGCCCCCTTGGGGGCGAGCATAATGAAAATAAAAGGTTTAAGAAAATAATTTTTTGGAAT
Organism: Trichonephila clavipes; assembly: GCA_019973935.1. Lineage (NCBI taxonomy): Eukaryota > Metazoa > Arthropoda > Arachnida > Araneae > Nephilidae > Trichonephila > Trichonephila clavipes. The sequence continues at coordinate 267,028 of BMAU01019870.1, read as the reverse complement.
GAAGAAAATCAAAATGCTTTCTGACATAATAAAAAATGCACATTTACACTGATATTATTTATATATATCATCTGGTGATCATCAAAAATAAAAGATTCCTCTTCAAACGTTCATTAGCTATCTTTGATCCTATAACCAAATTAAAAAAGACATTTTGTTTGCTTTACTGTAATCACACAATGAGAGTTTTTAATACATTTCTTTAACCCCTAAAATACTACTTTTGGCTATCATATATTTGACCTTTAAACTTACTGGTATGTTCACTCCATCTGTTTTTCTTTTAGGAAAGTTGTAAATAATATTTCTCTGTTGTTTTTTTTCCATGTGAATGAGTTATATGATATATGGATAAGCATATTGAGTACTTTGAAGGATTATTTGGCCAAGATGTATTTTTACGCAATTCTATTTTAGAACTAATATCCATATGTTTTATTGAATACACTTTTAACACGGGATCGCTCGCGGGATGCACAGAGTCGACTCATGCTCACGAAAACGTTAATTCTGGTTATTTGTTACCAATGACCTTGACAGAGTATCCTCCAATATGACAGTCTTAATGGGAACTAAAATGAATTTATCACATTTCGCCCTCTTTTTTGGGGGAGTTGCAAACGTTTTTTTTTTACAATCAAGTTACTAGTTTTGATCGAGTTCCCTGCGCGACCACTTTTGTTCAAAAATATTTTTTACGAACATGCTTTATGTCCTTTCTTAAGGTCACGCAGATTTGGAACATTTTCATTAGTTTTATTGGATTTTTTCTAAAAAAATCAAAGAAAAATTGAAAAGTCATTGAAAGTATATTCTCTCTTAATTAAATTACTCACTGGAATTGTGATTTTTATCATGTATAGTAAAAATAATTATAAAATAAATTATAATTTAAAAACAAACTAAAATAACACGCTGTTATAGTGAATCGAACTAAAAAGTAGAAAAATAAAAATATATATTACTTAAAAGTAACATATACAAAATTTAATACTTATCTTGTTAATTTGTACGGTTTATAATTATAATCGTATTGTAGCTTTAGCACCCTCCCCCCAAAGTGCATTATTATTGCATTCAATACATTATTATTTTTGGGGGGGTGGGGGGTGCGCGATAAAAATTATGATTGAAAATTGGGTCGCCAGTAGTGAAAGTTTGAGAACCACGGCTCTAATCATAAAAGAAAAAACTGAAGACCTTACTCGTAAGAATGAGATTGAGTTCCAGTCAAAAATTTAGACGCGATATCATATATTAAGTTATCGCTCGCAGATGAACAAGCGTTGCAGTTCGCGGCGGAAGACAACGTGAAAGTGCTGTGGGATAAAATTAGAGCGACTTTCATCGGCCGAGGCGAAGACCGGAAAATTGACGCGGGCAATGAACACAAGAATATCGCGATGAAAAACAGCGAACCAGTAGGGGATTATATTGCAAGAGCGCGGGGGATATCGACTAAGTGTCACTCCCTAGGATTGGACGTGTCGCCGAGGGAATTGGTCTACCATACCGTTAGAGGATTAAATGAAAAATTTTCCAAAGTGCGCGATATTTTAAAAACTCAAAGAGGAAAAAGTATGAAGGAAGTTCTTCAAATTTTAAGGGAAGAAGAAACAACCTTGAACTTGGCAATTAAAACTCGCATGGATGGGATTAATGCTGAAGCATTTTATTCTAAGACAAAAAATGAAAAGTAAACGAGACTTTGCTATATTTGTAGAAAAGCAAACCACCAGGCAAAGGACTGTTACTATAGAAACAAGAACTCTCCAAGTACAAGCCAAAGGAATATAACATAAAGAAACAATTCGTCTAGAAATGGACACGTATTTACAGCTTCCCATCGAGAAGAAAAACTTTGTGACAATACCTGGATCCTGGATAGTGGTGCATTTTGTTATATGGCTAAAGAATCTGAGTGGTTCAAGAATATTAGTCCAGAAGTGTTGGGCATTTATTTAGCCGATAAACACTCTAAGATAACGAGCCAAGGAACTGGAAACGTTTCAGCTAAAACTGTGAGAACAAAACATTGTAATTCTATTAATCTAACAATTACTGATGTCAGTTATGTTCCCCAATTAAGATGTAATTTACTGTCTGTAACATGTTTAATGGATAAAGGTTGTAAGATTAAATCAGAAAACAATTGTGTATTGATATATGATAAAAATGATAAGTTAATAACTAAAGCATTTAAAAATAATGGTAGATTAGAAATTAAATTAGAACCTATGTATAATTCTGGATGTTATATTTCTGACCTATCTACTAATAATTATGAAATTTGGCATAACAGGTTATATATGTCATTTAAGTTGTAAATATATGCTTAAAATGAAAGATTATATTGATATTGATAATGTAAATAATTTCACATGTGAAACTTGTGATATAAGTAAAGTAACCACAAAAACTCATCATAGTATTGATAAAAGTCAAAGCTCACAAATTCTTGAGTTGCTCCATAGCGACCTGTGCGGTCCAATTAATATCGAATCGTATGGTGGTGCAAAATATTTTATGGTAATTGTAGATGATTTTTCTGGCATGTGCTTTACTTATTTCTTAAAAAATAAATATGAAGTGTTTGTTATATTTTCTCAATTTAAAGCCAAATATGAAAATTTAACTGATAAAAGGATTTAAAAGATAAGAACTGATAATGGGTTAGAATTTGTAAATGAACAACTAGATACTTACCTGGCTAATTCATGAATATTTCATGAAAAAACTATTCCATACAATAGTGAATCAAATGGCAAGGCAGAAAGAGCCAACCGTGTTCTTCTAGAAAGAGCTAGATCTTTATTATATGAAAGTAAACTTCCTTTAAAATTTTGGACTAAAACTATTAATTGTAGTACTCAAGTATCTAATGTTACACCACGAAAAGGGAAAGAAAAAGTCCCATTAGAAATTTGGACAGGTAATAAACCGAAATTAAATTATCTCAAAAAATTTGGCTGTGTGGCCTATTTTCACGTTCCGAAAGTATTGAGAAATAAATTTGTAGTTCCAGGAAGACGTGGAATTATGCTAGGATATGCTAGCGAAAGGAGGGGATATCGAATTTATGATATTAAAAATCAAAAAGTAATTGAGGAGAGATCAGTTAAATTCAATAATCTTTAAAAGGTAATTATTATTTAGGTGAAATTGAAAATGAAACATGGGATATTGACTAGTTTTTTGAAGTCTCTCCCGAAAGAAACGAAATTAATCAAAATACAGAGAATGGAGTATTGTCCAATTTTGATATTAATAATGTTTCTGTAGAAATTGAGAATGATAACTCAATTCCCCTTCAGACCACGTTATCGCCTCAGACAGGCAGAATCCAACTCCCGGTACTTGAATTGAATGATGTACAAACTCAAATCCCTGTTAGAAGATCGGAAAGACTAAAATCTAAGCAGATGTCAGTTCATTTAACGAATAATGTACCAAACTCTTATTTTGAGGCAAAAAATAGTGCTAATCGGCAAAATTGGAAATTAGCAATGGAGAATGAATTTGATTCGATAAACATAAAGTTTGGGAAACCGTACAAAAATCTGCGAAATCAAAATCAATAAAAACTAAATGGGCATATAATTTAAAACAAGATGATGCTGGGAAAAGTAAGAAATACAAAGCAAGGCTTGTAACAGCTGGTTTTAATCAAATTAAAAACATAGATTATTCAAAGTCGTATTCACCAGTTGTAAATATGGAATCTTTTCGATTGTTAATTTCACTCACAGCTAAATTAAAGTTAAATGTTAATTTCTTTGATGTAAAAACTGCATCCTTATATGGTGATTTAGAGGAGACGGTGTTTGTGTTACCCCTTCCTGGTTATGAAAAATTAATTGGAGATGACAAAGTTTGTAAATTGAAAAAGAGTATTTATGGTTTGCCACAGTCTAGTAGAAACTGGTATCTACTCTATTAAAATTCGTAGGTAAGCAAACGTATCTATGTAGGGATGTTTCCATATTTTCTCACGAGCCACACGACGCAAAAACTCGCAGAAGGTACCAAAATTTAGGGAATGATCCGAGGAATCCGTTTTGACCATTTATATTTCGATATTCCAATTAGTTAAAAAGATATTAATTAAAAACATTAAAATGCATTAGTATTTTATTATGCACGTGACGCCATCTGCAGAGAATATTGGAAAGATTATTTACTTCACCTAAAATTTAAATTTCATTTACTTCGCCTTAAAAATTCTGTTTTCACAAAACAATGAAACTTTGCATGTATATAAACTTATTTAAAAATTAATATAATAAAATTATATATATATATATATATATATATGGCATGCAGCCAAAAGCCAAGCAGTCTTCGCGCGCAGGCGCAGCTAAGTGAAACAAAAACTGAAACTATGAGAACTGAAACTGTGGAAACTTTTGAACTAGTGAAAGTAGAACCAAAACTTTTAAGAGAGAGGAGAAGAGAGAACGAGAGAGGTGCGCGAGCAGGCATTACCTTCTGCATATCATCGTCAAACTTATCTGTTAGAATAGCTACCTTTTTAATTAATTTTAAAATAAATGTGAAGTAAGACAAACGTCTTGGACCCCTTGTTGTCTCCCACAAATTATGGGGGCTCGGCTGGGATCGAAAAAATTTCGATTTTGAACCAAAGTCTGGACAATGAACAAAAGCGTCCGTGAAGGAGACGCTCCGCCATTTTTTGGAAACTTCGTTCAACCTGTGTAGAGGTTTGAACTCAGCATGAATACTCCGCCAGTGTAGAGGCCGGGATTTGGAAACTTCGTTCAACCTGTGTAGAGGTTTGAACTCAGCATAAATATTCCGCCTGTGTAGAGGTTGGAACTGTTGAATAAAATAACCTGTGTAGAGGTGTATTTTTCAACGAACCATCGACGAAAATTCCGCCTGTGTAGAGGTTGGAACCACTCACAAACACCTGCGAAGAGGTGTCAATTCGAACAATTTCAACTATATTACCTGCGAAGAGGTGAAATCAGTGGAATCGACGTTTTTTTCAATTATTGGATACATCGTACGTGCGAGCAACAAGGGAGCTAGAAAAAAAAAAGTAGGATCTTTCCATATTTTTCTAAAATGTATAAAAACGCTCTTAAAGAGGATCTCATAAGAGTTGTTGAGGATCTAGACGGTACTGCGGAGAGTACGGACACCATAGTTAAACTAAAGACTAAAATTGAGAACAGTAGTACAATTGAAAGTGATCCAGATTTCGTTAAAACTTTAATTAAAAACTGTATAGATGAGAGAGTATCGCGAAACGAAAGAGAGGTAACTTTAGAAAAACAGAAAATTGAGCTCGCGAAACTTCAGTTAGCAAAATTAGAAAAAGAAATCGAACTTCAAGCGGCTAAAAATGAAGCATTAAGTTTAAATCCTGCAGCTAAAGTCGAAGAAAAACAGTTCGAAACTAACATAGAAAATATGATAAACAGTATTAGAACTTTATCTCTTCCTGTTCCCACCAGATCTGAAAATTTTAATCTGTTCTTCCAATCATTAGAACGCGCATTTTTAACCAAGAAAATAAATGACGAATATAAATCTGAAATTTTAATAAATCTTCTGGGCGAAAGAGCTCATAATGTCTTACTGTATATTAAAGAAGAGGAATTAAATGACTATGAAAAACTAAAATCTATAGTACTCAGAGAATTCCAATTAACCCCTCGAGTGTTTAAACTCATTTAAAAATGCTGTAAAATCATCAGGCGAGACATACATCCAATTTGCTGCAAGATTGACGGCAAACTTCCAATATTATTGTTCGTTAAGAAAAGTTAATTCCTTTGAATCTCTATGTGATCTTATAATTTCTGATAAATTATTTGAAACTTTAAATAAGGAAACCGCAACTCATATTGGCATTCGAGAAGCAGAAGATTGGTTTAGGCCTATTGATTTAGCTAAAGAGTGCGATATTTATATTTCATCTAGAAGCGGATCACATAAAGAAATTCCTATTACTTATGGATATACCCAAGACCCCTTTAAAAATAGATCACAACACTTTAAACCAAAGATTAAAGAGAACTATCCCCAATATCTTGAAAGAGAAAATAAAAATTGCTTTATATGCGGTGATTCATCTCATTGCGCAAGAGACTGTGAGAAGCGTTTTAAACCTAAAAAGAATCTAACGAATAGTAATAGAATAGAATAATTCATCTATAATAGAATAAACGTGAATACTTTGAAAGTCGAGAGCGAAAAACAAAATAGCGATGAATTCGCAAATCTTCGATACGTAAACATTTTTGTGGAAAATCAGCCCGTAACAGCCTTGATCGATTCAGGTTGCCAGATCCCAGTTTTAAATTCCTCACTAATTAGAGTGCAAACACCTTCCGAAGAAATAATAACATTAAGTTCATGTTTTGGCGAACAGCGTATGGTAGAAGTTAAACCGATAAATCTTTCTCTTAATCAACACTCTTCCGGTCTAAGTGTTCGAACGGCAATATCACCGACCTTGACGGAAGAAATTATTATACATCCCAGTGTATATTCTGAAATAAAGAAACTAGGCCACGCAAAGAGCGATGTTTTATTGAGTGAAAGTGGATCCTCTTTGGGTGTTCATTTTAATTCAAATGTTTCTGTTTCAAATGTGATAGAAAACTCTAGTTATGATTTGCCACATGTTAAAAACTTTAATACTGGAAATGATTTGAGTTCTCTAATTAAGGATTATAAATGTAATAAAATTAAGAGTACTAAGTTAAAATTGAGTATTATAAGAGAAAAATGTTCTGATATAGTATTGTGTAAGAAAGTCACTGGTGCCATGAAAACGAGTTCCGTGGAATTTATCTCCCCTTCACCTATGAAGAGTGAACAAAGACGGTTTGTATTGCTCCGGAAAATCTTTGAACCTTGGCAGTGGAAACGGAGGAAAAAGAGAAATCGTTTTGAACAGACGTCCAGAACTTTAGAGAGGAAAATATCGATGCGTTCAACCAAAGATCAACTTGTTAAAAAAGACGTTCTTATGCCTGTGAAACACAATGTTTTCCTGTGGAACCTTCCGGATGTCGAAGAGGTGCCTTCACATGATGGAGAAACTGTCTAGTTCAGAAAAATTATGATATGTTAAATCTCTATATATTTGTCGTATAGTCCTTGTCTGTTCCGTTTTTTTTTTGTATGTTTCAGATTCTCCTCTGGTATCCATGGAAAGGAAAAAAGGTATACGTACCGCTGCGGACAGCGGACAGTCAGGCTGGCCGTTGTGGCATGCAGCCAAAAGCCAAGCAGTCTTCGCGCGCAGGCGCAGCTAAGTGAAACAAAAACTGAAACTATGAGAACTGAAACTGTGGAAACTTTTGAACTAGTGAAAGTAGAACCAAAACTTTTAAGAGAGAGGAGAAGAGAGAACGAGAGAGGTGCGCGAGCAGGCGTTACCTTCTGCATATCATCGTCAAACTTATCTGTTAGAATAGCTACCTTTTTAATTAATTTTAAAATAAATGTGAAGTAAGACAAACGTCTTGGACCCCTTGTTGTCTCCCATATATATATATATATATATATATATATATATCTTTCTTTCTTTCAATTTAATTATTTTACAATTTTTTTAAATAATTTCGGAATTTCTTTTTTTTCAGAGGTTTTTAAAACATGATCTAATTTTTTTCATGGAAATCACACAAAAAATAATCACAGATTCGTATAATTTATTTTACAAAATAATTATATTTTGTATTTTTTACGATTTTTTTAAAATGAGTGGAAATCGGTTCCTTTTTTTGAATACGAATTATAAGTTGTTCCGCTTGAACTTTCTTTCAGGTTAATGAAAAAAAATATTTTACACTAAAAAAAGTTTATGCTTTTCTTTTTTTTCCGCGTGTAGAACAATATTATACGTAATCTGTACAAAGATTGATAAAATATCTTAAAAATTACGGTTAAAAAAAATGTGTTTTTCTCTACTTTTTCCCTTTTGCGAAAAATATGTAAGCATTACTTTTTTTTAAAAAAAGTTTTCTGTTTAAAAATTACCGTTAAGGAATTCTTTGTTAATTAAAAAGAGCATTAACTTAAAAATGAAGTCCGAATTTTTTTTTACTTTAACGAATAACGAAATGGGAGATTGAAAAAAATATTTTTATTTTAAAGGTATTTTTACTCTTCTCCCAGAAGGAGGGGATAGAAGGGTTGGTTAAAGCACTGCTTTGTAAAACGGTAGCTCCCAGGTTCGAAACTGAAAAGGAAGAAACTTTCGCATTACGCTACTTTTTAAAGTTTAAAATTTTTTTTAGTGGAATGAAATAGGTGAAAATTAAAATGTTTTTATCAGATCGGGTTTTTTTTTAAATGTTTTTTTTCAGTACATGTATATATATACATAGGTTTTCCCCCATACTGTTTTTTTTTTTTTTTTTGCTTATATATTTATATTTAAGTGTAAAAATAATTATATCTGCCTATTCAATTAAAATTATAGCGTTATAATTAACTACTAACCACAAATAAATTTTGAAAATTTATCCATATGATGCAGTGTGAAAGAGAAAGCTCATTTACTTTAAGTATCAGAACTGATAAAAGCATTTATTTGGAAAAAAGATCAATTTCTTACTACCAAATGTGCATAATAAGATGTTAAAAAAAACATTAAAATAAAGAGAGATTTACAACAACCTCTCCCTTCAAAACTTAGTTTGATTCTGAAATAAAAAAAATAGGCATTATATCAGAGGAATTAATTAGAAGCGATCACCTTGCGTAGCCAAAACAAAAAAGGTTTTTCACAAACAAAAGATAGATATATGCAGACGTGTTTTTTTTTTTTTTTTTTTTTTTTTGCAGCGCATGCCAGAATTGCTAGCAGGAGACAGAATTCTTTCCTACTTACTTGACAAATATCGTTATATTTTTGACACTTTTCCCAAATCTTTATAAATTATAGTCTATGCTATAAATTATAGCCTATGTGCTATTCTGATGTATAAGCTATATTACTGTAAAGTTTCATTAAAATCCATTCAGTAGTTTTTGCGTGAAAGACTAACAAAGATTTTCACAAACTTTCACATTTATAATATATATTAGATGTTTGATCAAACGTTCAGAAAAAAGCAATCGTTTCAATAGCTATCTGTTAATTTTTCTTTCATTTATTACTTATAGAAATTTGATTTTAATAAATATGTATATGTTCTTTAAAAGGATTATTTTTATTGTTTCATTACGAAATGAATTCTTTGCTAATTAAAAAGTACATCGTCTATTATTTTGGATCAAAATACATTTTAGAGACATTTTTAAGCTAACTGAGTGTCTGGATGATTAGAGATTAATTACTTGCAATTAAAATATTCAATTGTAGCTGTGGCAACACTTAACATTTTATTTTGGATCTTTTTGAAACTTTGTCTTGGGATAAACGTGGTTACCTCTCACAAGTCGTGTAAGTTATAAAATTCTTTATTGCTTATTAATATTAATATTTTATCATTTCTGTGTTGTACAAATAAAGTCCATTTTACTATTTTTTTTAGGTTCTAAATACGAAATTGTTAAAATTATAAATAATAAGAATTTCTATTTCAGCTTTTTTTAAACTTGTTTTTGAATAGCTTAAATTAGTATTGCTTATTAATCAATATTGTTATTTATTCGATTCCTTTTGCATTAATTATTTTGTAATATCCGCATAGTATTTATAAATTAATATTTTTATCATTTCTGTGTTGTATGAATTTAGTCCATTTTACTATTTTTGGTTCTAAATGAGAAATTGTTAATATAAGAATTTATATTTCAGCTTTGTTAAAATTAGGATTGTGCTACATGATTTTAAAAACAGAAAGCAGGGTTGAAAGAGAAAGCCCGAGCAACGCCGGACCAAGGGGTGGAGGGCCATTTTGAAAATGAGTATTAGAAGCTCTGATTTTGTGAAAGGAAGGGAAAATTTATAAAAGTAGAGATAGCCCGTACAATGCCCGGCCATGCAGTATGAAAATGAAGGGTGAATTAGAAAATTTTGGTTTAAAACAATTAGCTTCTGATAATTGTTTTTATTAAATCTGATAATCAAAGTGTTCTTATATTATGTATGTAAATAGATGATTTAGCTATTTTTTGTAACAATGATAAAATGTATGAAGATATTGTTAGTAAGATTAAAAATGTATTTGAAGTGGTTGAAAACAAAACTAATAAGTTTTTAGGCATGGAAATTGAAAAATGTGAATGGTATTTATTTATCCCAGTGTGACTACATTGATTCATTATTAGTCAAACATAATTTAGAAAATTGTAAAAGTGTCAAAACTCCAATTGTGAAGGGGGAAGACAAAAATTTTTCCTCTACAAATGAATTTATTGATATTACTATGCATCAGGAATTAATTAGTGAACTTTTATATTTAGCTAATAGAACTCATCCTGATATTTCTTTTGTGACGTCTTATTTATCCCAATTTAATCATAATCCAGAGAAGAGACATTACAATTTGACAAAATGAGTGTTAAGATATTTGATGGGCTCAAAGGATAAAAAATTGTTTTATGAAAAAGAATTTGGTATTTTAAATGCTAGTTGGGGAAATACAAAAAATGGAAAATTATTTTCTGGAGGTATAGTTTTACTTGGTACCTCATTAATTTTATGGAAATGTCGTAAACAAAAGAGTGTTAGTTTATCAACATGTGAAGCAGAGTTGTTTTCTATTTCTGAAATTTGTAAAGATATAATTTGGACTGTAAATTTGTTAACTGAATTAAAATGTGAACAATTTATAAATAATGCTGTAACTTTAAATTCAGATAGTCAAGCAGCCATTCAGTGGATTAAGGGTACCTGTTCTTCAAATAAATCAAGGCATATGAACTCACATTTTTATTTTATAAAGGATTTAATTGAAGATACTGTAATTAAATTAGAATAGATTCAAACAGAATTTTTAATTGCAGATTTCCTTACAAAAGCTATGAATGTAGAAAAGTTGGAATATTCAATGCAGACAATTTCATTACTCTCTTGATTTTATGTCCTGTGTTTATTGTTATATTTTATATGTATTGTGTATGTGTCTATAATATTTGTATTGTTTGAAAAAAAATGTATCATTCGCAGGAGGGGTATGTTGGGGTGAAGCGAGTGAACTATTTTTTCTGGCGGAAGGATTACTGTGTGACCCGCCCATGCTCCTTTTCCCGCTTCACCCTCATGCATTCCTTCTACGGGGTTCACTGGCTGAGCGGTTGCTGTGTGCTTTTGGGTCAGACCCACTGTGTGCAGTTTCCGTGATCGTTTTTTGTATGTGTATATAAATAAATGTGCTGTCCCAAGATACCTGAGTGGAAGTAATTTCACAAAAGAACAAGTGTAATAGATTTCTAAGTAGTAATCAATATATTGTTACAAATTTTGTTTAAAATAGTGTAAATAATTTGTATTTGGATGTGAAATGTATTTATATTACTCTATGTTATACTAATTTTATGTTAAAATTGTAATATTCGCAAGCAACGCCGTTCCTTACGTTATAATGGCGATTCAATGGGAACTCGGCGAAATCTTGGCGACCAAGTTGACGACTTTAGTGACCGTTTTGGCGAGTTAAGAACCCTCTAGATTCTTCTGGAAATTTCCTGGAGAAATATACTAATTTCAAGACCTATGATGCAAGTGGATCTTTCTTGAAAGATCTGCAAGGCCTATAAATAGAGAAATGCTCACCGAAAATCAGTAATTCTGATTTTGACAAGTGATTAGTAGACTTGCCTTGACTGTAATTACCAATTAGCTCTGCTGCTGAATACCACGAGCGGTTGCTTGTGAATAATCTTTTATATATGTGTATTTTAGACACTGTTAGTTGTGTCTGAGTGATGTTGAAAGTGTGAAGACCTTCAGGTATTTATTCTGTGAATTTTGCTGCTGAATCCTGTATTTCAAGGATTGGTTTTCTTGACAATAATTCTCTTAAAGAACTGTTTTGTTCTTTGCGATTGATCTGCATAAAATCCTCCAACCCTGATCAATGTAACAATATTTATAAATAAACTTATATATTTACGACAAAGGTTTAATAAATTTATGATAAGTTATCCAATTAGTTTGTTAAGAATATATTTATCTGAATTTTTTTTAAATTAATTTTAAATTTGTCTATCTAGTGTGTAATGAAGATATTACGGTGAAAATACAATTTTAAGTTAAATTTCTGTATATTTATATATGGAAATTACCATATTTTAATGTGAAACCAAAATTCATCTTTTTTATCACACTTATTATTATAGAACCTGTCATCTATTATTTGCAATTCCAATCCAACTTTATTGTAGTAGTTTTTTTAAAGTTAAAACAATCATAAATTCCTCAATAATTCAAATCCATTCTTTTTATCAAAAATAATAGTCATCAGTATAAAAATAAAAAGATGGATTTTCAAATATAGCTGTCCACAGAAAAGAGAAATATAAATTAATCAAGCTACTACATATTTAACTTGTTGATAATGATATACATTTGAATGCAATATCATTTCTCTGTGATGCCAATTTAATAACAGTATTAATGTATGTATGTATAAACATAAAACATTCAATTCGTTTAAAATTCAAACATTCTTTTTAAAATACATCTTTAATTAAAATATAAAACTAAAGCTATCTACAATTCATCCTTATCTTCTAAGTATTTTTTATATGCATAAACATCAATATCAGGATATTCTTCTTGTAATGCTTCCATATCCATATTAGGAAAAGCTTTAAATAATTTTTTAATGTGTTTTCGCTGCTCTCGTCTAGTGTATCTGGCCTTTAAATATTCTTTTTCCTTCAATTTCAATAAGAATTCTGGAACAGTTGGATTGACAGTCTCCATAGTTGGAAATAATTCCTCTTCCAGGAATTCTTTGTTTTCTCTCATTGGAATTAAATGTTCTTTCAAAGGCACACTATTTAAAATGTAATGCAATCACATTAGTTGATATGTTACTATTTTAAAAACTTTCATAGCTACAGCATCATTTTTAATGAACAATTTTACTCATAATAGTCTTTGAAAATACAACAGGAATCAGTTATAAAAAAAATAACACAGGGATGAAATGAAATGAAAAAAATAATCAGCGATAGCTGAACTAAATGTATTTTTTGGTGCTGATTTCAGAAATGAAAATTTTCCATCCCGTCATGTTTTCTTGAAAAATTTAATTTTACTACGATTTTTATGCCCATTTACCAAATTTTTTTACAGCATTGAATTTTATCCCTCTGTGACTGACCTTCAATCAACCTTTGTGAAACATACAGAATACCACTCTGACATTTTTACTTTGCCTTCCTTCTCTTCCTATCACAATATTTCTCTACCAATAGCGTCACATGAATCATTAACTTAGATCCTTTGCGCTGTGTAAGTAGGAGCTTCATCTCAGAAACACTTTTAACAGTTGTTTTTTTTTTGTAAAAAGTTGCCAGATGACTTTTGCTACATATTTGGCGAATATAGTTTAATTAGAAATCGCATGAGAGGCATTACAGAGACCATGCAAAACAGCTTTATCTTGCGTATTTTGACATGAAACTTAGAGATCAAGACATATCATGGGCTCATCATAAAATCTGTGTAACGTGCCTGAACAATCTACGCTTCTGGCTCAAAAGAAAGAAGACTGCTGTACGATTAGGAGTTTCTATGACATAGGGGGAGCCGGAAAATCCACTTTGATGATTGTTACTTTTGTTCCTGCATTATATATAGGTATAACAGCGAAAATCAACTGCTGATATCTTATCCTGATAATATTCCATTGGCCACATGCCTCATGGACCTAATATTCCAGTGCCTTTGCCCCCAACCGAGTAGCAAAAAAATTCCAGATATATCCGAAGCCAAGTTGACTGAGGGAATCTTTGTTGATCCAGATATTTGCAAGTTTATGAAGGGTAACGAATTTGAGATTCGCATGCCAACAAAGGAAAAAGAAGCATGAGTTTTCAAAGGTATTGTCAGAAAGTTTCTTGGCAATTACAAGGATCCTAACTGTAAAAGAATCACAATGAATAAACTGGAGAAATTTTAAGAGTGAAGTTGCTCCATGAGTGTGAAAATGCATTTCCTTCACTCACATGTGGACTTCCCCCCGGAAATTTAGAATTATTCAGTAAAGAACAGGGGGAAAGGTTCCATCAAGGTATCAAAGATATGGAGCACAAATATCAAGGAAGATCAGACAAGAACAAGCTAGCCAAATATTGTTGAATGTTAAACGAGATAGGCCTGAGATTAAATATAAAAGAAGAATGTCAAAACGAAGTTTCAAAGGAAAAAGAGAACATAACCAAGAAGAAACTTTGTTTGTTTTGCTTTCTGGCACATTTTAAAATATGCTTCAAACTTGTATGTACACAAGCATAATTTTTGCTCCTCTTGGTCAATCATCTATTTTATGTAAATACCTCAATAAAAACAAATTAAAATAGTGTGTTGGTGATTTTCTTTTAGAATTTACACCATAATTGGTTGTAAAATGTAAAAATCTTATAGGAATTTCTTGTTTTTCTCACAATCAAAGACAGCCTGGGAGGTCAAGAAACAATAGTATTCATCTAATTGCTGAGAAATTAATTTGCCTCACTAAAAATCAATATTTACATAGATTTAACTGAATAAAAACCACTGTTGCTAAATTGTCCAGACTAAATTTTTCAAGAGAACTTCTTTTCAAAAAGGGTTTTAGTAAAAATATTGATATCAATTTTACAAAAAATACTGACATGATGTGAAAAAATGAAAGTCATTTTCGAAATCAGCACACTAAATAATACAAAATTCACTGTTTTCCAAAACTTTAATTTTGTACCCCAGTATAATAGAACAAGGCTATATATAATTAAATAAATAAACTGAGAATAATTCCTAGATAACTTTTTAATTACACACTTTAAAAGGGCAGCTTATCATAACAAGAGGAAACTTAAACACTTCTAAAATTTATATTTTTATTTTAATATTTTAAAATAATTTTATAGCAAATGTAGAACATTTTTTATGTCGTGGCAAACTTAGGGGGAAAAAATATCTATGAATGATCATTAATTCTCTCCAGCATTACTTTAGAGATGAATAAAGAAAGTGTCCAGGTTGTTATAATATAAAGGATTGCGTTGATAGTACTCTGAGTGTATGAAATATATTCTGAACACAAAAAAGTTAGCAACACAATTTTTTGTACTTTATGTGTACAAATTAGATTTTAAAAAAATGAATACATATTAAAAATAGCCAATTGAATAAAAATAAAATGTAGTATAAAAATCTAAAGTTTTTTTAAGTACCGTATTTTCCTGTATATAATCCGCGGATTATGTGTTAAAAAAGTTTCAAATTTCGTTGTGCGGATTATACGCCGCCGCGGATTATCTGAGAAAAAACATTCTCCATCAGAAAAGTTAACAAAGTTTTGAAAGAAATGCTGTTTATGTTTTATAAAATAAGTAATAGATGGCGCTTTCACGACTCGGCTGACGTATTACGGCCATAATAAGTGTTTGTCCAATTACTTTCAATAACGAATTCGGTTCCTCGGAAGGAAATAGCAGTTACAAGTCGCTGGCGTCATTTACAACTTTGTCTTGACAAGAGGTGTTGCATCCTTTGAAAGTTTTTTATCATGATGAAGCGTGTTAGCTATACTGCAGACTTTAAATTAAACGCTGTAGAGAAGTCGAATCGAAGCTGCAAGATTTTTCAACGTTGACGAATCGAATATTCGTTTGTGGAGAAGAAACAAGACTTCGAAAATTGCGATAGACGTAAAAGGGCCGATCGTCGTGGAAAACCTCACTGGCCAGAATTAGAGGCAGAAATAAATAAATGGATTTTAAAAGAAAGGGACGATGGGAAAGCTGTCTCGACAGTTAGCATCAGAATGAAAGCCCGAGTTATTGCACGCGAAATGATCGTTCAACGGTCGGACAGAAATTACCTGATGACTGGGAAAACAATTGGACGACTTTTTGACATTTTGCAAGCAAATTATTGTTGAAAATAATTTTACAGAGGATTTGATTTTTAAATATGGACGAAGTTCCATTATCATTTGATATTCCACCAACCAGACCGTCGACGTTCAAGGAGCAAGATTATTCGCCGCCAAAACTGCCGCGGATTATACGATGTTCTTTTTTTTTTACTCGAAAAAAAGGGCTCTGCGGATAATATGCCGCTGCGGATTATATACAGGAAAATACGGTATATATATATAGTTGTAATTTTTAAAAAAATTTTGTACAATTTAGAATTTTTACATAATAAAATAAAACTCACCATTCAAACCTTCCAAACTCATCTTCTTTATATTCATGAGGACGTTCTCCAGTTTTTCCAGTTTCTAATAAAAAGTAAGCTTCATTTCGTTCTCTAACCACAGCTTCTAGGTTTTCCATACTGATTTCAACCTGCAAATTTGATAGATGGAAACATATTAATTATGAATATTTAGAATAAGTGTAATAAAACTTAAAATATTGGAACTTGATTTTATTTTAATTAATGTTGAATTGAGAAATGATAAAAAGCCATTACAAAGGTATTATCATTTTGAACCTCCATAAAAAATAAAGATGATGTACAAACTTGTAATTATCTTACCAAACTTCAAAACTACAGACTCTGGAACATAGTTCATTTTAATGGACATTTTATTAAAAGGTTAATCAAATTTCATACCTGTGAGTCACTAATTACAAGAAAAGAACATTGCTGCACTATTATTATTACATTACGCAACATTACACAACTCTGTGAACTACCAACATTTGGTATAACCAGGTACTCTTCCAATAATTATAACTTTCAAAAATTACAAAATATTTGCTTTAAAGAAAACTACACATTTGATTTTTTTTAAAAGTACTGCTGGTAAACAACAATCATTTTGCTATTTCTTAATTTTATAAAACTAAATAAGTTTATTTTTCTTTGACTTTAAATGGAATTATTTTTTTTATGTTGTGTTTTTAAATATTTTTAGCATAAAAATAATGCTCCACATGAGAATTGAAATCAGTAACAATCAAAAATTTTCAAATAATAAATTACAACCAAATGAAGTACCAATTTTACAATTTATTTTTTTAAAATATAAAATAAACAGTATCTAAAATTTTGAGATTATTCTTAAAATAATTCCAAAAACATTCAACAAGTTCTTTTTTGCCCTCATTAAATACATTGCAATCATTTCCCTTTTTTAAAAAATATTGAAATTTACTTGAAGAATTTTAAGAATGCTACAGACATTTTTATTATACTTATAAAATCACACAATTTTTCGCATACATATATTTTATTTTTATATGGAACTTCAATATGAATATGAGCAATTGTTACAATTAATTATTATATAATATAATTAATATAAATTAATTATAATTTAAGGAGATCCAAGTGATAATATAATTATTAAATTTGGAGTTTTTATTTTAATGTTAATTATATAAATGCTTAAATCATATAAGAAACATAATTTAATGCATATAAATTATTTTAGCATTTTATATCATTAAAATTATATCACACACAAAAATATTTCTTATAAATTAAATTAGACACCCCTTTAAATAAATATTTTTTTTATTTATACTTCCAAATACATACATATAACATTTTTCAATTACATAAAAAAATATTTCTTTTAAATTAATCATAAATAAAACATTTTAAACACATATGTATCAGTCAATACTGACTATGAAATATTCCAATATTCATCAGTATTAGATTGTATATGCATAAAAATAAGGATTGCAAAATAATTATGAAATTAAAAAAAGGCAACAGATTTTCAATATATTTAATTATTAATTAATTTTGTATAAAAAAAGATAGTGTTCTCACTCAATATAATGGCAAATTTGATGTTTTCTCAAAACAAAAGATTGAGGGAAATAATAACAAAAAATATACGAAATAAAGTATAGGGATAATGTAAATAAAACATGTTTAGGTGTCTGAAAAAAATTACAGATACTTTATTAGGAAGTAAATACCACAGCAATTGATTAGTAGAGAGCCTATGGATAATCCCCCTCCCCCCATTGTTCAGAAAATTCCCCCAATGTGGTACACATTTTTCTATGAATTTCATACAGGACAAAGGCTGTTCATGCTACTTTTTTTCCTCAACATAATACATCATATGACAGAAAGTGAAGCATTGACCATTTAGGGCCATCTTGGAGGAACCAAATGAATATGAGGTAATCACAAGATGATAAATTCAGACTGCACACTAGATGACCCAAACTTTTTAGCAGTAAAAGTACCAAGTATCTGGCTTTGCATTAATGTGGTCTCTTATTATTATGAAGTAAAATCACACCTTGTGACAATTTCCTTGGCCACCTTCTTTTAAAGCCTTTGTAGGTTCTCTGCAGTTTTACAATAAAGCATTGTGGTCCTGTGTTTAGCATCTATTCCAACATTATTAATACCTGGATATCAAAGATAGGCTTAACATGACCTTTCCAGTTACTACTGATGACTGGGCCTTTTCTTTTTCTGAAGATGTCTATATTACTAAATCATCTTATTTGTAGCCAGTTTTGTTAAAAAAATGGCACCATATTTCATCCATACTCACGAGGTACTCTAAAAATGTTTACAATTCCTTTTAGTATTGAATCAAATATCCTAAGCTGAACCCAAACTATACAATATCACAATTTTCTGTGCATAATTGTGTGTATGGATATCATGTTAATCTTCACAGTAGTTGACAGTTCTTGTACAGTTACACAATATAATTCTCCTTCACTCACATGTGATACTACTTCTGTATCAATAACAAGTTCCTGTCTAAAGCAAAAAAAAAAAAAGTTTGTCATACTTTGCTAGAACTTTGAAACTTCCTTCACTGATATAGTGCTTTACATTTAAAGCATACTTTTTCATACTTTCAAGCTTTCATTTTACAACAAATTTCACTTACTGACACATCTTTGCACAAAAATTAAATAACTCTGCCTCCGACTTACATCATGCACTTCTACTGTTACAAATGCATGGATAATGTAATAGAGTTATCTCTGAAAATTCACATATTCTGCACAATTTCATTACATTATCAGATCATTTATGCTACCATTTCATGGTCAAATGACAAATATTCTCAATGTCTAAGGCTTTGTCTATGTTTCCTTTAAGTGAGCCTAGAGACAAAATGGAGATTTTTAAAATTAAGGTTGTGATAACAATTTATTTTTATGGGTTTACTATTTTCAATAAAACAAACAGAACATTGAATAATAATAAAAAAAGCCTTGAATATTCTTTGAATAAAAAATAAAGAGGAATAAAAGGGAATATTTTATGGAGATTTTTCAAGAAAAAAATCCCAACACAATTACATATTTTTTTTTAAGATACAAGAAAGATAAGATTTTGATTACTTATTGAGTAACAGAGAAAAAGATTCACAAGACAAATTTATAAGAAATACAATGAACTTGCAACATAATGCACACCAGAGAATTAGATTATACAGGCAAATTCGTAAATGGCACAACAGTTAAACGGACACTTGTTCTTCTAAAATATAAAAAAAATATGATCAGTCAGAAGATGAGCATTTCAAGATGTCATAAGCAAGTATGTTTGGTTCCCTCAAAAATGAAATGTGCCCAGTTATATTTTTGAAAAGAAATTTTACCTCACTACAAAATATGTAATAATGCTCTAATAATGATAACTTTTGAAAATACACAGTGATAATAATAATAATAAGATATCTATGTTGGAAATTGACTTGAAACTACAGGCTCTTATTTCCATACTCTCCCATATATATCTGTTAAAGTATTTTAACAAGAAAATGCAACAAAAATATTTTTCTAAAAAAAAAAAACCTCTGCAGATTGCAATAAAAATTTTAACTAGTGGAAGCTTACTTTGTCAATCCTTTCAGGACTAGGAAAATATTCAGCCTCTTGCTTTGCATTATATTCCATTGTTAATAACATGTTTTTTTCTTTATATAATACAAACCTAGTAAAAATTAAGAATAAGTTTAGAAGACTATCAATTTTCAAAGCTGCATTAAAATTCTTATCACAGAAAATTATCATTTATAAGAATGATTTAGAAGAAATACATTAAAATCTTTTAATAACCAGCTATAAAAATAAATGCTATTAACATTCATAATGAAATTGATGAAATACATTCTGGATTATTTGATTACAGATAAACTAAATAGTAGATTATAACCAAAGTTTTTTTTTTTAAATAAAAAACCTCTTTTAAACAAATTTATTACACTGAAACAAATCTGATCAAAGATACAATTTTTCAGAAAATAAAACTAATGGTATGAATTCACCAAACAGTATATCATTTCTTGTGATGTGATTGTAGAGTAAGATTTGAAAATAGGTTTTTCAAAGAAAATTATGCATTTTGTAAATTAGTTTTTGAATTTAAACATAATGCTTACATATTATTCTGTTGTAATGATTTTAATGTAAGCAAAAAGTGTACAATAAGTTGTATTTATCAGAGGAAGGTCTAGGAAGTGTTGCCAGAGTACCACAAACACTAAACTGTCCTGTTCACATGTCATACACTTAACAATTACTAACACATTATATAAAAATCTGTTGAAACAGATGTAAATGCCTAAATGAAAATAAGGAGTCTGAGGGGTTACACCCCGTTGAAAAGGATGATTAAAGATTGACTAATCCTGTATTACAGGGTCTGGCATATTAACCTCCCCTGTTTCACAAGGTAGTTACAAACAAACAAAACAAGATACAGAGAAAAGTCTTTTATTTGTGAACAATGCCGTTTTATATCAATTGATTTTAAAAATTATGTCCACTAAATGGCGTCCTCCAATGGTGACACATTGATGAAGTCTTTCCCGAAAGTTGTCCATAGCTCTCTTTGTGTCATTTTGCTGGAATAGCAGCTATTGCCTGGGTGATTGGCTCCATTAGTGCTTGCAGGGTTGTAGGAGGATGTTTGTACACTTGTGCCTTTAAGTGTCTCAAAGAAAAAAAAAATCACAGGGTGTTAAAACAGGTGATTTCTCTCAGGGGTCAGGTGATGTCTCCTTGCAAAGAGAGAAGATATCCAGGAAACAACCATCTCAGAATGCTCAGCCAAAGTCTTGAAGTGTGAGCCATGGCTATGTCTCTTTGGAACTAGAATTCTACTTCTTCATGGTCCCAAAAAACTGGTTTAACTTTGGTCAGAAGAAAATCTCAAAAATGTGACAGTGGCAATATGAAGTAACCATTATCATTAGTTTATCTTCAAAAAAATGAAGACCCCACACAAAATTCAGCAATGATGCACCAAACTGTCACGCGAGAACTGTGAAGTAGTCGTTGGTGAAGCAGCTGAGGGTTTTCTGCTGCCCAGTAGCAAAAATTTTGTTTATTCATAGTGCCTGACATGTAGAAATGGGCTTCATCAGCTGAAATTAAAACAGCACCAGGGGGAATGTTTTGAAGAACTTTCAGGAAAGACATCGTCAGTGTATCACCATTGGAGGACACCGTTTAGCGGATATAATTTTCAAAACCAACTAATGTAAAATGGCATCATATTTGTTGTTCACCAATAAAAGACTTTTCTCTATATTTTGTTTTGTTTGTTTGTAACTGCCTTTTGAAACAGGGGAGTTTAATATGCCGAACCCTGTATAAAATAATTACAAAAAAAAAAAAAAAAAAATCACATAAAAAAAGTTTGCAAATATTCTTATAAACCCTCTGTCAGAAAATTACATGAAACAGAAATATGAAAAAGAATTAAATTTGATTCTTAACTGTCAAAATGACATGGAATAATTTAGAGGCAATGATCAAAAGATTTGTACATTTAAAAGGAAGTGTTGTTTTAACTCCGAATAACCTTAATGCTTCTCATATATGGAATGAAGAAGTAAAAGAATATTGCAAAATTATAGAGATTTTTAAAGTTTTAGGATCAATAAAATTAACAGTCAAAGTCAAATGGTTGGACAAAAAGCTATGGAGTGGTTGGACAACTTTCAACAGTCAAGTTCCTGCACCATATAAAGATATGAATTGAACAAATTAGAGACATGGGATTACTCTAACACTGCTTGCTCTATTAAAAAAATTCACAGACCAATTAGACAAAATCTTCCAACAAATGTCTTCCACTAGCTACAAAAAATAACATTATGAAGTTGTCAGGGCAGATATTACCAAGAATACATAAAAATTATTCTCAGAAGACTGAAATTTTAAGAAAATGACAAAGGAGAAAATCAAGAATGTCTATGATGAAAAATATTATGGAAATAGAAACAAAGAAATATACATGAAAAACTTGAAAAAATGACTTTCTCTAGTTATCGAACATTATAGGAGTTTTTGGTCTAAGTGGTGACAAAAGGAGAAAAGAATTAGATTTATTATTTAGTGTTTTAAAGATAATTTAGCTCAATTCAATAGCAAGCAAGCAATTTTTTTTCTGTTTCCTTTTATTCTAGTTTTGTATAAAAAAAGGGGACACAACTAAGGAATAAATCCATTGATGCTTTTTGAAGTAATTTTTTTTACTAAATAAAGAAAATAATACCTTTATATGAATATAAAGCACCAGTAGATTGCTGTGATTTTTTTAGGTATTATTTATTGTGCTTACATATTTTTTTAAACAATTTTAACATGAATGTATATATATATATACCACATATTTTCAATTTTTTTTATTTTTGAATTATTATAAATAAAAAAACAATTAAAAGCTTCTATTGTAAGTTGCAAATATGTCTTGTTTCCTACTTGTAAAAGTTTGAAATTGGTTTAAATCAATTTCATGAGAAAGTTAAAATTCAAAACTTGTTTGTTTTTTAAATCAGTTTTTGTATAAATCCTATTGAAGAGTTTCTGGATAAACATTTAAGGCAGGCGTGTCCAACCCGTGGCCTTGAATAATTTGTGGCCCGCAAGATTCTTTAGAACTTTACAAAATTCAAATATTTTGTGCGATATTTTTTGTATAAAGAGGGTTTTTTTTTGTAAAAAATAAATACCATAACTTTAATTATTTTATCACATTGCTTCTGCTACTGCAAATCTCTTTTTTTTCTAAATTGATATTTATCAAACATAAATTGTGCTAAAACTTAATGCACGAAAATCTGCAACATCAATTATGATACGCAAATACACATGCATTGAGATCGACTTGTAAAAACTAAGTGAAAGAGTTGAGAAACAGATATCTCACTAATTAAGTAAATTAAACATTATTTGATCATAGCATTATTATTATATTATCTATCTTTGTATATGTGAAAAACAATGAAAACAATAATAATATATAAGTCTGTCTTAAATTTTCACTCCAACAAATGTTTGCAATAGATCCAAATCTAATATAAAGATATATATTTTTATATGCAGCCCGCAAGATTTTAGTTCTTCTGAAGTGGCCCGCGAGGTCATTTGAGTTGGCCACAACTGATTTAATGAATCTCTATTGTTTGCCAGTAAAACATGTCCATGTTATAATGATTAAGGGTACAAAAGTAGTTCTTTTGATACTCAAGAAATCAAAATAGTAAATCTAAGTTAATAAATGTAAAATATCATACCATTCCTGTATGACTAGAGGAAGCGTAGAATTATAAAAAAACACGTAACACCAAATGTTTGGACTAATCCTCCCTTTCTGCACACACATATAGGCACTGTCTATATGTGTAAGCAGAAAGGAAGTAAACTTTTTTTTACCAATAACTGAAGTATCAATGCTCACAGAGAAAAAAAAAGAAACTTGTATGTACAAAACAAATGCAAAACTTTAATCCAATTAATAATTCTAGTAACATATATATATATATATATATATATATATATATATATATATATATATATATAAGCAACAATCACTTGTATTATTTATATAAAAACTTTTTAAAAATTTTTTCCAAGTAAAGAATTTTCAATAAAACATACTTTCACATAATTAACTATATTTATCTTTCAGGCAGGGAAGGGAAATACAGACACAGTGCAAGTTGCAGAACACTTCAATTAAATGAGATATGATCTCCCTTGATAAATTTTTAAAACAAAACAATAAACTCCTAGCAAATTAGCATAAAAAATGTTGCTTGTGCATTTTCCTTATGTAGAATAGTTTAATCAGCCCTACTTATCAGAAAAAATATAACTGTAGGACTGTTTTTTATTAGTCTAACAAGATCAATAAAAATACAATTACTCTTCACCTGTAACATTCTTTCATATATTTCTAAACAAGCTGGTATACCCGTTCTTCGCACGGGTGAATTTAAAAATTAAAAAATACAGACTGAAGGATAAAGAAGCTTTTAATGAGTTAATTTTACGTGAATTGTATAAACTAAACAAAAAAAAAGCTTTTTACATACCTCAGCTGAACGAAAAAACCATGTTTGCTAAATTTTAAGTCTTTAGATTTAATTGCTGATTTTATTATTATTGTTATTATTATTTAGACGCCCCATAACTTTCTTGTGGGTTGATTTTTGAAAACACCTACTTGCTCAGCAAAAGTAACACATTGCTACAAATTTTATGTAATAAACGTTAAAAATAGTGTAAATAATTTTTATCTGGATGTGTAATACCTTAATATTACTTTCTGATGCATTTATTTTATATTAAATAGCTGTTACCCACAACTTCGTCCACGAGGAATTTAACAAAAAAGTGTTTATTCACTTCGCAGAGTTTACGAAAACTTTTCTTCTACTTTGTGAATCTATGTTTCTTTTTTGTTTTCTTTTTATTTCTTTGCTTTTTGTTGAGCAAGGGGTGAAAGGGACACATGACCTTTGACACTGTCGATGGGGTGAGGACTAAAATCTTTAAGATCAAAATAGGTCTAAGTAGCAAGTAGGGTGAAACGCGAACACAAACGAAGCCGCAAGGAAGGGGGTGAAAGGGATGCATGACCTTTGAAAATGCAGTTAAGGACTGTAAAATCATTAGGATCAAGACATGAACGGGAAATGTGGCGAATGGCAGCAACCTAATCAAAGAAAAAAGTTTGATATAACTGCTAGCAATCGTTGAGACAGAAGGCTCACAAAATAAAATAATTCCTATTAAATAAAAATAATCTCTATTGAATAAAAATAGTCCCTATTGAAATAAATAATCCCTATTTGTGTCGGATATTGCTCACTATTTCATTGGTTTTAATTTTATTTTCTTGGAATCCTAATTTTTTTTTCTAAAATAAAAGTAGCCTAAGTTATTCCTTATAACATTAGCTACCTGCCAGTGAAAGTTTCAACAAAATTGGTCCAGCCATTTCAGAGATTAGCCCGAACAAACAGACAGATAGACAGACAAAAATTTTAATAATTGATTTTTTCATGTAAGTACCGTATATACTTTTAAATGCATTTAATAAAAAGCCGTTAATATTGTAGTCAAGTGATTTTGGTTGCCTACAGAGATTTGGAGTACAGAGGAAGAATATTCTTCAAAAATATTTTTCGATTGTTCTCATTTTCTGTTTCACACATCTAAATTAAAATTTCAGCATAGTCTTTTGAATTAATTTCAGTTTTTAATTGAACTAACTTTTGACATTTATTTCACAAAAGTCAACACAAACCATAGACAGTTGTTTTATTCTATAGAACTTGTAAAGCAATTATACTAGTAGGTGAGAATTTGATACACATATGGTAGCACCGTATTTATATGTAAGAAGTCTATATGCTGTGTGAATACCAATATATTTTATCTTCAAAAGTGCTTTTAGAACAATGAAAATTTCCTTTGTTTGTTAAATTTTTGCTCTACATGAACTTAATGCCTAGTTCACTCACTGTAAAAGATATTGCTACATGTATCAAATGAAAATAACTAATAACAAAATTTTTTCTTCAAATATAAAACTGTCATAATTACATTTTTTTTGTAGAAATTTACATACATAATTAAAAATAATACACATCACTAACCATTACCACTTCTTTTGATACAATTTTGAAATACCTTTATCAATTTCTAATTCAAGAACTATAAAATAGAATTCAGTATTTCAAATGATGTATAAAAATAAAAATATTTAAAGACAATAAATTTCATTTGGATACATTACTTTTATAATTATATATGTTTTTTTTTTTTTTCTTTTCCTACATCATTCTATTTTGCTGTATTTATGTAAATACAATTAAGTGGTATTTTATAATAAATTTTTATTTTCAAACTTGACACTAGTTTTATATCACTAAACATATAATTAAAACAAAATTTTAAATTTAATGTATATAGTTCTATAATTTTTTTAAATTTTGAAACAAACTGCAAATATGCAAAAGCATTTTTAATGAAACAACAAAATTCCTCGAGGCAAACTTACCATAGTTTATGTAGATCTAAATTACTTTTAATACGCAACTCATCTATAGTCCATGCTCTCCCTAAATGAAAAAAATCATGCATTTATTGATTTTCTACTTCACGACTATAAATGTTTTACCAAATTAAAAAATATGAAATTTGTAGGAAAACTCATCTCTTCACAAAAATACATTAAAAAAATATGTTTTGTGAAACAAAAAGAATTTTAAAAAACTGTGCATAGAAATTGGTTTCAACTGGTTATCTTTATGAATAATCAAAAACCATAATTATCAACTGACGGTCAAATAATGATAATTCTAATCTTTTAATAATATCAAAATAACACTGATTTGTAAAAAAATGTATTATTTTTTAATCATATTTAAATTTAGTGTACAGCATTATCAATAATATAGTATTATCAGCTGAACATATTGAATAAAAAATCAATTTCCCTGAATTGAATGAATTTTTTTCTAATTTAAATTGAATTATTTTAAAAATTTATAATTTTATATTTATCTATTACAATAGGTAAACTTTCAATATGGATCCTTCAGTCTATTTTGGTTACCTACATCAATTTCAACAATCAGTAACATTTTCTTGCATTTTACATATTCCTGAATGAACATGTTTGAATAATCAACAGATAGAAGTGTATACCACACATCTGCTTGCATGAAATCAACAATGTAGCAACAAAATAATGCATAATTTGTTGAACTCAGGGTAGTCTCCATTAAAGCACCACCAAATAACTTTTTACATAAAATCAACTTTTTTAAGCAACATCTTTGATTAAATCATGATCATTATTTTTTCTAATTAGCAGGAAATTGACAGTTACCAATAAGAAAGAGGTCAGTCTGACATAAAAAACCCAGTGGAAAAGAGATTCAATATTTTAAAGAGATCACAGTATTTATGAAAAAAGTTATTATTATAAAGAATAACACTAAAGTAATTTTGTATTATAAAGTTTTTCTCACGATATACAATTTACAAGTTATGCAAATTGAAATAATTAACAGTTCTACAGCAAGAAATATTTTCTAATGAAACATGAATACAGATCATATTTGAAAATGCAATGAAAAGTAGACATATTCATCAAAAGTCCAACAAATGATAATTCTGAGAACAAATTAGTTAATATTAGAAAAGAAAACATACCTGATCTGACTTCATTTTCACCAAAGTTTTTAGGATCATCAAAAAATTCCATTAAACCATATCTTGAAGAACTACTATGAAAAGATCTACTTCCATTAAATATTTTATTTCTAGAATGTCCACATATTTTCAGATAAGGTCCATTTTCTACAACACTGGGTATAATTTATAAGAATTAGCACAAAAAAAATCATGTATTGAATCAAAATTACAAATAATTATCAATGTGTTTATAAATAAATATCAAATTAAATAATCTGAAATATGTTGAAATTTTATTTATCATTCAGGTCATAATTCAGTTTTACAACAAAATAAAAAGTAAAATGAAACTACCACCTGATTACATGTACCAAGAGAAGTAGTTAAAACTAAGGCATGAATAATAATGATTACAAGAACTGCTTTAAATAACCTAATGAAATATCTTCAACCAATCGGAAAAAATAAAACTTTATTCCATAAATCCATTTGTAAAATGATAGTAACAATTCTATATAAAATTTTTGAATCTCTTCAACACTAGAAATGAAAAATTTATAAAGATTCATAAACATGGATGATAAACCAGAAGAAATTAGACTTATATCTAACTTTTACATTGAAAAAGTATTATACAAGTTTAAAAGTATTATTATTGTTTCGAATATTGATTCTTTTATTATATATAATGTCACATTTTAAAACATAATGAAGACTATTAGCAATGGATCTTGTAATTCTAAAAATTCGTCAAGTAACATGGATAATACGTGAACTGCCACTCCATTCTCCAAACCTCCACATTCCAACAACAATCAGGCTTTAAATCTTGACATATTTAATGAGCCTCAGGCTCTTTACACAATGGATCTTGTATAACATTTGAGCTCAAACCTATGGTTTAACAGAAGTCATGTTATTACTGGAGCATCTCAAAAGAGCAAATGTTTCATCAGTATAACCCAATATACAAGATATAGTATTTAAAAAATTTACTTCACAAAAATAATTTGATTGAAATTGTACATAAAACAATAAAATAAAACACAGAATTCAAATATTTTAACTATGAACATCTTTCATTAATTTCATAAACACATCTTTCTTTGTTATTGCAACTGCTAAAGAATGAAAATATTTTATATACACTAAACTATAAAAGAACAGTGCATGAAATAAGTTGTTGGTATACTGTGAAACAAATTACATCCTCATTCAAGGAATAACTTGATATAGAATAAGCCTAACTAATCATATTATTATTCTACCAATTAATTATACATAAAATCCATACATGCAAAGCATGTTTCCAGACGTGTTTGAAGCTTACGTATCGTAACTAGTATAAAACTGTAAAGAATTTCCGTAAATTATTTAATTATATATAAAGAGAGAATGACAGAGAAGCTATTTTTTCAAACTTCATTTTAAAAAATAATAAATAATTTCATTAAACAAACTTACGGAGGATACAAGACTTTAGATATATGTAAAAATTTGTTCTTGAAAAGACTAGATTGAAATAGAGTTTTAAACAGCATAATTTAAGGAAAATTAAATATTTGTTAAAGGATATTAAGAAATTCCTCAGTTTAAATTCACGAACACACGCTTCGGCCTTGGTAATTATGGATTCTGTTTACTAACATTATATTTTTCACTACGGTTAAAGACAGATTCATTTGATCTTGGATGAAATTTGATTGAAATTGAATATTATGTTGAGTTAAAATAATATGATTTTGAATCTGTCAGAAACAAGATATTATTGTGACATTGAGACAGTAAAAGGTTATTTGGAGTAGTTTAGGTGAAAATGATAAGACATTCATTTTATTTATACCGACATGATTCAAACACAAATAATTTCTTATTTAATCTTGAATACCTCTGATTCAAAATAATTAAGAAAATCTATATTCTTTTTTTCAAGTCATTTTCATTATTAAATTTGTCTAAAAATGTGCAACATTTTTTTTCATAAGTACTTCAATTTAAAGGTTGGCAACAAGAACTATGATGTAGGTGGACGAAATTTAAAATTTGTTTACAGTGTTTTAGCTGTATCAATCAGGTAAGTTACTTTTATAATATTTTTCTTTTGTTAGTAAATTTTCAACTAAATACAGTAAGGCTTCGAATATAATTAAAATGGAAATTTAAGTAAATCAACCGTTTTTCTAGACCGTAAAGGTATTTAAAAGTTGTCTTCGTTTGATGTTCCCGCACTCAGAAAACTTTCTCAGATATAAAGGTGTTCCAAAAATCAACAGATGTTTTCTTGCAAAATTTTTTTAATTTGGCACAGATAAACAATAAGCTCGGTCACCAGTTGTGGTTTTTTTCTCTTGCTAAATGTGTTCCTTACTTCCTCTTTTTACTACAATACCAGAGGAATTTTTCTCTTTGTATTTAAAGGGGGAAATTATTAATTTATGAAATTATGTGCAATGTCATTTATTATTGTAAAAGTTACATTTTTTAAATTTTCTTGAAACTAAAGGTGCTTTTCTATTTGTATTTCTTACGAATTTGGACCAAATTATTTGACTTTGGTTATAAGCAGCTTCAAATAAAAAAAAAGATCTCACCTATTTAAGAGAATCTTGTTTGCAAGACTTTTTTTTTAACTGCTAAAGTACAAAACTCGGAGCTTTAATATCAATCTCATATAAACTTTTTCACCAAATAGTTGTAAATTTTCTGCAAGTTGGTACAGTAACATTATAATATGGTACATGATAATCTTGATTTTTTCATTTATCATTACCAAAGACGAATTTCCAAAAATGGATAGCATATTGGTGTCCAATTAGTTCATCTAAACTCAATAAGGGTTAAATTTTGTCTGTCTAGCAAAATCATAACCCACCATTAGATGTAATTTAAATAAAAACTAGGTGTGGGGGTCAGTAATTCACCAAATGTAGCAACTAGCCACAGATGAAATATCACCAACTGCAACAAATTGACATTGTTTATTACATGATATTCAAAAGTAATTGACTAAAATTAGTAAATAGCTTTTATTTGATCATGTTTTAGATGTTATAACCAAAAGTGTATGTGATGAGATTTGTACCTGGCTCTGAACAAAAAAACTTTGAATGTATGCAAGTTGGCCAAAAGTAAAAACTATTAATATGACCTAATTAATTCAGATTAAGATAATACATTAATTATATTATGAAACAAAATATCTTACTTTCATTTTTTATTTGTTACATATACCCATTGTTTGGTGTCTTATTTTTTACTTGTATTTATTACACCATATAAAGAAAGCATCTACCATAACCATCTGCAGGATAGAATGCAACATTTACAATATCTAATAACAATTTTTCTACATCTATCAAAAATAATTTGGTACTTGTGTATTAAGCCATCAACCTATTTCGGCGAATAAAAATGTGTCACAAAATGCTTTCATCATTATTATTGTTTTGGAATATTTATGAGAAGAGTTGTGAGATTGCAGAATCGGCGATTGGTTGGTGCGATTTTTAAAAATCGCCAGCTTTATGCGCTTTTGCTTGTCCTTCGGAGTAGCAACCCGTCATGAAAGTGTAATGCAAAATTCAAGATGGCAGAAAAGTGAAATAATCATAAAAAGAATTTAAGAAACCTTTAAAGCGGAAAACTGTTTCAAAATTAAACTTCTTGAATTTAAAATCACTAAGGAAAAATTAATTTTAGTTAGGGAACTAGTTTGTTGTCTGGAGTAAAATTGCACCAAGTGCTGCTTGGCATGATAAGAATCGCACCTAGCAGCATTTGCTGTAGCTGGAATGGAATCCAAGATGGCGGCGTCCGTTTATGAATCGAAACGGAAAAATGATTCGAAATACATGATTTCCGACAATTTTTGATTTTAGCAAAGAATAATGTTGGTAAAAATCGTGAAAATTGGTAGTGAAATAGTGTGCTTACCCTTAATGGATGGAATATGATGAGTTCCGGATTTTTTTTTTTTTTGCACAAAAAAAAAGAAATATGAGGGCTACTGAAAGTCCGAAAGGTTGTTTATTAAAGTAAAATATAACAAATGCATTTTTGGAATTGGATGTAATATGGAAAAGGAAGTGTTAAAAATTAAAAAAAAAAAAAGTGCAATGCTGGTGGTTGAAAATGTTATGAAAGGGTTATGAATTCGATGCCTCGACTCCCCCTCCCGAAACGATTCTCTATTCAGCCCAATTAATATTTCGAACAAGGTCAAGAAATTTAATGAATGGGTCCTCTTTGAGAGTGAAACAAATTTTCCTGAACATGTACCAAGCCATATATCCTTCAAATCTTCCTCTCCGATTGTATTCAGGCAAGGAAACTTTGAAGTGACGCTGGGTATCTTCGATAGTATTAGTATGAGCACCAGTGTCAGAATCAAGGAATCTGAGCGAATGGTTAACTGTATGGTGATAGCCTCTTTCGCTCAACCTTTTGTAAGATTTCCAGCAGTCAGATATAACAGTTGTTCCTGGTTCGATCTATGATTCTATAAGGCTGAGAAGTGTTTCTGCCATCCTGTTGTGAACTGCAACCAGGAAATCGTGTTGTGTCTCCCGTTCTACGCCGCCAAAAACCCACTGTCCCTGCACGAAATGACCCTTATTATATTTTCTTTTCCCAACTTGACTCTCGTCAATTTCAACCGTTTTACCCCCAAGCTTCTGTGTGTTAAGAACAATATGTTCTATTAATACATCGGATGCATAGCTGTGCCAATCGTCAACAGACTGCGAATAAATCCTGAGTTCCTTATGAATTTGAGCGAACGAGGAACGTCTGAAGAATTCATAAATCAGAAGTAGAATGGTTGAAATCTGCAATTTGCTGCATGAAAAAAATGAATTGAATAGTATAGATTTCTTATTGCAGCAGCGCGAATTTCTCAAGCAAAAGATGCAACTGTCAAATTTTCTGGATGTATCCAGAGCAACCTTCATGTCATGGCCACATTTTTTGCATTGGACTGCGTTCGAAAGCATTGAAATCTTTGAAAGGAACTAGAAAAGAAATTCATTATTTTTTAAAAATAAAGTTAACCAAAAGTGTGAATTCGGAACTCCTTTTGGAGCGAGGAAATTGAAAGAAGAGCCTTTATATTCCTTGGGGAAAAAAATCCTGGTATTCACCCCAATAACTGTAAATATCCATTATCCGTAGAAACACAAAACAAAGTAGAGAACAGCAGCAGGTTATGAAGGAATGGATTGAAAATAATTGCATTTTTAAAGTATTTGAATTAAAATCGTCTGAAATGCAGAGTTTTACCGCACAATAAAAATAAACCAATAAGAATGAAGAATTTAGAATTAAAATCGTCTGAAATTAACAGGAATAGCGTGTGCAAAAAAAAAAACACAACCAAGTAGAATGAACTATAAGAAACCTCATCTCCATGGCAACCACATCACCAAATGAAAGAAATTTCAAGGCAACCATATTGCAATTTTATCGCCCATGTTGGCGAACATAAACAACAACTTGACACTATTACCCCAGATATCAAACTCGCACCTTAGTTAGTTATAATTAATTAAAACTGAAAAATTAAAATACTTGATTTTCAAAACCATTTTTACTACCTTCTACAATCCTTCCTTTCTCTCAATTTCATGCTTTTCCACATTTTGAACATGCATATGATGATCCAATTAAACGCCTTAATGCACCATTCTTAACACAGCTTTCTTTCCTAACGTAGGCAACATAGCAAAACAATTTTCAGAATGCTCAACCTATTTAACTATACATTCATTCACATTTGCTACGATTCTAATACCACTGGTGAACATTGTAAGTATCTGTTAAAATTTATATGAAGAAAAGGAAATTTACCTTCAAAAGACTTATCCAGACTGGAAGAATGAAGTCAAAAAACAAGCTAGCAAACTGTTGAATGTTCAATGGAAAAGTAGGTTCAAAGATGCGAGCTAACGACAAATCAGAACCAAAACAATAGAAATGTTTAAATTTGTGAAGATATTGAATTAAAATCATTTGCATAAATGCTAACCAATAAAGAATTTTATATACAAGAATAATAGTGATAATAAAATAATATACATTAAAATACATATTAAATAATAAATTTTAAAAAAA
The DNA here is from genome assembly GCA_019973935.1 of Trichonephila clavipes. Lineage (NCBI taxonomy): Eukaryota > Metazoa > Arthropoda > Arachnida > Araneae > Nephilidae > Trichonephila > Trichonephila clavipes. The sequence goes on along the minus strand of BMAU01019870.1, from coordinate 233,380 downwards.
AATTACGAAAAAAAATAATAAAACCAAATTCTACAAAACTATTTAAATTAAAAAAAAAACATGCTGGGTATGCACGAAGGTGCGCCGATTCAATTTTTCCTTTACTGCTTCGAAATCAGCTAGGTTACCTCAATTGACTAGTTTTTCAATCTAACAAAAAATTCTGAAAATAAATCGCACCAACCAGTGACTGATTCTGCAATTTAGCCAGAACAGTTTTCCACTAGTATTTAGCAATGACTTTTGATTTGAAGAAATGGATTGAAAATATAATATACTGTAAAATCCGGCATATAATGCACACTGGTGTATAACCCCCACCTATACTTTCAAGCTGCCTTTTTTAATTTTTAAGTATATTCGCCATATAACATGCACCCCCTTTTTTACGAGGAAATCTGAAAATGTTAGTACGCAATATTCTTATGTTTTGGAGTCATTTATTCGAGGTATTATCCCAGACTATATTGAAAATATAGTATACTTCGGAAATTACTATTCTTTTAGTTCACAAGGCATGTCATTTCTTTTAAATAAACAGTATTTTGACATGTGTAAATGTTGGTTTTTTTATGCTCATCGCTTTTGTTAGTTTTAAAGCTATCGTTTTTATACCCGGCATATAACACACACTTTTAAATTTCGATCGTATTTTGGTGTTAAAAGTGCGTTTTATACGCCGGATTTTATGGTATACCATAAAATCCAGCGTTTAATGTGCACTTTTAACACAAAAAATTAGATAGAAATTTACAGGTGTACGTTTTACACCAGGTGTGAAAATTAAAGCTTTCAAAATAAAGGGATGAGCATTAGAAAAAAAATTAGGCTTCAACATGTATCAAAATACTGTTTATTTAAAAGAAATGACATTCCTTATGAACTTAAACGGTTGTACTAGAAGTATACTATTTTTTTCTAAAGCTTGGAATAATATCTCAAAAAAATTACTTCAAAACATTAAAGCATTGCCCATGTACATTTCAGGTTTCTTCGTAAAAAAGGGTATGTGTGTTATACGACAAATATACGTAAAAATTAAAAATTACAGCTTGAAAGTACAGATGTACATTATATGCTGGATTTTTTAGTATGTACCAATAAATTTAACTCAAAAATTAACTTAGATCTTATTTTAATAGCTTGATTTTATTTTAGTCCATATCTTTATATCCAACTTGGCAAATTGTCATGTTAGAAGACTAATGCAGAGAAAAATAAAGTGCCAAAAAATTTGGCTAATGAAAATTTTTTTCACTGGAATGTTTTTATCACTTTACTGATATGTATGAAATAACTAATGCTATACTGGTAAATGTATTACTGACAAATTTTGAGACTTCATTTCCTTGTGAGAGAAAGTGCAAAATAATATAAACTTCAATTACCTGCATCTTGTTTTTCACTATTTGATTGTACTTATTGATTTTAAGGACCTATGGGTTGCTAACTACTTTTCTGTGGTGTTGCCTGTACCAAATTAGGCAATATTATTATCCAATAAGATATATTCACTACAAACATAATTACACAGCAGAAATCTGTTTTTGGCTTCATGGCCTGTATAACTAACACATACTTATTTATTTCACTATCAAATATGCTTGCTATTTATTACAGATACCTTGTTATTTTTTAGGAATTATTTTTTCCATGACAATGAATAATTTCCCTTTTTTTATCACATTCAAATATAAATATATTAACTAGACCACAAAACATTGTTACAATTTTCTTTTTCTGGTTAACTTATAAATATTTCATTACAAATAATGTATTATTTTTAGCCAAAAATCTAATTTATAAATATTGACCAAATCTGCTGTCTTAGAAATAAAAGATACATATTAGTTTCAATTGGTCAGTGTTTTTGAAATGTATGCATGGTATGAAACTGCTTTATTTCAAATGATGATAATAGTCCTTCAAAACAACACACCAACATCAAATTATTTTGTAATCTTATATTTTTCATTTGCTTTTTGCTACTGATATGTGTGTTTGGTACTTATGCATTATAGCAACTTTGGCAGGTATTAAATTGGTTTTGGTGAAAGATAACTTAATTTCATGTGATTTAGAACAAAGAATAATGGTTTGGGTATTATATTGTACATTTATTTATTGGAAACAACTATTATATGCAAAACAAAAGTGTAATAATATTAATGACACTTTGACAGCCAATGTAAATGGTATTCATTCTGCAGTCGATAGCACAACCCTTTCAGGGCCATTTATCAATGGAGTATCATCTGATTACACATGTCATGCATTCAGCAATAAACCCTGTAAGGTATCTAAGCACTTTCCTGACCCCTCTGGTGTCCTCTGATATTCCACCCATTGAGCTTACTTAAGTTATTTTGTAATGGTATTTGCACATACTGCCATGTTTGGAGGACGTTATGCCAAATAATTGCAAACAAATATTTATCAAGCCATAATTTGCATGCCCATTGATTCAGTTCTACAGGGCTGGGATAGTTTAGTGGTCAAGGTCATGTTTTGAGTTCGAGCCTCATACTACTAAAGACCCACCATGCAGAAGGGGGCGATGCACATTAAATATGTAGAGGCTCAAATGCCTTCTCATTGGTGTGGTGTGGAAACGAGAGGGGTGCCAGCGCAAGTGTCATCTTCGTCACTTGGCCATGATTTAAAATTACGAGGTCTGTCACCCAAAAGCTCTTGTGTAGCTGAATAGCGCAATGTTAATATTCATTCACTGGCTCAGTTCCACAGCTGCATTGCCATCTGCAGCAGACCTATTTTCATCTAGTGTTGTAATTCATCTTAATCTATTGTGTTGAAATAAATATTGCTTGTTGTTTGAACTTATTTTTGTCTTTTTGCCTATTTTCATAACTTTCTGCGCAGAACAAAATGTAAAACTTTTTATGTATTATGTATGTTAAAAAATTTAAAGACAATATATGCTGTGCCCGTATAGTATCTATTTTAGAAAGGGGAGAATAATTGATTACAAACCAAAACATTATAAAAAATATATCACAATATTGAAAATAAAAAAATTGAAAAAAAAAAAGAAAATTTGATACAAATACTTGGAACATTCTTCCCACAAATAGTTCTGGTCTATTGGGGTTTAACCAGATATCATATTGCCCCTAACACTATTTATAAATATGAGTTTTTCTATTCAACCATATATGATTCATAATGCTGTGCTACAAAAAAAATTATATTTATTACGGAAATTCTTGATCGATTATACTATAAAGCCAATTATAAATCTTTTTTTTTTTCTCTCCTCAATATTGCATTGCATAGCTATCATTACACTTTTCTGTTTCTGTATCTTCAAAACTTAAAACATACTTTTCATTTGATGATTAAATTAGTGGTACAAGATATTTTAATTTTTGAGAGGGGGGGAGGGAATTAAGTACATATTTATGGCTGTAAAATATAATTGAGTGTTATGAAATATTTTAGTAATTAATGTGTGTGTGGACCCAATTTCATAAAAGATCATTTAGTTACTATACATATTCATGTTCATATAATTTGATAGTAATATTTAATTTTTGTTTTGATTTATTCACTCTGCAGTATAATGTATCTATTGCTATAATGTCTCAAATGTATATTTGATTCAGTATTATAGAATTGTTAAATAATATTTATTTTCAAAAATTCTGAAATAAATATTATTTAATAATATTTGTTTGAATGATATAATTTATGTAATTATTAAAGAAGTCTCAGTATATATATTGTTATTTCCATTTATATTAAATAGATTACTTTAGTAACAATATTGTTTCTTCTCCTAAATTATTTAATAAAACATAATTTTTTTATATTCTGTATTCTAATATATATATTACTCTCTAACTGCAATTTCAACTGTAAAGAAATGCATTCTATAAAACAGGGTTCTTCATACCTTTCTTTATGATTTATTATTAACAAATACCATTTGTTGAAGCTTTGGAAAATCATAAAAAATATCAATATTAATCTTTTGAGGTATTATTAGTGCCATGAATGAATAAGTTAATTTGGTACCCTCTTTGAAATTTATTTTTAAACATTTTTTTATAATGTTTGTTTTAAGCTTTACCAAGACTGGTTTAACTCATAAGTACTATTTATTATAAATACCCTAAGAAAGAGCATGTTTTTAGATCTGCTGTTCAGTATTCACACGAGCGAGATAGGTGTGTGAACCATTTCTAATATCGTTGAACCCTGATTTAACAAATTCATCAGGGCTAAACATTTTGTTGGTTATATCAGGATCCAATCAAAATACAAATTTTTTCCATTTACATTTTGGAAATTCCACAATAAGCAACATCACAAAAAATATCCATGGTTAGAAAGTTTGCTCTTTTTACTCAACAGCTAAAAATACTAATGGTGAATTATTACATGCCAGTTACTTGGAAATTTTAAAATGCTAACTGATAGATGTTTGAAAATCTTTTTGACTCCTGACTCGGAAGAGTTCTTTTTTTGACTTTATGTAGAGAAGGAAATACTGCATAGGTTATGTTTCCAAACAATGTAAAGCTATGGAAAATGTAACAATTTTGATAAGAGTTTCATTATGAATTTCTGCATCAGAATCACTATTCATTGGCTTTATTAGGTGCTTGCTTCATAGCACTCTAAATAATACTCAAGTGTGTTGAGTTTTCATTTAATTCAAACATTAAACTTTATCAAAATCTACTGGAATTTTATTCTGCGTGTTCATTCCACGGCGGCAAACATAGATCTACACGTTGTACAGAAAATGCCACGTTTTTAGTATTTTACACAGTTATGCTGCAGTTAAGCATAATACAATCGATACGACTACATGAGTAAAGAAAAATATAAAAACAGAAATATAAATTATGAAAACCATTTTAAAAATTAACAGAAATTAAATGCATTTACATAAAAATATAAGTTTAACAATTATTATTTAAGTTTAACATTTATTTGAATAGAATTAATTTCTATCTTGCCAATATCCGTTTAGAGAATTCGAAAAACAGTTGACAGGTGCAGCCATCTAGCGAGAGAAAATCTCTACAAAAACTGTCCTTTACATTACTCCTTGCCAGTAACAAAGTTACGATACAAGAAAAATATATGGCAGGGACAGTTTCAGACTTATTGAACAGATTATAATTTCATTTTTTTTTTTTTACAAATTAAACTTATACAAACCGCTTTTAACACAATTATTACTAATCATTGCATTACACAACACAAAATTACTACTACAGGATTGCTACAGAAGTCTTAATGCACAAAATATGCTACAAGTTTAAAAATATTAAAACACAGCTACCTTCCTGTTTCTTAAAAATACATGGAAAAATACAACTAAAATGTTCAGCAATTACTTTAAATGTATATTTATACTGAGCAACAATCAAATTTAAACAAAGTCAAAAAATATTATATATAAGATATGCAATAACTCAAAAAAAATAATAAACTACAGAATGCTTTTGCAAATACACAAAACTCAGTCAATATTTGAACATGGGAAACTAAGGAGTACATAAATATTTTGCAAAAAAAAAAAAAAAAAATCATTCATATTCCAATGAAAGTTAACATGCCATTAAAAACATTTCAAGTTACTCTGCAATGACAACACCTTAATTTTTTGAATATTATGAAACATATCAAATCCAATAGTGTTAAAAATCAATTTTCATATTTACATACACAATGGGTAATTTTATAATATATACATACAGAAAACTTCCTATTTACAAGAAAGAGAATATCAGAAAAACTTTAGTTTCAATTCACCACATAATTAATTATAACTCAGTTAATCACCAATACAATCCATTTACCACAATTGAGCATTTTTTATGCAAAACAGTATCTATTTATACACATTTTATTTGATGCTAACACATATTATTTCTACACATAGAATTTGATGCTAACACATATCTATTTATAAACATAGAATTTGATGCTAACATATATTTATTTATAAACATAGAATTTGATGCTAACACATATCTATATTGATATCCTGAAAATTTTATGTTCACTATTAAATACATAATAGATAATTTTGTTAAAATACATACTTTCCAATGAAAAAAAAAAAAACACATTCTATAACACATTTAAGAGATGAGATGCCCACAAATTGTAATACTAATGAGAGAATTTCTGTCGACAATGTAAAAAAAACAGTAGTAATAAATAATTATTTGTGACATAATGTTGAACTTTGTATAACATACATTAATTTGAATGCGAGAATATATATGGAAAATTTTACATCATGCTCTTTAATTTCTTTTTATTTACAAAGCTTTTGTTTGATTTAGGTTCTCGCTGTTATGAAATTACACAATTCTACTTTTGCTTACAACTTACTGATGAGGTTATATCAGGATAGTGGAAGAATAATTATTTAAATTTCACAATACTAGCATAAAAATCATACATGTATATATAACCAATTAAGAGTCAATTTTCAATTCTAAAATCCAGGAATTAACATACATTGTCATTTTATAAGCATATCTACAACATTTAAAGCAGTGTTTACTATAACTTTTCACTATATGTACATGAATTGCATTACCAAGAGAATTATTACCAAGTATATATTTAATCAATTAGATACATTTTATAAATGGTGATTTTCAAATTTACTAATTTTTAATAACTGTTTACTAGTAATAAGTGAAAGGAATTTCAAACTTTAACACTTACATACATAATAGTTGCTATTTGTTTATTCTCTAAATCTTACTGGTTTTTTATCTTTCTACCACAGCTGGTAGTAGATTGTTCATCAGGCATTGGGGAAAGTTCTTTCCAATTTGAAATCTCATTTTTTTTGTCCAACACTAGTTTGTTCATTTTGATTGTCCACTGCTAACAAATAGGCAGGTTTCAGTCTATCTACAGAGATATTAATTGCTTTATCTTTGATTAGGATTGTGAAATATTTATCATACTTTTTATGTACAGTATATGGTCCTTCATATGGTGGTTCTAATGCTTTTTTAACTCTGTCGATACGAAGAAACACATGGGAACAGGATTTCAAATCTTTATGCACAAAGATATTTTGCTTCCTGTTGCTAGGAGACTTCAGTGGCTTTAACTCTGCCATGTGCTGCTGTAATTTGGCGACAAAATTCTGTGGATCCATGTTAATAGTAGGGGTATCAAAAAAAAATTCGCCAGGTAATTTAATGGAAGTACCATAGACCATCTGTGCAATTGTGTAACTAATGTCAGGTCTTATGGCAGCTCTTAAACCTAACAACACAGTGGGTAATGACTCTGTCCATCTAATATTGTTGTGAGCTTTATAGCACCTTTCAAGGTCCTATGTAAACGTTCAACTTTCCCATTACATTGAGGGTGATAAGATGTTGTGTGGGCTACTTTTAGCACCACATATTGCAGCTATAAGCTTCTAAATAGTTCTGCCTCAAACTGTCGACCTTGATCTGTGACTATTTTGGCAGGTACTCAAACCTGCAAATCCATTTCTCATAAAATGCTCTCCCAACTATTTCAGCTGTTATTTCAGGTATAGGAATTGCTTCCATCCAGCAAGAGAATCGGTCAATGCAGGTTAAGCAATACTGCATCCCTTCTGAAGGTGGTAGTTTTCCAATGAGATCTATGTGAACTACACTAAACCTTTCATCTGGTTGTTCGAATTCTCCTAATTTGGATTTTGTATGCCTGCTGACTTTACATTTTTGGCATCTAATGCAAGCTTTTGCCCATTCTCTGACTTGCTTTTTTAATATCTGACCAGACATATTTTTCAATCATCAGTTTAACTGTAGATTTAATACCAGGGTGAGCTAAGCCATGAATTAGTTGGAATATTTGAAACCTGAATTTTTGTGGAATGTAAGGCCTAATTTTTGTGTTGAGATGTCACACCAAAGTTTTTTTCCCAGATGGCAATGTCGAAGGTTTAAATTTTAAAGAATTGTTGTGCAATAATTTTTTGCAACTCTTCGTCAGTAGTTTGTGCTCTTCTGCAATTTCCTCAAAGTTGATTTCAGAAATTGAATTAATTCTGGATAAGGCATCTGCAACAACATTATCTTTACCCAATACATGTTGAATGTTACAACTAAATTCTGAAATGTATTGAAGTTGTCGTTGTTGTCTTGGTGATGCTTTTTCATTTTTTGCTTAAATGCAAAAAGTTAGAGGCTTGTGGTCAGTATATATAATAAAATCATTCCCTTCCAGCAGGTGTTTGAAATGTTTCACTGAAAGGTATATTCCCAATAGTTCTCGGTCATAGGTACTATACCTTGTTTGTGTTTCATTTAGCTTCTTCGAGTAAAAGGCTATTGGTTTCCAACTCTCGTTTTCTAATTGCTGGAGTACTGCGCCCACAGCAAAATCTGATGCATCTGTGCAAAGTGATAGGGGTAGTCCAGATCTTGGGAAGGATAAAAGAGCAGCTTCGGCAAGGTCAGTTTTGCATTTTTCGAAGCTTCTCTTGGTGTCATCAGTCCAATGCACTTTTCTGCGGTCTTTCTTCTTCGCTCCTTTTAACAGTTCATGTAGAGGTGCTTGGGTCTTAGCAGCATCCTTTAGGTATCTTCGGTAAAAATTTATCATGCCCAGAAACGTTCGCAGGTCATGAATAGTTTCTGGTAGTTTGTAGTTGAAGATAGCTTGAACTTTTTCTGGCAATGGCCGAGAACCTTCTGCAGTGATCAGAAATCCCAAATATTCAACTTGGGCAGCTCCCATCACTGATTTGGAGACATTTATTCGAAGTCCATATTGCTGGAATCTTTCAAATACCATTTTTAGGTGTTCACTGTGTTCCTCTTCAGTAGATGAGGCAACAAGTACATCATCAAGATACGGGAAAACAAAGTCGAGTCCATACAGTACTTCAGTAATGAAACGTTGGAAGGTTGAAGGATGTCCAAAACTCATAGTATTGAACTCGTACAAGCCAAATGGGGTGGTGATGGCAGTTTTTTCTTTGTCTTCCTCAGCAATTGGTATCTGATAATAAGCCTTTACTAGATCTATCTTGAAAATATTTTTTTATCCTTCAGGATGTGATTAAAGTCCTCAATTCTAGAATTGGATATCGATCTGGTATTGTCTGTGCGTTGAGTCGCCTGTAATCGCCACATGGTCTTAATGTGCCATCCTTTTATTTACTAAATGCAATGGACTTGCCCATTGAGATTTTGAGGGTCTAATAATGTCGTTGTCCAGCATAAATTGGAATTCTTGCTTCGCCAGCTTCAACTTATCAGAGGCTAGTTGTCTTGCCTTCGAATAAACCGGTTGGCCAGTTGTTAGATGTGGTGCTTTACTTCATGTTTAACAACTCTGTTAACCAAGTTTGGCTTGGTTAAATCAGGATACAACTTAAGCAGGTTGAAATATTTGGAGGCTCTATTGACTGTGCTGAGATCATTATTTTCTTGGATGGTAGCAACTTCTCCTTTAATTGAAAGATTTGTTACTCCATCGATTAATTTCCTGTTGTGCAGATCTATCAGCAACTGGAATTTTTGAAGGAAATCAGCACCTATGATTCCTCGCTCAACTTTGGCAATAATAAACGGCCACTGAAATGGGCGTCTTAGGCCTAGGTCCAGCGTGAGAATTTTTAGACCATATGTTGGAATTTCAGTGCCATTAGCAGCATACAGTTTATATTGAGAGGTTTGGCACTCACCTTTCTTTTTGTCCAAGGGAGGATCGAGACGTCTGCTCCACTATCCACAAGGAATTGACATCCGGTTTCTCTGTCCTTGACAAATAATCGGAATTTGCGGCCTAAAATATCGGCAGCAGGACTCGCCGCGGCGTCTACTGCTGGTATTCGTTTCCCGGCTCATTGATACTGCACGGCTGTACGCATTTACCAGGAGGCACTTCTTCCCGAATCGGAAATGGTAGAAGCAATATCGTCCCTGAGGATTGTAGCGGCGCCTTGATTTGCTGCGACTTCTACTCCTCTGATGGTGATGAGGGCTAGAGCTCCGGACTCTCCGTTGCAGCTTTAATGAGGCAATTTGGCCTTCAAGGGTGGCTATTTTAGCCATGAGTTGATCCACTCCCTGCGGAATCCTGTACCGCTGCGATATCTACTGTTCTCGGCGCCATCTCTACGATCTTATCTGCCATCGCCGCTATTTTGTCGAGGTGTTCTTCACTGACAATTACAATGCACTTAACAGAATCTGGCATTTTATCCAGCCATAGTGTGCGCAACGCCTTTTCCGAGACATCGGTACCAGCGAGGGCGCGCATTTTTCTTAGCAGTTGACTAGGCAACATGTCACCTAACTCAATCCCCGTGAGAAGACGCTTCATTTTTTTGTTTTCGCTTTCGACGAATATCTTCAAAAGACGTTCCTTCATAGCTGTATATTTGTTGGGGTTAGAATCTTTACTATGTCCCAGATATCTTCCAACACCCTCGGTTCCAGTTGAGCCACGAGGTGACTGAACATCGTCTCCTCCGAAGTAATCCGGCAAATCCTGAACTGCGCTTCGACCTGATAAAACCATATCTCAGGTTTGTCGAACCAGAACGGCGGTATTGATGCTAACACCGCTTGCTTCGAACTTTTTTCTGTCATATTGAATAATCCAGTAAATAAAATCCAGGGTCACCAGTTATTAGGTGCTTGCTTCATAGCACTCTAAATAATACTCAAGTGTGTTGAGTTTTCATTTAATTCAAACATTAAACTTTATCAAAATCTACTGGAATTTTATTCTGCGTGTTCATTCCACGGCGGCAAACATAGATCTACACGTTGTACAGAAAATGCCACGTTTTTAGTATTTTACACAGTTATGCTGCAGTTAAGCATAATACAATCGATACGACTACATGAGTAAAGAAAAATATAAAAACAGAAATATAAATTATGAAAACCATTTTAAAAATTAACAGAAATTAAATGCATTTACATAAAATATAAGTTTAACAATTATTATTTAAGTTTAACATTTATTTGAATAGAATTAATTTCTATCTTGCCAATATCCGTTTAGAGAATTCGAAAAACAGTTGACAGGTGCAGCCATCTAGCGAGAGAAAATCTCTACAAAAACTGTCCTTTACAGCTTCAAATCAACAGTTTCCTGAACTTCAGTTGCACAGATAGTCAGTCCATCATCCAAGGTAACAATAGCTAAAATCTTAAAATATTCCCCTGCGTTATGGAGTGAGATGAGATAAGAAAGGAGTTTCCTGTCCTATTCAAAACTCATACAATATGTACACTTATGACTTTTCTGCACATGTTAACTCTAATAACACTTTACACCCTTGGTCACATTAAAATTTGGAACTGATAAGAAAAAAAAATTTCTGTTCCAGACAAAAACAATGTCATTTGAAATGCATTTTTTTCTAAATTAACTAATAAAAAAAAATTTCAGCTGTTGAAATAATTTGTTAATTTGATTTTTGTTATTCTTTAAATAGGGGTTATTGCCTTCATTTTAAACAGGGAAAGTGAAAAATTCATTAAATCGGGGTTCGAATGTATTTTGTTACTGTTTGCTGCAGATCATTTTGAATTTAAAACATTTTTCTTTAAAAATGGTACAGCAAAATTATAAAAATTTTATTTTAATTATGGCTATTTATCATGAATCTTGTAACAACTTTGTTAAATAACTTCCTTTCTTTCCAAATAGATTTCTTGAAAGAGCTAAAAAGATATTTTTAGTAAAAAGACAGAATGAATAATCAGCCTGAAACAGATGAGGAAACTGTTTTAGAAAAAATTGAAAATGAAGAGATAAAATATATTAAAGCATCTCTACAAGAACTTTATCATATTTGGCAAGCTTTTGGTATTGGTATTGATCAAAAATCTCAAAGGGTAAAAACTGTATGGGTTCATATAAAAAACCTTTTACAAGATATTTTGAAGGAAGAAAAGAGTTTCCATGAAGAAATATTGGAAAGTATTTCAAATTATAAAATGAAAATTCAAGAACTGTGTTTCCTTTTGTCAGTAACTCCAAAAGAAATAAATGAAACCTCATTGATAAAAGAAAAGGATATGCTAAGTGAAGAATTAGACTATTTGTACCGGATGAAACAAAAGCGAATTGAGTCATATCACAACTTGAAACGTGTAGAGTCAGAATATTGTGAGATTTTGAATATACCTGGACACAGGTTTTTTTCTAAAACTGGAGTACCATCTCTAGAAGATATTAATAAACTTAAACAACATATAGATGTGCTTAAGGATGAAAAAGATAGGCGTCATAATAAATTCATTGAAAGTAAAGCTGAATTGATGGCAATTTTAAAAGATACTGAACTAACTCCAGAAACCTCATTTGAAAGGCAAATTTTATCTGGAAAACAGAATTTTCTGCTATCTGATGAGACATTTAAAGCTACTGAAGAAATGGTCATCAAAGTGAAACAGAAGAAGGCTGAATTGAATGCTGAAAAGACAAATTTGATGCAAAAATTAACCACATTATGGACTGTCTTGCAAGTTGATGAGAGTATTAAATTTGATTTTTTATCAAAACATGAAAACTGTAGTGAATTGACCATAAAATCTATTCAGCAGGAGATTGAAAAATTTCAAAATTTTAGAAAACATACTATAGAAATTAGCATAAACTCTTTACGAAAAGAATTACAACTACTTTGGAATAAATGTCATGTGTCAGAATCAGTACGGCAGTGTTTTGTGCACTATGCCAGTCCAGAAATCACAGATGAAATATTAGTAGCACATGAAAATGAAACTGAAAAGTGGAGAAACTATTATAATGATGTAAAACACATTTTGACAAAAATTGATCAAAGACAAGAATTATGGAACCTGATGATGATATTTGAAATCAAAACTGCTGATCCTAACAGGTTTAAAAATAGAAAAGGAAATCTACTTCAAGAAGAACGAGACAGAAATAAACTAAGGACAAATCTTCCAGCATTAGAAAATAGCATATTTGAAGATATCCAAACATATGAATCTACAAAGGGTTGTCAGTTTCTATATGATGGAAAAGATTATAAGACATTTGTGAGTAACCAATGGTTAGAAAAGATTAATCAAAAAGAAAATGAGAAACAGGAACGAAATAAGCTACATTTATTGCGGTTGAGTAGTGCCAGAGGTACACCTGGAAAGCGTCCTCCATGTAAAGCTCCTAGATCTGCTCCATGCAAGTTACTTAAATCAAGTGATGAAACATTTCTGTTTTCACCAAATTCCAAAATGATATCAAACTCAGCTAAAAAATGTGTGTCAAGAAGTAGCAAATTGTTCAGCAGTCATTCAAAAATTATCCAAAAGAAAGATCAGAAATTGATATCAAGGAGGAAAAATCAGCAGACAGATACCAAAATAAAGGCATTTCCAAATGGAAAGACTTATTCAGACTTTGCTGAAGAATTGCATAGTACAACCAGATGGTGCTTACGAAGCTCTGTTCTGGCAACACGAAAGCCTGGTGGTACTAGAATCTTGAACAGTTGCAAAAGGAAAAGCAGTGTGAAATCCTCTCGCAAATCTATTAGAAGTAGCACAAGTGATTCCCAGAACTTTACTCCACTTAAAGGAAAAGTGGATTTACCATTTTTATTATGAATTTTTTCACAAACAGCCAAGTATTTGACCTATAAGATTATAGTTTTAATAACAATATATATGTTCAATATTTGTAAATACTATTTTTATAGGAATTCTTTTTTTTCTTGAGCGCACAAACTTGAGAACTTTTTTTGAAAAAAGATTCAAGTAATTACTTTATTACATGTATCTTAGCTTTTGAATAGTTAAGCTTCAACTTTAATTAATATTGTTTACTGAAGCAAGTTTAATATTTACCTTAAAAACTTTTTATTGTAAATACCAATAATGTCATGCAGTTTTTTTTTTATCAGCTTTAGAAATATTTTTACTATAAAACCTTGTGCTGAATGAATTTTTTCAATTATATCAAGCTAAGGAAGTATTTAATTACAGTTTTACCCATATGTATATCAATATACCCTTATTTGTTATAAAATATGATGTAACTAGATTAGAAAAATGAGGCATCATTATATTTGTCTCTTATTGAATACAAATGAAAAGTACTACAATGTAAAGTATTTAAGAGACATATTTTAGTCACAAATTGATCAGTAAGTAAGAGTGCATCAAACATAGTTTTAATGTTTATTAAATGTCCCATGAATATATAAAATAAACATTTTTTATCCAAATAATAATGGTTCCTCATTTTATGTTGTCTGTAACTATATCTTTGTTTTGTTATTTATTATATGGAGAAAAAAATGTTAATTCATTTCTTCATAAGTCTTTTAAAAAATGTACTGTGTATTGTAATTTTTTTTAATCCATGTACTTATTGTTAATTTTTAAGAGCTTAATAAACTGTTCTTTGTTATGGATTATGTTCTTTTTAGAAGAAAAGATTGACAAGAATGAAAGCATTTGTAATACCAATGCTAAAATAAAACTATTACTCAACTTTCTTATGAAGGAGTTATTTAAAATCAGTATTTTAAACATAAATTTACTTGAAATTATGAATTTATTTCCTTATCCAGAAAAATTAGTAAAAATATCTGTGCATGCTTATCGCAAAAACCGTGCGCTTAGGTGAATAAAAATAGAGTGTGTTTTACAGTCCATGTGTGAGGTGTGTTATTGAGCTATCCCGGTTGTAGTGATCAAACATTTTGGTCCGACTTTCCCGGAGTTCAACAAGCAAGTATGGTTTTGTGCTTTATTAGTTGAGTATTTTGTGGTGAAATTTGTGAATAGGTGAGTGTTTTTTCTATTCTTAATGATGATTTTAGGAATTATTTGGTTGTGTTCGCTAGTTGATGTTAATAGTTGAATAGTTTTAACGTATATCATGGTTGAAATTAGTGTTTATAGATTTTGTGTTGATTGTGATATTCTTGTTGTGTGTTTTTGTATACTTTCCTATTCTCAATAGTGTAATTTAGGTGCTTTCAGTTCCGAGTAGTGCGTTTAGTTCTGAGGTTGTGAATAGCATATTACAAATGCTTTTTGGTTGAAAATAGTGTATATTGTGTAGATGTTGTGACAAAATAAGTTTAAAAATGGCGTTGAAATTAAATCTAAAGAAAGACGAGCTTATCTTGGTTGCAGTGGAAATGGGGGTTGGTGATTCCTAGCAAAGCTAAAATAATAGATTTAAAAAAGTTAATTGAATCAAGTGCCGTGTATAAAAATGATATTGAATTTGTGCGTAGTCTTGTTGAAAATGCTTTAGAGAAAAGTAAACAAGAGGCTGAGAAAAATGAGCGCGAGGCTGAAATTCAATTAGAAAAAATTAAATTATCTCAGATTGAAAAACAATTAGAATTGGCGAAGGTTAGGAAGGAATCCGAAAAAAATCCTCAAACTCTTGAGAGCGGAGAACCAAGCTCCATAACTGATAAATTGGAGAGTTTGGTAAAAAGCATTAAAACTTTGACAATTCAAGTACCGGTTAGATCAGAGTCCTTTAATTTATTTTTTCATTCTTTAGAAAAGGCATTTCAAATCAAATCCGTGCCTGATGAGCTAAAAGCCGAAATTCTATTAAATATTTTAGGAGAAAGAGTCAATAATTTGCTAACATATGGGAGTCAAGAGGATTTAAGCAATTATGTTAAAATTAAAGAATTAATATTAAGAGAGTTTGAACCCATGCCTCAAGAATGCCCGAGTAACTTTAAAAAGGCTCGTAAACTACCATCCGAAAACTATGTTCAGTTTGCTTCCCGCTTAAGTGCAACTTTCGATTATTATTGTCAGTTGCGTAAAGTTAATGAATTCCGCTCTTTGTGTGATCTAATAATTTCAGATAAAATATTCGAAACGCTAGATAGAGATACGATGAATCATATTGCAACGAAACGGGGAGAAACATATTTCAAGCCTCAACAGCTTGGGAGGGAATGTGATGTTTATTTATCCGCGAGAGGAAAGGTTTCTAATGATTTAATGAGCAGAAATCCAGGGAGTGGAGTCAAAACAGATGGGCGAAATAGACTGCAGACGGTTGGCAAGAGAGAAACTCGTCGAATGTTTTCGTGGCCGAAACCAAAACAAATTGTGTTCTATGTAAGAGTAATAATTTTCATTCCCTTTCTAAGTGTTATCAGTTTAAGAAACTGTCAGTTGAGGATAGAGTAGAGGTAGTTAAACGGAATAATCTTTGTTTTCGTTGTTTTTTACCTCATAGATTGAAGGAATGCCGTTCAGAGAAAAATTGTTTTTGCCTTAGACCTCATAATAGTTTGATTCATTTTTCACGTGACAAAACTAGGAATCCCATTCTCACTAGTAATTTAAATTTGGATGCTCCTACTTTTGTTCCAGGGCAGATTGAAGGATCAGTTGAAGCAAATTCACAATCGCAGTTTGGGGCGTCTGGGTTTGAGAAAGGCAGACTAAAGAATGTGTTTTTGAGTACTGTTCGCGCGCTTGTTAAAAATAAATACTCTCTCTCTATATATATATCAATGGGTAGAGGTCAGATGCTTGTTAGATGTAGGATCGCAGTCTTGTTTATGTACGAGGGCATGTGCTGAGAAGTTGCAGCTGAAAATGGAGAAAATAAATACAGTGGTTTCGTGCGTTAATGATGCTTCTATGGTTGTTAAAAATTGCGTAAAAACTTCAGTTGCAAATAAAGCCAAAACTTTTGAGAGTGAGTTAATGTTGTTAGTAGTTAATAAGATTACAGATCTCATTCCAAACAAGGTGATTGATGTAGATGTTAATCTTTCAGAGTTTGTGCCCTTAGCTGATGATAAATTTAATATACCAGATAGAATTGATATGTTACTTGGTGCTGAAATCTTTTACGAATTGTTAAAGCCTGGAAAATTTTATTGTGATAATTCGCATTTAGTGTTACAAAATACGGTGTTTGGTTATGTTGTAAGTGGAAGTGTAGATCAAGTTACAGAGAATCGCGTTCATTGCGGATTAATTGTTGATGACGATTTAAACAAAACACTGAAAAAATTCTGGGAAATTGAGGGTGTTCACATAGAGCCTAAGGTTGATACAGAGGTATCCTTTTGTGAGGATCATTTTGTGCGCACTCATAGGAGGAATTGTGAGGGTAGGTATGTAGTATCGATGGCATTAAATAAAGATCCGTCTTGTTTAGGAAACTCCAAAGATATTGCTATTAGGCGACTTAATTCATTGTGGAAACGGTTGTCTAGGGATTCTAGGTATTTATCCTTGTATGCGGAATTTTTGAAGGAGTATGAGGAGTTAGGTCATTTGGAAAGGGTAGTTGAGTCAAGTGAACCACCCACACATTACTACATACCCCACCATGATGTATTACGCCCTGAAAAACTGACTACTAAACTAAGAATCGTCTTTAACGGTTCATCCCCCACCACAACAGGCATAAGCTTTAATGACATTTTATTGAAAGGTGAAGTGAAGGAAGATGTGTTTGAGACAATATCTCGTTTTAGAAGACAAATTTGCTTTTACGACTGACATCCAAAAGATGTGCAGGCCAATATTAATAAATCCTGATCAGCAGGATTTGCAACGCATTATATGAAAACATGGACTAGATGCAGAAATTTTAACGTACCGACTAAAGACTGTCACTTACGGGCTGTCAAACGCACCCTTCCTTGCCATAAGAACCCTGCAGCAGTTGGCGAAGGATGAAAAATCGAGATTTCCTTTAGCTTCTGAAACCCTGTTATATGATACCTACATGGATGATATTGTGAGCGGGGAGCGCCGGATTTGGAGACTGCTCAACAATTGCAATCGCAACTGAAAGATGCCCTGCAATCTTGTGGAATGAACTTTCATAAGTAGTCATCTAATTCTCCTGAGTTATTAAATAGTTCGTTGTCATCAGACGTCGAGCATTCTTTTTCTACTGACATTGACTTATCTGTGAAGACATTGGGAATTAGTTGGTTGGAAGCCATTTGAAGTTTGTTTCGTGTTTAAGGTATCTGTTTCAGCTAAACATATATATACAAAACATGAAGTTTTAAGTGTAATTGCTAAGCTATACGACCCTTTGGGTTTCTTAGGCCCAGTGATTGCGAAAGCAAAGGTGTTTCTGCAGCAATTATGGCAATGTAAACTGGATTGGGATGATGTGTTACCTAATTCAATTGCCAACGAGTGGAGAGAATTTGTGACAACATTAAAATGTATCGAGGAAGTGAAAATTAACAGATTTATTATGGCTGACAATGTTAGAATCGTTCTCCAAGGATTTGCGAATGCATCTGAAACGGCCTACGGAGCGGTCGTTTACCTACAGTGTTTTCTTCATAACGGTACTGCCAAAGTGAGCATTCTTGCCAGCAAATCTCGTGTTGCACCAATTCAAGTTATTTCCATACCTCGACTCGAGCTTTGTGCCTGTGTTTTATTAGCTCAACTCTTTAAGAAAATACGCTCCACCTTGAGGTTAAACATAAGTGATATTGTGCTACATACGGATTCAACTATTGCATTGGCATGGTTAAATACACCTGCCAATCGTTTAAAAACCTTCGTGGCCAATCGTGTCGCCAAGGTGCAAGAATTGACTGAAGGTTTCCAGTGGAACCATGTGCGATCTGTTCTCAACCCAGCAGATCTTGTGTCTCGGGGATTGCGCCCTTGTGACCTTCCAAATTTAAGGTTATGGTGGCATGGTCCACAATTCCTTGAAAAAGGTAAGTTGTGAAGTGAAGAAACAAGTTTGTCACCAGTTAAGGAATGCGAATATTCTAAGGAACTGAAAACTGGTTCGAGTTCTGATATAATTACATCTAGAGTTTGTGTTTCAACTAATTGTGTATCTTCTATTTTATCTACTTTGTTATGTAAAAGTAATAGTTATATGAAAATTGTTCTTATATTTAGTTATGTGTTAAGATTTAGTAATAATGTAAACAAACGTAAACTAACATTGAGTGGTCCCCTTTCTGCTACAGATATAGACCAAGCAGAAACTAAACTGATCAGAATGATCCAAGAACAGGTTTTTTTGGCTGAGATTAAGAGCTTATAAAGTAAAGGAGTTGTCTCACCTAATAGTAAACTTAGAAATTTAAACCCCTTTATAGACAGTGATGGATTATTAAGAGTTGGAGGACGGTTGAGTAATTCAGATTTACCATATGTTAATAAACATCCTGCAATGTTACCAGGAAATCGTAATTTAACTGTTCAAATAATTGCCCATTTCCATAGAAAGAATCTGCATACTGGTGCTTCTTCTCTTCTACACTATGTAAGGGAAAAGTTCTGGCCATTAAATGGTCGTTCATTATGCAGAAAAGTAGTGCATGAGTGCCTTGTCTGTTTTAAAAGCCGCGACCCCTGTTACTTCTCAGCTAATGGATAATCTACCCCGTGATAGAGTAGTCCCAGATTACCCGTTCAACTGTTCTGGTGTGGATTTTTGTGGCCCATTCATGATCAGATACAAAAATCAAAGAAAAGGAATTTTGCATAAAATTTATATTTGTGTATTTGTATGTTTTGTGTCTAAAGCGATTCACATAGAAATTGTGTCGGATCTTGCAGCTGATGCTTTTATTGCTACATTAAAAAGATTTTTTAGTCGCAGAGGTAAATGTGCTAAATTGTATTCCGATAATGGGAAAACATTTGTAGGTGCCAATAAAGAGCTCAAGAGATTTCTAAAACTTATTGAGGATTCAGATGATAATTTAGCAGGTTTCTTATCTGCTGAGGGTATAGAATGGAAGTTTATACCACCTAGAGTGCCATCCTTTGGTGGTCTTTGGGAAGCTTCGGTTAAGTCAATAAAGTACCATCTTAAGAGAGTTGTCAGTGGCTCAAATTTAACCTATGAGGAATTTCTAACTGTCTGTATCCAAATAGAGGGAATTTTAAATTCCAGGCCACTGTGTGCCGGTTATCGAGCAATTCGGATGACTTGAACGCTTTAACTCCAGCCCACTTTTTGATAGAGAGGTCTATGACTTCTGTAGTCGAGCCCAATTTAATTGAATTAAAAGAGAATGCCCTTAAAAAATGGCAACGGATAACCGGACTAGTACAACTAATTTGGAATAAGTGGCACAGATGTTATCTTAGTGAATTACAACAGCCCAATAAATGGCAATTTAAAAAACAAAATGTTAAGGTGGGTGATTTGGTAGTTCTCATTGAAGACAATATGCCAACCTTTAAATGGCCTTTAGGGAGAATCACTGAGATTTATAGTGGCAGTGATGCACTAATAAGGGTTGTAAAAGTAAAAACACAATTTGGAGAATATAAAAGAGCCATTTCAAGAGTTTGTTTTTTACCTATGCCAGTTTGAATTTTGTCTCTGAATATTGTGTATTAGAATTTTTATATGTACCTTAATTTGTTTTACGTAATCCTATAGTACTTTATCGCGCGCGCGTGCGTTTAATGTTTTATTGTAATTTGTGTTATTGTTGAATGTATTACATGTCAACGCGGGGGAGAATGTTCATGCTTATCTCTCTCGCAAAAACCGCGCGCCATACGGCGCTGTCTGTGTATCTCCAGTTACTATGTGTTTAGGTGAATAAAAATATAGAGTATTTTACAGTCCATGTGTGAGGTGTGTTATTGAGCTATCCCGGGTGTAGTGATCGAACAATATCTTTATTAAACCAATTACTCTTGTATTAAATTAATTATACATTTTAATAAAGCTAAATAAATAGCTGTGTATGTACAGTTATAATAAATGTTTCATTCTACATCAAATGTAATGAAATAGAAGAGGAAACCGCCTATGTGTGTATTTAATTTTGTATATGTTGGGATAATGGTTATATGTTATTTAATGTTATACTGAAGTATTTTGTAGAGAAATTAAAAATTTTTTGACAAATCTTCTGTTTTGTCCAGTAGACAGATTTAGAACATATTCTAAAATTCTCAACTTTCGTTTGAAAAAGGAGAATCTAAGAGGCTGGAAAATCAACATTTCATGCAGATTGATTGATATTTACTTATACTAAATAAATTGCCATTAAATAATTTACTGGAATGTATTATTTACAACGTGCTGGAAGAGAGGTTCAACAGAAATGTTAACTTGAATATTTTATTCACTTAAATGTTATCCATTTATCCTCTTTTTGGTAATAATTATAAAATTCCAAAGGACTGCATATAGGATATATATTTTCATTCAAGATAAATTGTAGTTTCTGCAAATAATTGAATTTACCTAATTATTTAACCTTAAGGAATAGTTTCATTATACTTTATGCTTTTCATTTTGTGTATATATTTAACACATCACTCAATAAGTCCCGGGCTTAACATATAAATGGCGATACCTTCTAATTTGTTCAAGCATAACGTAGTAGTACTAACTTTCAAACGACGTGTCAAAGTTTCATGATAATATCTTGTTTAGTTTAAAAGTTAGTGGTTTTAGTGAAGTAACGTTTGTGTATGTGTTTAGAAACCATGAATGAAAATAATTTCATGTGTTACTGTCCAAAGCGACCAAAAACTCAAAACCTCAGCTGGCAAGGTTATGGCCTCCGTATTTTGGGATGCCCGTGGAATTTTGTTAATTGACTACTTTGAGAAAGAAAAAACCATTAGTAGTGTATATTACATCACATTATTGGATCAACTGAATGAAAATATAAAGGAAAAACGTTCTCAAATCATAAGAAATATTTGCTGTTTCACCGAGGCAATGTTCCGTGCCACAAGTCCATGAAATTGATGCTCAAATTTAAAGAATTGCGCTTCGAGAGAATTTTCCACCCACCTTACAGTCCAGATCTAGCCCCCAGTGAGCACTAACTATTTGCAGACCTAAAAAGAATGCTCTAAGAAAGAGGTTTGGTTCCAATGAAGAAATTATTGCCGAAGTTGAAGCCTATTTTGAGAGGAAAAACAAATCGTTCTACAAAAAAGGTATTAAATATTGCTGGGCTGAATGTATCACTCTTGAAGGGGAATATCTTGATAAATAAAATTTAATTTTGCCTATAAAAGTTGCTATTTTATTATTTAGGCCCGGGACTTATTGAGTGATGGAAAATATCTGTAGAAATTATTTTAGTATTAAAAAGCCTTACCATTTTATAATGAAGTAAATGCTTAATTTAACCATACACCACAAAAATCAATTTTGTCAGTATAGATCAAGGCTGTCCCCTTTTTTCTTACTTTTAGACCTTGCTCCTACTCAGTGGCGCACACAGGAAACGAAAGTTCCCCCTTCTTGTATCATGCTCCTTTTGATTGTGTCCATTTTCGGGAACAAAACACAGTAAAAAACTAATTATTGAATAAATAATTAGCATTAATTAATAACAAATACTTAATTAAATTTTACGTACTATATACTTAGAATTATAATCAATCGGAAAAAAATCAAGGACCCCCCCCCTTGTGTGCGCCACTACTCCTACTGCATTCTTACATAAAATATGTAGAGCCCTTTCTCCTCATATATACAAATGCAATATTTCTAAATGAAATATTTATTTGTAAATATTCAGAGGATAAACGATTTTAATATAATACCAAAAAAAAAATCTAAGTTGTATGAATTTTGAAAATTTTAAATGATAAAAATAAACATTTTTACTTAAGAAATGGTAAAAAAAAAATTAAGTATACTATTTCATGCAACATATACAAATTTATAACTAAGACTATTAAATCGAATCCTTTCTAATTAGATTATTGTGGCCGGTGTCTAAAAAGTAATTTAAAATATTTGTGTTAAACTTATTGAAGTTTTTGCTATTTATACACTTGTTCTATTTGCCTGATAATGTAACTGCAGTGTTGCTGTTACAAGGAGAAATTGACCCTATTTGTGGCATCCTTTTTATTGTTATTACCAATGTTGCACATTTCGCTTAGAGCAGGCATGCCTAACCCGTGGCCCATTTGGAGACTTTTTGCGGCCCAATTGAAGTTTCTGTCTGTATTATTTTAGACATTTGCACTACAGACGGTTAAATCGATAATATCGTGTTTTAACCCACCCCCAAGGGATCATAGCCTGTGTTGCTCTATATCCCCTTCAATCAATCAATCAACCCACCCCCATCTCTCCCCGTGCAATTCTTACCGAAATAATTTTTTTCCTTCATTTGATTTCCAAGCAATTGTAATAACAGGTGTTGATGGATGAAGGAAAGCAGATGAGCGTTGGTATGTTATTCCTTTTTCAACAAGAACTTCGTTGAGAGTGAGTAGTGTATTTAGTTCTATTTGTCAGAGAAATAATTTGTCTTATATTTTGAAGTTCAAATTAGTAATCTTTTTCTTGTTTTATTTGGCAATGAAAGAATTCGATGATGGATTTAATTAGTTGCCTCAGAACTGTAAGACCAGCTAGTAGAAATGTAAGATAATTACGACAGCAGAATAAAAATGTTTAATAT
Organism: Trichonephila clavipes; assembly: GCA_019973935.1. Classification (NCBI taxonomy): domain Eukaryota; kingdom Metazoa; phylum Arthropoda; class Arachnida; order Araneae; family Nephilidae; genus Trichonephila; species Trichonephila clavipes. The sequence continues at coordinate 209,970 of BMAU01019870.1, read as the reverse complement.
TTTAACCTTTTGAAATTATGTAACTTTTTCATTTTATGATATATTTTAATCACGGTGCAATAATTAATATCATACAATAAGAAACTAAACATTTGGCTATCGGGCAGAAAAAAAAAACTTTTTTTGTCAAACAGTGTAATAATTACAATGCTGCTCTTTGCTTAATTGCCTTTTTGCATTTGAAATAAAAATTTTGAAAATCTAAATCAATTTTATGAAAACATACTGTAACACAAGTATAAAATGTGAAGATGTTACGCACATAGTTGTTATATTACGTAACCTCAGATGGCGGCATAAATCTACTGTAGATAAATAAGAACCTTGTGTGTTAAGAGATATTCTTCCACCAACAAGTGCAATAGATCGACTTTCAACTTTGTTGTGATTGTGATCCAGTAAAAGGTAAACTTGCTGTTTTTGATCATATCAATAACTATTGAATAAATTTGTATTATATATTTATCTCAAGTAAAATACAAAAACAAATGTCACATTAATTGTAAGGTAATAAAATATTTTGAATGTTGTACGATAGTAAAATATTTTGAACAATTTGTTTTATTTGGATATGTGCGGCCCACCTCAGTTTCGTAAATTTTTACTTGGCCCACCGATTTGGGTTGGGCATCCTGGCTTAGAGTCTCTGTACTTTATGAGGGTGCATGTCCAAAAATTCACAAATCTTAATATTTGCTATTTGTATCACTGTCTTCCAACTGAAAGCATCAGAGGTTGAATATTGAGAAAGAAATTATAAAATAAAAATTAAAAGTATTTATAAATTTTATATATAGAAAGAGGTGGATTTTTTAAAAAAAATTGTGATTTCAGTAAACAAAAATAAGTTAATACTAAGTACATTGCCACACACACACAATAACTGCTTTGTTCCAGGGATACATTAAAGTGCCATTTCAAAAAAGGTTTTGAAAATAAAGTGAAAAGACTTGCTTTTTTGGATTTAACAAATAATTTTTCTCGGGGCTTATAAAATAAGAAAAAAATATACAAGGAGCTTACCTCTTTGATTGTTGAGGTATAGAGAACATTTATATCACATATCATGCAACAAGATAGTAGTTTAAATGAGACACGAGAGAGAGAGAACGATAAATTTTTCCTACTTATGAGAATATGTTTCATCATTTGTGAATTGATCATATTTTTAAAGGTATAGACTGAGTCCGAGAATTTTTTTGAATTCTACTTAGCGCGTGTATGTATACAAGGTGTTGCTGAATTCACCCGACAAATTCAGAGAGGGGGCATGGGGAATATGGCGTCGCAAACCTCGTTTAATCGGAGTAATTCACAAAAAGAGTGTGATGTTGAGTGGAACGAAAAGAGGCAACAAGAGGTTAGAAATACAACAAAAGTATTGTCACGGGAATTGTTCGAAGTTCCGGCTGCGTAGGTCATAGCACAGCCCACACCAATGAATGGACGCGTTCAAACAAATCCGGTGTGCTGGCGATATCGGCTGAAGCGACAACCATCCGTGCCCTCAGATATTCTACTGCAGCCGCCAGCGTCTCATACAAAAGCGATTTCAGGCTGTCAGAAGAATAAATCCAACGGATTGAGGTTCGGAGAGCGTGGTGGCCAAGCAAAAGGTCCACGTTCAGTCCACCTCCCGAGATATTTAGCATGGAGGTGATTATGCTCCGCAATCGAAAAATGTGATGGTGCACCACCGTATATGAACCCCACGTTCTGGTGCGCTGTGACCGGTACTCCCTGCAACAACTCCGAGACGATGTGCGGTAGGAAAACCAGGTATTTTTCGTCATAAAGGAGTTCAGACTGTATATGTGTATCACTCCCCTCGTCTGGCTCATCGTCCTCTCTACAGCTACTGTTATCGCGATTTTCTCTGATTAAACATGTTTTGTGACCCCATGCTGCTTACTATCACCCATCTGAATTTGTCGGTCAAATTCGTCAACACCCTGTATATATAAGATTTATTCATACCCACTATTAAAAGTGTTTTGAGAACAACTTAATGTAGTAGAGAAGTAAGTTAAAATTTCATTTTTAACTCCAAAAATTGTAGAGGCCGCGGTAGCCGAGTGGTATAGGTATCGGATCGTGGCTTGCCTGGTCACGAGTTCGATCCCAGTACCACTAAAGACCCGCCGTGTAGGGCAGCGATGCACGTTAAATCTATCGAGAGCTGAAACGCCTCCCGTTGGTGTGGTGTGGTAGTTAGGAGGGGGTGCCAGCTCAGGTGTCGTCCACGTCACTTGACCATGGTTCAAAATTACGTGGTCCGTCGCCAAAAGCCCTCGTGTAGCTGAACAGTGCGACGTTAATATTAAATCAATCAATCAACCAAAAATTGTAGAAGTTTAAAAAATATATATCCTTCTAGGAATTTATTTTATATAGTGCAATAAAATTATTTGCATAGTTCTTAAAAATAATATGATAAGAAAATTTTTGAATCATCATAAAGTTTTTTTAAATAATTCCCAAATGGAATGTCAGAAATCAACATGCAAAGAGTAAATAAACATTTTCTATTTTGATTTCATGTAGAAAATTTAAGTTTCAACAACTTGTTTTCGTGACTTTTTCACCAGGTAAAACAATCTCGTAAAAAGTAATCGATTTTCTTTTGAATAAACAATATAAAAGGATTCTAAAGTTTTTCGGATAAAAATAATCAGTTACAAGTGGAGATATTTCGTCAAGGAGAAAAATACATTCGGTTAACCATTTTTTTAAAAAAGAAATCAATTTCAGTATGTATATATTTGATCAATGTGTAATTTTACCTAGAACTTGCTTTTTTGCCGAGACGAGCATTATAAATTGCAAGATACTTGTGATATTACTATCCTAAATTGTTATACTAAAACTTGTACAGTGCTTCACTTTTAAAAAAAGATGTCTCATAATTTTTTCTCGATAAATATAAATAAAACTCGTGCACACACACAGAAAATTAAGCTATTAGGTTGAATCGACAAGTCCACTTTTTAATCGGTCCATTGATTTTTACTGTGTATATTTTTATCTAATGAAATACGAAAATATATGGAATCGAATGTAATCAAAAGAAAAACAAAGATTCTATTGTATAAAAGTATTTTAAGATCAGCATTAACTTTTATGCTTGTGGAACTTGGTGTATGTCTCAAACAGAGAAGAACGTGATGAGTATCTACGAAAAGAAGATTTTAAGATTTATTTTTGGAGGAATCCACAAGAAAATGACTTGTAGTGAAGATCAAATTTCGAGCTCTCTCTCATATAAGGAATCTGACATCGTTAACTTTATCAAAGTACAACGAAGTAAATGGACAGGTCACGTTGTCAGAATGGACGAAGACCGCACCACTAAAAAAGTTTTCAATGCCCAACCAATTGGTACATGGAGAAAAGGCATGCCAAATCTAAAATGGATTAATGGTCTAGAAAAGGGTCTCCTAGTTTTAAAAACTGAAAATTGGAGAATACTAGCAGAAAGAAAGCTGTCCTGGGAGAATAACAAAACTGGAAGAAAATCAAATAGCATCCTTTAAGAGAAAAATATTTCAAAGTATACTTGGAGGTGTAAGCGGAAACAATAGCTGGAGAAGAAAATAGAATTTTGAATTACATAGAATTTATAAACAACCTGACATCATTAAACACATAAAAAAGAATAAGAGTGAATTGGATGGCTCATTTAATTCGAATGCCAGATGAAAATGTTGTCAAAAAGGTACTGCAGTTCAAAGTACTAGGATTCGGAAGTGTGGAAGACCAAGGCTGAGATGGACAGACTCAGTGGAATCTGACTTTGGGATTATAAACGAGAAAATTTGGAGAACGAAGATGAACAAGAGGTCTCACTATAGAGCAGGGATGGTGGACTAGTGGTACACGCGCGTGCCATTGATGGCACGCGACACAATGTATTTGGCACGCCATTGATCAAAATGGTTTGCATTTTACTTCAAAATAACAAAGCTCACTCTGAAGTATTACGAACAAATACGAGTGATCGGTCGTGGAGCACACTCGTTTGTTACTGTCTTGCCTTAGTTACGTTGTCGACTACAACTGCTTATGATGTAAAGTTTGTCTACGCATAGCATAGTCAATTTCATTGACACAACTGTATTATGTGTGTTTTATTTATACGATTTTTAACTGTTATTTAACATGACTAGTTCAACTAAAGAACAAAAAGTGCAAGATAGTAAGTGTTACAGAGAATTTCAAATTTGGTGGACGGAGACACATGGCATTATTAGTAAAGGCGAAAAAGCAGTGTGTTTTTTATGATCTGGAAGAGTGGTATGCAGAACATCGTCTGTAAAAAACGGTATTTTGAAACAAATCACAAACCCTCTTGTAAAAAACGTGACTATTTTCTTAGAAACCGTTTGGCAGATGACTTCAATTCAGCATGTAACATTCAAAAGTAACATCTTACAGTCTTAATATAAGTTATTTGTCATCCAATCTGCAACAACAAAGTCCCACTAATGTTACTTTAATTTGAATTACACGCATAACTAAAACATTTATAACTATACAGTGCAAAAGGTATTTTTTCGTAGTAAATAGAGTTTTGTGTTGATAATATTTTCCCAAAATCATTTCACGGCACGTCCATACCTAATTAAACACTTCTTTGGAAAAAAGGGCACGCTAATCCATAAAGGTTCGCCACCCCTGCTATAGAGGCATCTTCAAAGGCCCACGCGAGGCTGTTTTGCCAGGTAGGATGATGAAAAATTCTCTAGAGGGACGGCATATTGTACGCGGGCGGCCGACACCCTTCTCGCCATGTGAACTCTTTTCAAAGAATATGTCCATTGAAAGGTTATAAGAGCATCCCCTTACAAATCATGGATGGACTTCTTCAACCCACTGTTCTGTTAATAAAGCTTTTCTTAAATTCCAAATTTGGAAACTTTGTAACCCAGAATTTAATAATGTTATTTTATGATTATTCTTTCATTACAAAATTTATTTCCCCCCATTCTGTGAAAGTACTTAATAAAATTATTTATTTTAATCAGTTTTTCAAGGTCTCAACGAGTAAGAGGTATACACGGACGGAACCAGAATCGCAGTCAAGACTGAGCTCGCCGTGTCTATCTTTTATCGGACGATCTCTTTGTAAAACCTTCAAATAAAAGCCTTACGGCATTGTCTTTCACGCTGAGCAATTCGCAGATGCTCCCTCCTATGGGCCTTCAACGTTAAAATTAATATTGTTGCGAATTTTGTGTAAATAATTTGTATTTGAGTATTTAAAGCAGTATTTATTAAGCAGTGCCGCCCCTTACGTTATAATGGCGATTCAATGAGAACTTGGCGGTAGAGCCAAGTTGGCATCATTTTTTAGACCAAGTTGACGGCCAATTTGGCGACCATGTTGGCGAGTTCGAAACCCTCTGGAATCTTCTAGAAAGTAGTAGATCTCCCACTAGTGTCACGTTCAATGACACGAGCGGCTATATTTCTGGAAGTTTCTATCGCGCCTATAAAAACGATGCTCGCCGATACGGCGAAGAGTCTTGATTAAGCCAGCGAGTAGTGGGGATTCTTTTGACTAGCGATTAGCTCTGCTTTGCTTGTGAATAATCTTTACTTACGTGTATTTTTAAACACTGTTTATTGTGTTTGATTGCTGTTGAAGGTGTGAAGACCTTCGGATATTTACCCTGTGAATATTGCCGACGAATCCTGTATTGAAAGGATTGGATTTTCGATAATAAATTCGCATCGCTCTTAAAGAACTGATTATTTTTTTCTTTGTGATTGTTTTTGTATAAATTCCTCGAACCCTTGGACTACGTAACAGTTTGGTGTCAGAAGTGGGGTTTTATGCCATTAACAAGAGCTATGGATGAGCAACTGAAGGCTCTGTTGGAAGGCATCAATGCCTTGAAAAACGGCCAAGAAGAGACTAGGCAAGAAATGCATAAAGGTCTGGATGATACTAAGAATGAGTTAAAGGAGAGAATGGAGGTCAAGAAGAAACTAAGCAAGAAATGCAAAAATGTCAGGAAGATCTCAAGAATGCTCTAGAAAAGAAAATCGACAATGTTGAAGAGAAAATTAACAGTGTGGAAGAGAAGATAGCACTGAAAGTTGAAGAAACGATTGCAGCAGTTGAAGAGAAGATAGAGAAGAAAGTAGGGGAAGAAATAGAAATTAAAGAGCAAGTTGAAGAAAAGATTAAAGAGCAAGTTGAGGAAAGAATTGAAGGAGTGGCTGAAAGTTTTAGCCTTATATCACAGCGAGTAGAAGATCTCGAAAAGAAGCTTCTAGTTTGTGCGAATAAGAACGAAAGCAAGATTTTGCCTTCCTCTGCAGTACCTGTGTCAACCTCTCCGGTGCCTGTGACTGCCTCAACAGTGTCAGTGAAACTGTCGATCTATGACGGAAAAACGAACTGGGAAGTATACAAAACACAATTTTCAATAATTTTGGAAGCCAATGGATGGACTGGGGGGGGTCAAAGCTTGTCAGCTAGCAGCATCTCTTAGAGGAGAAGCCGCCGAACTACTGCAGACTCTTCCCGACACAGAGCGACTGAATTTGAACTCTCTGTATAATGCTCTGTATCTTCGGTTCAGCCAAAAATACTCCAAGGACTACGCGCGCCTTCAAATGAAAACAAGACTCCAGAAAACCGGAGAAAGCTTGCAGGAGTATGCCTCTGAAGTAGAAAGGCTCGCTAACTTGGCTTTCTCCGACCACCCAGCAACTGTGCGAGAAGCAATCTCCTTACAGTATTTCGTACACGGTCTGAAGGATGGGGAAATACAGAAGGCTGTGAGAATGGCAGATGTGCAAGATCTTAAATCTGCCCTGTTATATGCCCTGAAATTGGAGGCCGCCACTCAAGATAGTCGCCGAGACCGCCAATCTATCCGCGGAGCTAGGGTGACTGCAGATGACCCGTGTGAATCTCGATTGCTAAAGGAGATGGAGAAATTGAAAGAGGAAATGCAAACTATAAAGGCTGGAATCTCTAATTACTGTTCTCTGTACAGGGTCTTCTCGAAGGGCTTCAATATTTCCATCTGCTGATCCTTTTTGGTGACTACACACTTTCTTTGACTCGATACCATTTGCACGGTGCGGATCTTTCTGATTTAGTCGAGGACAATTATTTCTTAGGTGTCCTGCTCCACCGCACCCCAGCACTTGTTGCTGCGATCTTTCTTATTGTTTTGGGGGCAGTTACTTCTGAGATGTCCTGATTCACCACACCCCCAGCACGTGATGCTACGTCTCCTCCGGTTCTGACCTTCAGCTATTAAAGCTTGCATTTCCTGTTTCAATTTTTAAATTCCCTTTATACATCGAGATTTACAGGGCTCATCTGCCGTCACTCTAGCGTCTTGGATGGAATGGCGGTCTATGCAACTGGCTTGAATGGCGGTCTCAACTTTCAGGGCATATAACAGTGCAGATTTAATATCTTTGAAATCTGCCATTCTTACAGCCATCTGGATTTCTTCATCCTTTAGCCCGTCCATGAAATACTCGAGACAAATCATTTCTCGCACATCTGCTGATAAATCGGAAAAGGTTAAGGTGGTGAGCCTTTGCATTTCAAAGGCATACTCCTGCAAACTTTCTTCGGGTTTCTGTTGTCTTGTTTTCATCTGCAGGCGTGCATAGTCTTTGGAGAATTTCCGGCTGAACCGAAGATCCAGAGCATTATAGAGTGAGTTCAAATTCAGCAGCTCTGAGTCGGTAAGAGTGCAAAACTTCAGCAGCTTCTCCTCTAAGGGATGCTACTAGCTGACATGCTTTGACCTCTTCAGTCCATCGGTTGGCTTCAGAAATTATACCAAATTTAATCTTGTACACCTCCCAGTTGGTTTTTCCATCATAGGTGTACAGTTTCACTGACACTGGTGAGGCTGGTACAGGTACTAGAGCAGCAGGGACAAACTTGCTTTCGTTCGTCGCATTCCCGCAAGCTAGGAGCTTCTTTTCAAAATCTACTCGTTGTGAAATAAGGCTAAAATTTCCAGCCACTCTTTTATATCTTTCCTCAACTTGCTCTATTTTCTTTTCTAGAATAATTCTCAGCTCTTCTTGTCTTTTCTCAACATTCTGAATAATGTTTTTCAAGGTATTGATGCCTTCCAACAAATCCATGTGTTGTTCATCCATCGCTCCTGTTTTATATTGGCATAAAATCCCACCTCTGACACCAAACTGTTACGTAGATCTGAGGGTTCGAGGATTTTATGCAGAAACAATCGTAAAGAAAAAATAATCAGTTCTTTAAGAGCGATGCGAATTTATTAGCGAAAATCCAATTCTTTAAATACAGGATTCAGCAGTAATATTCACAGGGTAAATATCCGAAGGTCTCCACACCTTCGACAGCAATCAAACACAAGAACAGTGTTTAAAAATACACGTACGTAAAGATAATTCACAAGAACAGCCGAGCTAGTCAAAACAATCCTCACTACTCGCTGGCTTAATCAAGACTCTTCGCCGTTGAATTAGGCGTTGTTCTTTGGGCGTCCGGACTGTAAGAACAGTCCTCAATCCTATATCGTGAAAGTCTATGATGCTGTGCTTGACTAAAGTGGTGTTTTCCATTCTGCTGAGTGGCATGTTGGTGATTGGTCGAGCAATGGAATCCGGGAGGCGTGGCTTAGGTTCTTCATCTGGATGGAGAGTTTTAGAGTTTTTTGGCTTGGCTGAGAGCTAAGAGGTTGCTCTCTGATTGGATGCAGGGTACAGTGAACATTGACTCCGATTGGCTGCCCTGGGGGCTGAGTTTTAAAAAATGGGGAGAGCAAGAGAAAAATATTGACAAAAATTAAAGAAAGTGAAATTTTAGCAATTACGGTGTGCAATAAAAAAATATTGCACGAGAAAATAGAATTACGGGGGATTGTAGGAATCAAGAAGAATTCTTCTTGGTCTCTTTGTTTTGTCATTAGGGGTATAATGCGATAAATTTTGCATGTTGATAATATTGGTTGCTTCTAAATCGTTAAAAAAGTTAATTGCAATATTCTGAATATGAGATTTGAAACTTAATTTTAAGAGCATTACGTATGTCGTCATTACGCATATATCTTGTGGCTTTGACGATCATACGTATTAAAGAATTTTGCAGGGTATCAAGAATATTAATATTTGTTTTAGCGGCATAACCCCATACTGGACTTGCATAAGCTAAGATGGGACGCATAACGGCTGTATAGAGAAGCACTTTGTTTTCTATACTTAAAAATGAATTCCGGCCAATTAGGGGGTAAAGTTTAAACATTATTTTCCGGAATTTATCGCGGACGTAAAAAATATGTTGTTTCCATGTTAGGTGTGTGTCGAAAATTATTCCAAGGTATTTGGCTTCCTGAGACCAGGGGATCTGTTTGTTGTACATGATGATAGGTGGTGGGAGCGACTGTTTTTTCGTGAAAATAATGGCAGTAGATACTTATACAACGTTTATACTTATTTTCCAACTGTCGTAGAAATTTTGCAGGTGGAGTAGGTGTTTGTTTAAAGCGAAGGAAATTGTTTCTAGTTTTTTATACGTAGCGTGAATGGTAGTATCATCAGCGTAAAGGTTAATTTTTGTAAGTGAGTAGTCAGGGATATCGTTAATGTAGAGGTTAAAGAGCAGGGGACCGAGCAAGGAACCTTGGGGACACCCTGCAGAAACAGAGTGTTCAAAGGAAAGGGTCTCGTTAATTCTAATTCTGAAGGAGCGATTAGTGAGATATGAGTGAATAAGGTGAATCAGAGGGGGTGGAATTTTAAAGGTTATAAGCTTGAAAGTGAGTCCATTAATCCAAACATGGTCGAAGGCTTTCTGGATGTGAAGGGTTGAGAGCTTGTTAGTGAAACCATATTGATTGGGATTTAGAATGTTATTTTCCTTGATATAAAATTTTTTAGTCTATGAAGAATAATAGATTCGGTTAGTTTACCGATAGTGGAAAGGAGAGATATTGGCCTGTAACTGGATGCAAGATGGGGGTCCTTGCCAGGTTTGTTAATGGGAAAAATAATGGCTTCTTTCCAGTTATCTGGAAAGTGATTGAATTTGAGGATTTTGTTAATTAGAATTGTTAAAATTAGGATAAGTTTAATGGGAAAGTTTTTTAACATGCGGTTAGTAATAGAGTCTTTATCAGGGTCTTTTTTGGCATTAACATGTTTAATATAGTGGATAATTTCATCCGGAAGAGCAGGTTCAATGAAAGAGTTAGGGGGGGGGGTAGAAAGGAAGTTATATTTACGGTAGTATTAATTAATTCATCATTTTGATTATAATTATCATCGCGTTCATTTTCGACAAAATTATTTTTAATGTTAGTTGCAAGAAGGTTAGCTTTTTGCTGATCAGTGACTGCCGTACCTGTTGCACAGTTAAGAGGTGGGATTTTTGGTCTTTTACTTTTGAAAAATCTTTGCGTGCGCCAAAGACTATTGTCTGCTGTATTAAGAGCTTCAAGTCTTTTTTGCCAAATGTTATCATTATATTTTTTAAGTTCTTTTTATAAGGTCAGATTGTGCTCTATTGTAATGGATTTGAGAATGGGATTGAGGGTATGATGATAGCGTTTTCTAAAGTAATTTTAAATTTTAAGCAGCTGGTTAATGTGATGCGGAGTGAAGTTCCTACGGTCTGTTTCTATTGGTCGGGAGGCGTGGCTATGAGTATCGATGACCGCTTCGGTGAACTCTGTGATTTTTTGTTCTAAGTCGTTAGTGTTATTAATACTATTAGGATGGAAATCAAAGAGAGAAAGATTTTTATTTAGATTTGTTTTGAAAGCGTTCCAGTCTGTGGAGACAGCTCTTGGATTTGGGGGTTCTTCTGCAAGTTTGAAGTTGAAATTTTTAAGAAAACTGGATTGTGGTCTGAAGAAAGATCGTCGATGGAGTTAATTGTGAAGGGGTAGTAGAAGTTTTTAATTAGGGCGATGTCAATAGTGTTAGCGGAATTGTGACCAAATCTAGTAGGAGTGGAGGGAAAGGCGATATTTAAGTTGAGCATGTTAGCGAAATTAAAGAGGTGTCTTCCTCTGGTAGTATTATTTTTACAATTCCAAGCGTTATGAGTGGCGTTAAAATCTCCGAAGAGAATACAATTACTAGCTGTTTGAATAAAATGTTCAATATCTATTGTAAATAAATTTTCATCGGAGGAGGGGGGAATATAAACACATGTAGTAGAAATGGGATCATGCTTGGGGGGAGTTAGTATTATATTAGTTGCTTCCAGAGCTCGAAGAGGAGGGGTGGGGAGACAGTAATGTTTGAGAGAGTTTTTAACTAGGATCAGAGTTCCACCTGCGGTCCATCAGAGATTCTGTCATTTCTGTGACAGGTGTAGTTCGCTATATTAAAGTTGTGAGAAGGTCTCAGGTGTGTCTCTTGTATGAGAAAAATATCCGGGGAGTGCTTCTCTATAAAAATACGTAGTTCAGCATTTTTTCTTAGTAAGCCGTTTGCGTTCCATGAACACAAACTGAGACCAATCGGGGAGGAACTATACATTATTAATATTGTTGCACGTTGCCTCTATTTGGGCGTACATCTGATTAGGATTTAATTGTTGATTTGTATTTAGGTTATTGTTGTTGCAGAGGATTTGGGATAGCTGCATAAGACAATGCATTGTCATTTGCAGCGTTGTTTGGACGTTAAAATTATTGCTATTGTTCATGTTATTAAAGTTAAAATTATTATTTCTGTGATTAAAATTTGGAAAGTCATTATTGTTATATCTGTTATTGGGGGGGGTATTGGTCTCAGTTTGTGCCGAAGACCCAGGTCCGCGTGTCGCCATCTGAGGGGTGTTTTTTGAGTTAACAGTTCCGGATGTCGTTTGGGCGTAGGAGATATTGGGTCTAACTAAACTATTGTAAATGTTAGTGTAGGAGTTTGTTGTTTTTTGCGGCTCCTTTTGGGGGTTTGGGGAATGAGGGGCATCCTTTGTAGTTTGCCATATGTCCGTAGATGTGGCAGTTAATGCAGTATGGCGTTTCTAATTTTTATTTAATGGGGCAGTCTCGGGTGATGTGGTTTTCACCACATTTTAGGCATATTGGGTTTAAGTGACAGTTTTCAGAGCTGTGGTTGAAGTTATTACAGGTGTAACATTGAGTTACACCCTTACGATCATAACCCTCAACTCTGATACTGAGGTAACTTAGGGTTTTGAGATCGAAAATTTTAAGATTGTCTAAATTACGGGGGAGAGTGATTAAAAAGATTGGGAGGGGGCGTTTAGTTTTTCTTCCTATTAATTGATTAACTCTTTCCGGGGTGTATCCGAGCAGTTCTAAATCTTGTTTAATTTCTTCGGGATTAGTGTTTCGGGGAAGACCTTTGATAACAACTTTAATGGGGCATTCGGCTTTTGATTTTATTATGTAGAATTGGAATTTGAGTCTTTTAAGGAGTTGGACTGCCATGCGTCTTTCTTCAAAGCTGTCTGTGTACAATTTTAGAAATTCACCCGTTAGGCGGGATCTTATTTTGAGGAATTCTTTGGTTATATAGGCGTTGAATAGGCGTTTAATTTCGGGCGTCTGGACTGTAAACAGTCCTCAATCCCATATCGTGAGAGTCTATGATGCTGGGCATGGCAAAAGTGGTGTTTTCCATTCTGCTGAGTGGCATGACGGCGATTGGTCGAGCGATGGAATCCGGGAGGCGTGGCTATGGTTCTTCATCTGGGTGGAAAGTTTTTGAGTTTTTTGGCTTGGCTGAGAGCTAAGAGATTGCTCTCTGATTGGATGCTGGGTACAGTGAACATTGACTCCGATTGGCTGCCCCGGGGGCTGTGATTTATTGCGGCCATTTGGGCTTTATAGTTCTTTTCGATGTAAAGCATGATGGGTGGTGGGAGTTGATTTTGAGGAGCGTTCTGACTGGCCGAATTGTTCGAGCCGTTGGGGTTGTTTCCGTTGGAGACTGGACCTGAGTTTTCGAAGTTATTTGATTGAGCGCCTTGCGGCAGTTCGAATTTATTTGGGGACAAATTTAATTCTTCATTATCAGTGATATCAAGTATTACTTTTCTTGCCGTTTTTCTTTGTGGGGGATATTCAAAGTTGGAATTTTCTTTTCTTTTTCCAGAATAATTAATATTAGGATTAATCTTGGGGGTTGACTGAATCAATTTTAACGGAGAATTTTGAGGAATTTTTTCGTGATGAGGGCAGCCAGGGATAATGCAGGGTTCGAAGGAGTCAATGTCACTTACCGCCAGTGCCATGGTTTCTTCAATGTCTTGCAGCTCAGTGAGTGCTCGGACGTAGAAGGGTTCTTCAGGGTGGTGGTCGGGCATCATCATGAGTGCGTCGACGCAGGCCTTCTTGCATCTGCGGAAGGTTTCCATTTCTGCCAGTTGAGCCTTGTTATATTTCAGCTGCTCACATGGCGTGAGCTGGGGCTGTGGCGATGGTGTCCTTGTTGAGTTCCGTTGTGTGTCAGCTAGTTCCAGTTCCATGTCGGTAGGTAGGTTGGCGATTTCCAAGTCGTTATCGTTTGTTCCAGAGGGGTAGAGAGAGTAAAAGTCTGCTCGGTTGGTAGAGCCCTGAAAAGGGCTGTGGGAGTCAGAAAAAATCGTGCTCAATCCGTGAGTTCCGAAACGGGAAATGAAAAAACACTCTTCGCCGTATCGGTATCGGTGAGCATCATTTTTATAGGCGCGATAGAAACTTCCAGAAATATAGCCGCTCGTATCATTGAACGTAACACTAGTGGGAGATCTACTACTTTCTAGAAGATTCCAGAGGGTTTCGAACTCGCCAACATGGTCGCCAAATTGGCCGTCAACTTGGTGTAAAAAAATGATGCCAACTTGGCTCTACCGACAAGATTTCGCCAAGTTCTCATTGAATCGCCATTATAACATAAGGGGCGGCATTGCTTGTGAATAGTACAATTTTAACATGAAATACATATAACATAGAGTAATATAAATGCATTAAACACTCAAATACAAATTATTTACACAAAATTCGTTACAATATTTATAATATGATCAATTCTAATTCAGACCAATCTCAATATTCGAACCGCCTAATCCTCAATTCTAATAAAGTGTAATTAATCCTACCTTATATTATTCCGTAATGCTGCTTGTCTTTATCTGCAATGGTATGCATCTTGACTGTTAACTTCTAGTCGATATGTTTATCCGCAGCAAGTAGAACTTAATCAATCTTACACCACGAACTGCAATAATCTTCAACTGCCACAACACACATCAATTGTCTAACATTCCTTTATAATTGCCTTTCCGCTTACTCTAAGATCCTATATTTAAAGTCGGTTTATTTGCATTTCTTCTTCACATCTCGTTTCTTGAATTTGGTTGGAAAAGAGTTGCTATTAATTCTGGCCCAAAGAACCCAAAGGACTTGTTAAAGAAAAGACGCGTAAGACGTCACAATATTATTTTTTTAATCAGTTTATTATCATTAATTTTTCTTTCGGTTTATCTATTTCAGGTTATTTCACCCATAGTTCAATAGCAAAAACTTGCAACTGCTATTATTTTCTGGTATAATTTTTATTTCTATTTACATTCATTCATTTCTGTTTACTTTATAGCATGCTAATTTTCTCTTACATTGAAATTTTTGTTTTTGTTGAATTATTATTTAATTTGAGGCCAAGATGTACTTAGTTAAAAAATATTTATAATTTAAGAATTAATTAAAAATATTTTAAATTTTGATTATAATACTTTACACAGGGTTTTACCCACTCTAAAAAAATATTACAATTGCTATAATAGGGGAATTTTATGTTTTTGAAGCTTAACCCGTACGAAGAAAGGGCATTTCAGCTGGTATATAATACATAAAATATATTATTAGAATTATTTATAGAAAAAATATTTTATAATTAATATAAGAATAATATATATATATATATATATATATATATCTTATATATTGATTTAATTATTTTATAATTTTTTTTAAATATTTAATAAGTTTTTATCAATAAATGAGATTTTTTCTTTGACAGCCATTTTTTTTATGCAAATGGTATGTCACAACTAATTGCTCAATGAACATTTTTAATTGATTTTTTTATTTCAAACCTAAGAAAGAAATTGTTATGTAACGATTGATTGAGTAATTTAAAATACCAAACACTTTTTATTATTTTAAGCTCTAAGAAAATAATTATTGTTAAAATAATGAATTTGTTATTTTTGTATAATATACTCTTTTTTTCGTCAGATACATGGTTAAAGGATTTACTAAATACAGAGGAATGAAAAACTATAAAATTATAAAAAAAGTACTAAAATATTTTTATCATACAGTATTCTTTTGTTTTTAACGTTTTTTTAGTGAATATAAACATATACATAGGCACTTCCCCATATACCGAGTGATCAAAAAGTCAGTATAAATTTGAAAAATTAATAAATCACGGAATAATGTAGATAGAGAGGTAAAAATTGACACACATGCTTGGAATGACATGGGGTTTTATTAGAACAAAAAAAATAAAGTTTACAAAATGTCCGACAGATGGCGCTGGACAACAAAACGTCAGTGACTGCGCATGAAAATCGCGTAGAAAAGGGGCTGTCATGAGAGAGAGAATCAGTTGCACCAGCAGTCGCAGCATGTTGACGTTACCTGAAAAGGCACTGTTAGTGAAGCTGTATTATTAGAATGGGGAATGTGCTAGTGCAGCGTTATGTTCCTATCGCCATACGGGGGGATTCGAAGGGGTAAAGGTCCGTTGACAAATGCAGCTGTGGCGAGAATGATTTCGAAGCGACGGGTTGTTTAGACGATAGACCCCCGTAGTGGCCGACCGAGCACACGACGGAATGCTGCTGAGACGGTTAATGATGGAATTGAGACTGTAGCGGGTTCGTCTATGCACGGGGAAGTCAGCGCCCGTGCAGTCACACGTCGCACCGGCATTCCATACACTACTGTTTGGTTGGCACTTAGGCGTACCCTCCGATGCTATCCGTACAAAATCCATCGGCATCATGAATTGTTACCTGGCGATTCCGTGAATTGGAGGGCATTTGCGGTGTGGGCGTTTCAAAAGATGGCGGAAGATGACGATTGGTTGAGTAACTTGTTGTGGACCGACGAAGCTCATTTCACGCTCCGAGGGTCTGTCAACACCCACAACTGCAGAATTTGGGCTACTGAAAATCCTAGAACTGTCGTGGAAACTCCATTGCACGACGAGAAAGTCACGGTATGGGTTGGATTTACCACATCTACCGTTATCGTGCCTTTTTTCTTCGAGGAAATGCGTGATTCTGGTTTTGTAACTGCTACCGTGACGGGTGAGCGGTACGCCGATATGTTACAGAATCGCATCATCCCCAGCCTGGCTGATAAACACCTGCTGGAACGTACGAGTTTTATGCAGGATGGCGCTCCACCCCATATTGCTAGACGCGTGAAAGATCTCTTGCGCAGGTCGTTTGGTGATGATCGTGTGCTCAGCCGCCACTTTCATCATGCTTGGCCTCCCAGGTCCCCAGATCTCAGTCCGTGCGATTATTGGCTTTGGGGTTACCTGAAGTCGCAAGTGTATCGTGATCGACCGACATCTCTAGGGATGCTGAAAGACAACATCCGACTCCAATGCCTCTCCATAACTCCGGACATGCTTTACAGTGCTGTTCACAACATTATTCCTAGACTGCAGCTATTGTTGAGGAATGATGGTGAACATATTGAGCATTTCCTGTAAAGAACATCTTCTTTGCTTTGTCTTAATTTGTTATGCTAATTATTGCTTTTCTTATCAGATGAAGCGCCATCTGTTGGACATTTTGTGAACTTTACTTTTTTCTTTTTGTTCTAATAAAACCCCATGTCATTCCAAGCATGTGTGTCAATTTTTACCTCTCTATCTACATTATTCCGTGATTTATTAATTTTTCAAATTTATACTGACTTTTTGATCACCCGGTATATATATATATATATAGTGTTTTTACACGTACATATGTTTAATCAAACAATCGGGAAAAAAATCATTTCAGTAGCTGTATGTAATTAAGCCGGGCTATAGAGAGATAAAAGAAACGTGTCTGACAGTGGAAAGATGTGGAAGAAATTTTGAAAGGGGATTTGTAATGACATTAAAATAGAAATCATACACACACAACAGAAAGTGCTAACTAGAGGAGACGGGGAATTTCCATGACAATGTGTTATGCATTCAAATATGTTCGTGCAACGCAGGAGGTAAATGGAGGGAAAAGAAACCTGTCACACTGTGAAAAGTGATAAAATTTCGAAAATGGTAATTTTAATGACATCATTTTAGCAATCACACATCGTACGCGTACACACCTGCACAAGGATGCTGGTGTCATGAAGGAAAGAGGAAATTATCGTGGAAATTAAGTTATACACTCGGTAAAAGCCCATGCGATGCCGGGCTAAGCAAAGGGGAAAGAAACAAAAAAGTCAAAGTAATTTCGAAAAAGAAAAAGGGAAGTGCTCTGATTTTTTGTGAAAGGAAAATTTTTTAAAGTAGAGAAAACCCGTGCAACGCTTTTGTCAGATTGTCAATGGAGTGATTTAAGTTAAAATTTCTATTTACATATAAGATTTCTTGACTCTTTTTCTTTTAAACTGCTTACAGTAGTTTCATTAAAATCAGACCTTAATTGATCTATTTAATATAGCTGTTTGGTTTGAATTAATGTTATAATTTCTACTATGAGTATAAGGTTACTTTTATATATTTGTTTTATTTCTTTTTCAATTTTAAATATTGGAGATTTTTGGTTATGTGTTGTTTTTTGTTCAAAACTGTTTATGGCAATTTTATCGAAAATAGGGCTTACTTTTTCTGTTTAGATAACCTTTTAATTTAAATTAATATTATAACTAGCTGTATGCCCCAGCATTGTATTGTGATAAAAAAAAAAAATGTTTACACAGAAAAGAGACGCACCTTGAAAAGATTTTCTCATATTTCCCTCTGGATTTCTTTAAGATTCAGCGTTGAAGTGGTTTTAGATGTCTCATGCCATCATGGTTTAATGTTGCTTCTGATAATCTGTTCCTCACGTAGTTTCTTGGAGATCATATGCATATTTTATGTTATGTGTTGTTGTTGTGGCTAATGCCACCTGTCTGACGTAGTCAGAACGAGGCCCACGAAATTCATCGTGGCAAGGGCAAGAGGTACGCCTGTCGTTGGCCTTGAGCACCATACAGGTGACAGTGCGATTTAAGCTCAGTGAAACTTCCCCGAAGGGACGATAGATGGCGACACGACCTCTATCTCCACCTCCACAATTTCTGCAAGTGAACTGAAGGGGAGGGAAAAATTCTCCAGTTCCTGTGCTAGTGAATAAGCCCACAAGACTACGGACCCACTGATTTAACGAGCACGTACTCCGTGTGCACTCGGAGGGTATTTGGTGACATCGAGCATCGAACCCAGGCCTTCCGGTCTGGAGTCCGATGCTCTAACCGATGCTTTATGTTATACTGCCCATATATGGTTTTTATATTTTCACTTATCATTATGGTTATTTATCATTGTATGTACTCATTTGTTTGCTCTTTACAATAAAATTATAATACTTAACAGAAATATTGCAAAAAGTATTGTCTCAATTTTTGAGCTACACGGTTTATTATTTGTTTCATTCAGTCCTGTTGTTGGTTCTGGACTATTTCAACGGGGACCTGTTTTATCCGTTTTAGGTGAATTTTAATTTTAGTTCCTGCGCATTCATTTTTTTAGTATTGAATTCATCTCATTTTCTTTTGCACTTTAAAAGTCAGAGTTAATGCAATTTTTGTCGTGTGGCATCATGGTTCAACCTTCCTTCTTACAATCTATTCTTTATATAGATTTTTATAGATTTTATGCATGTACATTTCCATGACATTTTCTTTGGTTGAAAAAAAAAAGATGATTGCTTTTCTTCCTCAGCAGATGCTGATCACTGTTGAACATCATTAAAGATATGCACAGTTATTTAGACTTGCATTCCAATGGTGAAATGAATAAAAAAAATGGACGATATTGAACAATTTGTTGATACTAAAAAAACAATGCAAAGAAAATATCAGATTACCGTAAAATCCAGCAATGCTCACCTATACTTTTGAACTGCATTTTTTAATGTTTGTTATGTTCGTCGTGTAATGCACACCCTCTTTTTTACGAAGAAACCTGAAATGTACTTATGCAATGCTCTCATGTTTTGAAGTCATTGTTCCAAGGTATAGAAAAAAATAGTATACTTCTATATAGAATTACAACACTTCATAAGGAGTGTCATTTCCTATAGCAGAAACTTATTACTACTATCCCTATTCTGTTATAATTTTTATTTATATTTTCATTCTTTCATTTCTATTTACCTTTTTAGCATGTTAATTTTCTATCTTACATTCAAATATATGTTTTTATGAAAACATTATTTTCTGTGAAGCGAAGTTTCAATGTGAATACTCATTAAAAAATTATTTTTAAATTTTGGGTATACTGTTCTGCAAGGGTTCTACCCTCTTTAAATTATATTATGCTTGCAAAAAAAGAAAACTTTAACATGAAAATAAAAAATGTCAACAACTCTTGCCACATTCAACTCAAGACTTTATTTTTCAAACTCAATATTCCATCTCCTTACCTATTTTCATTCAAAGTTCCAGAACTTTCCATAATTAAAATTACAGTTAATTTTTATAAATAAAAGCACGCGCGCGCGAGCATTAATATAAAGCACGAGAGAGATAAAGAATTACCATTTGTTGCATCCTCCCCCTCTGGTTTCGACGGCGTCTCGACGAGGAACCAGGAGTCTGTGGGACCTTTGGTGGACGGCCACGTTTACGAAGAGGAATAAGGGGTTTTACTTTGTCATTATTACAAGGAGTTAAAGCAGAGGTGTGGTAAACACCAAGAGGTTCCCCGGATTATCAAGACTAGCAATCTCGTAAGATGATGGTGATCTTTGTGTTAAAATCACGTGGGGACCGTCTCTGCGTGGCATTAGTTTTGCACTTCTTCCTTGCGCAGCGTTGCTCAGCGGATGTGATGCTACAAAGACATGTTCTCCAGGTTGATATGTTGGAGCAGCTTTTCTCTTTTTATCAGCGTAAAACTTCCTACTATCCTGTTGCTCTTCAACCACCTCTCTAATCTGAGTGGAAAACTTAGCGAATTTCTTGAGATATGGAGTTATCTCTGGCACAAAATTATCATTCTGGATGACGACTCGGATATCATTAACAACTTCACTTGGAGTGCGTAACTCTCTACCAAAATTCAGAAAGGCTGCCGTCTGTCCTGTCGTTTCGCATTTGGCTGTGTTGAGAGCAAAGTGGATGAAGGGTAGCTTCTCTGACCAACAGTCATGCTTGTCTTGGACGAGAATTGCCAACCATGGTTTAAGATCCCTATTCTTTCGTTCAACTGGGTTAGCTTGTGGATGGTATACAGGGATTGATGGATGTTTAATAGGTAGCATATTTGTTGCATCACTGCTGACACAAACTGGGTTCCATTGTCACTGATAAGGCGGCGAGGAATACCATACCTCAGTAGAACCTCTTCAATCAAGGTAATGTCACATTCTTTAGCTGTGGCATTGGGTAGTGCAAACAGTTCGACCCACTTGGTGGTACAATCCTCAATGATGAGGATCCATCTTTTACCATCTTTACTCTCAGGTAGGGGCCCGAAGAGATCAATGGCCAAGGTTTCAAAACGTTGGGCTGGCACAGGTGTCTGTAATAGCCCGGAAGGCTTCTGATTTGAAGCTTTGTTTTTAATGCAATCAGGACAGTTCTTTACAGGAGATATTCTGTATGGGGGTACAGAGATAGGAGGACTATTTCCCGTGTTAATGAGGTGCTCCAAGATATTTGTTGCTTCTCCCCCTGGTTTGAAGACATTTTGGAAGGATTCCAACAGGAGGTTAAGTTTCTCCTCCTGGGTATATATAGAGAGAGGTCAAACTTTCACCTTCTCTTAATTGGTAGATGTTGCTGGACATCTGCTCAACTATGGATCGGGTGTCCAATTCTTCACCGAATGGGTACTTGTGGGTAGGATTGTCCCAGAAGTACCAACAAGTATTTTTCACATCTAGAACCAAACCAGCAGAACTAAGGAAATCTGTTCCTAGAAGTGTTCTATTTCCCTTTGCCTTTGGGAGAATTATGAATTTGGTCAAGACTGATCTCCCCTCAATTTCTACCATTACTTGGGTTGTGAGGGCCTCACCTGTGGTCTGCTGACCATCTGCTAAGCTCATTGCTAATGTGGTTTCCTGGAAAAGGAGTCCCTTATCCTTAAATATCTGGAACATCCTTTCCCCAGCAATTGAATGTGAAGATCCTGTGTCTGCATATACACGTCCCTTTATTCCACAGAAAGTTATGTCGATTAGAGTCAATCGAGGGCTTCTGGTCTGAGCTGTGTAAGCATTGATGTGATTGGTTGCTACGTCTGTTCTTTGTGAGGCGTTGAGGTTGCAGGTGGGGCACCTAGATTTTATCACTCCTTGTTTTCCACAGCCATAGCATCTGAGAGGGGATCTCTCATTTGGTACCTGATGGGAATATTCTCTTTTGGGTGGGCGTTCAGGTTTCCTGAATGATACCTGTCTTCCATCATTTACGATTTCACTTGCCTTCACGTATCTCCTAGGTCCACTGGGTAGGGAACGTCGCGGATGTTGTCAAAAGCTTTCAGCTTACCTGCTAACATTTCTGGGGAGATAAGTTCTTCCCAGATATCCAGGTAATGTTCCTTACACTCTGGAGAGCATCTCTTTTTCATTTGATCGGCAATCATCAAATTCTTCAATCCGTCAAATGAATCAATTTTAAGCTCATTGAGCCAACCTTCGAAATATGCTCGGATTTCAAAATAATAATCCCTCCACATCCCATTTGGGTTTTTTCTGTGACGTGAAAACAGCTCCCGGAATTTTTCTGCGGTTAATTTGAACCGTTGCAGAAGCATTCCTCGAATGTGGGAGTAATCCCTGCATTTCTCCTCGGGCTCGCGGGCAATGAGGGAGGTTACATCCCTAGGTAGGGCACCAATGAGATAGGGTACCCACAGATCTTCACTAAGATCTAATAGCTTCATTTGCTGTTCGAATAAGGTGAGGAACAGGTCCATGTTATCAACTTCAGGATTGAATGTTGGTAGCAACTTTTTTAATTCAATTTTTGTTTGGGGTAGGGTTTGTGGACCTACGACTCTTTGAGTCGTATTTTCTGCAGCTCAAATTCACGCAGTGTTTGCTCTTTTTGTTTGTTTTCCTCGTCTATCCTATTTGATACAATTCCCTCAAAGATACATTTCACAAATTCAGGGTCTTCCTTATAAACATCATTTGTTAAAATTTTTGTCCTTAATTCAATTATTTTTAGCTCTTCCCCATTCGACTCACAATCACCTAACTCAATAGCAAGCTAATGAGATTAGCTTTTTTCCATTTTCCCAGAAATGACATGACTGAGAAATTTAAGAGTTGCAAATAAATAAAATAAATAACTAACGTCCAGGCCTTATTGTCCACTAAAGCTCTTACAGATACGGGAATACACTTTAAAGTATGGCTAGCTTTAAAATCTTATAAATTATTATGCACTTCAAAATACAATTAAAATGGGTAAGTAAATTAATAACATATTCAAAATACCAACAAGGAACATTAATTCAAATAATAAAATAATATAAAGAAAATTTAGCAATCATCAGTTGTAATGATACAAAAATTCAATGCAATGAAAATACTAAACAAAACTAAAATAATCAGGCATGTAATGCTACCTAAATTTAATAGGAAATCAGTAAAATATCAAACAAAATAGTAATTATTAATGTGCAATTCACAAAATATTAATCAGGAAACGTTATATCACAAGAAATAAATTAATATACAGCAAAATTAAGAATTATTGCATAAGAATACCAAAAAATCAATGAAATAAAATAATAAAATTATTCCTAGCACTAACACACTGTAGCAGGATTGCTATCACTTGTATATGAAAAATGCACAAAACACTATTACAAAAACTTTTAACAGGAAATAGATGTTCTTTTTTTCTTTTATTCAGACAATTGAAGTCAGGATGATTCGCTTTCTCTCTCGATTTCCAGGGATTTTCTCTTGCTTTAGAAGGATTGCGGTGCAATACCAGTAATTTTTTTCCGGGACAGTAAGGCTTACAAAGTCGGTTAAATTTTCATTTTTCTGCGGCGGTTTCTGTTTCTACGGGGTTGTAGTTCTTTGGCCACGGGTGTGGGAGCCAGTTTTAACACTGAAATAAAAAATGTCAACAACTCTTGCCACATTCAACTCAAGACTTTATTTTTCAAACTCAATATTCCATCTCCTTATCTATTTTCATCCAAAGATCCAGAACTTTCCATAATTAAAATTACAGTTAATTTTTATAAATAAAAGCACGCGCGCGCGAGCATTAATATAAGGCATTAATATAAAGCACGAGAGAGATAAAGAATTACCATTTGTTACAAAACTGAATTTTATTTATTTTAATATTTAAACCTTGATACCAAAACCACAAAAATTCTAACATATTATGTGTAAAAAAACAAATCGGTCAGCTTTTGGTGCAAAAGGGCTTCAATTTGTTTGCGGTGACGCTAATATGCAAGTACTGATAATAATTACTTATTCTTCAATGCAAATATCAGTGGATTTTTTAGACAACCTTCACTTCTTACCTGCTTTTATTCTTATGTTCAAAAATAAAAATCTGCTACACAAAGTTTCTTTCTGTTAGAAAAATCTTTATTGCTTTTCTTTGTTCAACGACAAGTTCTAAATCCCGCTTATTGTAACAATAAAGAAGAAAATAGTACTAAATTAAACTAATCGCTATTAACGGATTGGTAATATTTGTAAAAAACTACCTTCCATTTATGTCAACAATTGTTATTAACCAGATTTCTACATGTTGCTTTTCGGTTTGAATTAATGTTATAATTTCTACTATATGCTAGGTTACTTCGTATTTTTTCATGTTTAAATTTTTTATACTTAAGAATTTCCGTGAGTGTCTGTTTGTTCAGCACTGGTTGTTCAATTATCACTAGAATTAATTATCATTGTATTTCCTCATTTGTTTGCTCTTTGCAACAGAATAACAAATATTTTTTTTTAACTAAAATTTTGCAAAAAGTATTGTTTAAAAAATTAATTTTTTTTATCAACAGGGTTTATTATTTCTCTCAATAGGTTCATTATGTTTTTTTTTCAACGTAGGTCTGTTTTAAGTAGTTTATTTTAGTCCTTACTAATTTAATTTTTTCACTATTGTATTACATCGGAATTTTATATTAAATGTAATATAGATGTTAAATAGTATTATTCCATTCCTCATGTGATATTAATTTAATTCTACAGAAAATTTAATTTAATGCTTTATTACAATGTAGGCTTATTTTATCAATTTTTTACAATTTTAGTTTGTACTAATTTTATTTTTTTCCAGTTGAAGGCTTCCTAATGTATGTTATTTATATTAATATTTTAAGGAAATAGTTTGACATAATTTTTTCTTTTGGCTTATCTATTTCAGATTATTTCACTCATAGTTCCCATAGCAGAAACATACTACTGTTATTACTTTTCTGTTATAATTTTTATTTATATTTTCATCCTTTCATTTCCATTTACCTTTTTAGCAAGTTAATTTTCTCTCTTAAATTCAAAAATATGCGTTTTTATGAAATCCTTCTTTTCTGTGAAGAGAAATTGCAATGAGAACACTCATTAAAAAATTATTTTTTACTTTTTGGATACAGTGCTCTGCAATGACTCTACCCTCTTTAAAATATATTATGTTTGCAAAAAAAGCTAAATTTTATTCATTGCGCTAGAGGGACACAATGAACGATTTTCCTTACTGTATATGCTGTTGGACTATTAGTTTTGTTTGCTGAAATTTTTTTATTTAATAAATGAATTTATATATATATATATATATATATATATATATATATATATATATATATATATATATATTATTTATATTTGAAAAAACTGTATATTACCCACTGTCATCCACTACAAGTAAAAAATAAATAAAAGCAATGTCCACATATATTATTTTTCATTATTAATTGCCATCCTTATTTTCTATGCCTTTTATGATACTTCAAGTATTCCCTTAAGTTACAAAAGTAATTTTAATTTCAAAATATTTTTTCATTGTTTTACTGAACATAATATAATTTTGTGTTATATTTTTTCACTTACATTTTTACTTATAAAAATATTTCTTGAATATGAAATTCCTTTTACACACATGAAAATAATAAACAAAGCATAATTAACCATGTATTACTTTTGAAAAATATAATAAAACTGATAATTTTTAATTTTTTTTACAAAAAAAGGATAGTTTAAAATGTTAAAGAAAAATAAAATGGACACTTTTATCAATTTTATTTGTCATGTTTTGCGTTAATTTAATCGAAGCACATATGAGTGTTAGCATATTTTACTTCTGAAAAATATATACTATTTCTTAAAACTGCAATAGCTTGTGCAACACAAAGAAATTTCGAAAAAGTATATTTTACTGAAGCTTTATATAAGTACAGAAAGCCCGTGCAACGCCGGGCCATACAGCTAGTAATATCATAAAACAGTTTAAAAAGTATTGCTAAATATAAAGTCATTATGTATTAGTATAATTTTCAGTTTCTTAATAACTGGGATGAGCTTTATATACTTGTGGTTGTAAAAACTTTTCATAGAGAATCTGAATCTATTTTGCATACGCACTTACAGTTTTCTTTTCAATCTTCTACTCTGACTAGTGAAACCCCCAGAGTTCAGTGGAACACAGTTTGAAGACCACTGCTCTAGAATAACTTGAAATGTGACATTAATTAATCCATCATTTCCTCAATTTTATTTCATATATTTAAGACAAATTCATCTCAATTATATATTTCACACAGCTAATTTTATAATACTTATTATTAGCTATAATTATTTTATTAATAAAATGGTATTTAATAATATTATATGGGCGACGTGAAGGAGGAAAGCATAGTATATTCATAACATTTGCTCGTGATTTATATATAATTTTTATAGGTATTAAAGATTACGATTTTCAGAATCTTTTTCCTGTAAATGTATCGATCGCTTAAAATGCTGAACATAGTTGGTAAAAGAATCTATTTCTCTATTATTATATATTGATTATTATTTTTTACTCATAATGATATTTTTAGTTCATTTTAGAGCAATTTTTAAAATTCTTTTTTTAATATTTTGGTTATATATTATTTTTATTTGGTTACTTATATTCATATCACAAAGATACACGTAAATAGATTGAGCATTATTATTATTAATTTTTTATTATTATTTCGTATATACATTACATATTAAGAATCATAGTATTTATTACAGATGAGGCAGACGTCATCAGATCTCCATTAGTTTATCGTAAAAATATAACTTATTTCTCCTTCACTCAAAAGAAATAATTATCTAGTTCAATAATGGTCATACGTTTCCGGAATGCCTTTCTCTCTCTCAAAAAAAAATTAATAGTGTTAAACAACTTAGTAAACTAATAAAGACAGTAATTTGGAATGTAATCAATAAGACTATGGTGGTTGAAAAAAAAATTTCTTTTCACCTTATATTGAAAATAAGTTGTTTTTTTTCGGTAAAAATTGAACACATTCACTTTTTTTCCAACTAAAATATAATAGCAAAAAAAAAGTAAGTTTGATAAATTTTATAAATATTTATTTTTTAAAAAAAATTAACTTTTTTTTTGCGTACACAAAAGTTTTAAAATCAATTTTTAACAAACATTCTCAGCAACTATGTTTTACATCTTATATATTAAAATTCGTAGGTAAACAAATGTATCTATGTATGTCGGTATATATGAATATAGCCCAATTTTCTCTCGAACCACAAGACGCAGAAGGTATCAAAATTTCGGGAATGATCCGAGGAATCCGTTTGGACCATTTATATTCCGATATTCCAATTAGTTAAAAAGATATTAATTAAAAGCCTTAAAATGCATCATGGCGCCATCTGCAGAGAATATCGGAAAGAAATTCTGTTTTTACAAAACAACGAAACTTTGCATATAAATAAATTTATTTAAAAATTAATATAATAAAATTATATATATATATTTCTTTCAATTTAATTATTTTACAATTTTTTTAAATAAAAAATGGGTCGAAATCGGTTCCTTTTTTTGAATATGAATTATAAGTTGTTCCGCTTGAACTATGCTTTCCTTTTTTTTTCCCGCGTGTAGAACAATATTATACGTAATCTGTACAAAGATTGATAAAATATCTTAAAAATTGGTGGAAATAAGTGAAAGTCATTTTGAAAATGAGTATTAGAAGTTCTGATTTTGTGAAAGAAATGGAAAATTTATAAAAGTAGAGACAACCCGTGCAACGCCGGGCCATGCAGCTAGTATATTCAAATTTCGCATTTGCAAAAGCACGGCTATTTTTAAGAAACACGGAGAATGAAATTTTCTGTTCTCTTGTCTTAAAGTCTGCAGAGAATTTCTAGACGGGTTTTGTTCCCTCCCCCTCCTTCGAGGCTTAATTTGCCCCTGACTGATCTAGTTAATCGACAGAGGATAAAAATCTTCGATATTTCCTTCCACTCGTTATCTGATTTCAAGGAGTGGGGAGGAGGAAGAGATAGGAGCATCATCAAGATATCCTACGCCTTGGAGCCTTAACTTCTTTTTTTTTTTTTTTTTTTTTGCGTCTAATTTCGGAGAGGCCCAACTGCGTTTGAAATCAAAAATTCGTAATGAGAGATGTAAATGAAAGAGAACTCGTTTCAACAGTGATACGCATCATCTCAGGGATATTAGATCACCCGTAAGGAGTTTGCAAACATTTATTTAACATAACGAAGAAAAAAAAGTAAATAAAATACAGAATGTTAATGACGGATTAAAATTGTATCTTATTTTAAGCCTCATTTTTTTCTCGATTAAATCATGTGCATCAAGGAAAGAGCAAGGACCTCAAAAACATTTTCAATTCACAAAATATTTTCATTGGTTAGAATTTTAAATCTTACAGATAAAGTTAAAATGAAACAAGTAATATAAAAAAAAACTTTAAAGTCAATTCCTACTTAGGTGAACAAAGAAAATTTGACTTTAGTTACTTTTTATCAAATAGTTATAATGAAAACAAATATGTATATATATGTGAAAGAATCAAACTAATAAAGGGCAAAATAAAAAGCGATTTTCCTTGCAATTTTCCTTTTTACATAGGGTGCTGCACTATTTTTTGTTTGTTACTATTTATTCATTAATTAAGTTTAATTATGAATAAAATACACTTATGTCCATAAATTAAGGATAATTCAGAATCACACAGAAATTGAACTCTAAAACAAAAATTTCACCTGTAGAATTATCACACACATCTTGAAGAAGAATATGCAAATTACAGGAAACCACCAGATGGCGCGGATAGTACGTCACAATGACGAGAGTGTAAGAGAGGGGTATATAAGGAATGGTGGCAAAGAAGTAAAATTGTTGCTCCCAGGGCAGCCAATTGGAGTCAATGTTCACTGTACCCAGCATCCAATCAGAGAGCAACCTCTAAGCTCTCAGCCAAGCCAAAAAACTCAAAACACTTTCCACCCAGATGAAGCACCATAGCCACGCCTCCCGGATTCCATCGTTGGACCAATCGCCATCATGCCACTCAGCAGAATGGAAAACACCACTTTTGTCATGCCCAGCATCATAGACTATCACGATATGGGATTGAGGACTGTTTTTACAGTCCGGACGCCCAAAGAATAACGCATATTCAACGCCTATTCAAGTAAAATTGTTCACAAGCGCTTTAAAAGCCTTTCAGTGCAATAACCGCATAGTTATGGCACAAAGGAAGCATTTGTTTGATTTTTTAAGTGGCAAAATTATTGGACGACTGGAATGCGGACGTACCCAGCTGGAAGTATCCGAGGAACTTGGAATCTTCCAAAGTGTCATCTCCAGGCTTTGGCAACGATTCCAAGATGATGGTAATGTGAGTAGATGTTACAGCACAGGTCGCCCCCGAGTTACAACGCCGAAAAAGGACCGGTATTTGGCAGTTACTGCCAAAAGAAACAGACGGAGCGCAGCATCAGACCTGTCTCGTCAGCTCTCTTCAGTTATCGGTACGACAGTTTCAAGGCAGACCGTGTGCAAACGCTTAGGGCACATGCTCGTAGGCCTTTCAGATGTGTTCCACTTACCGCAACTTACTGTCGCCTGCGATTAACCTGGAGTAGAGAGCATGTATTGTGGACACCACAACAGTGGTCTTGTGTGATGTTTTCCGACGAGTCCAGGTTTAGTTTGCAGCCTGATTCTCGCCGGATTTTAATATGGAGAGCGCCAGGTACCCGTTACCACCAAGAGAACACCATTGAACGGCACCGTTACGGTGGTGCAGGATGGCTCGTTTGGAGAGGAATTATTGTTGGTTCCAGAACTGACCTGCATGTTCAGAGTGTAAGGATGACAGGCCACATCTC
The DNA here is from genome assembly GCA_019973935.1 of Trichonephila clavipes. Taxonomy (NCBI): domain Eukaryota; kingdom Metazoa; phylum Arthropoda; class Arachnida; order Araneae; family Nephilidae; genus Trichonephila; species Trichonephila clavipes. The sequence goes on along the minus strand of BMAU01019870.1, from coordinate 180,413 downwards.
TCTATCGGGATGTCATTCTGGAACAACATGTACGTTTGTTTCGGGGCGCCATGGGTGCTGAATTTCTGTTTATGGATGACAACGCCCAACCTCACCATGCAAACATTGTAGACGAATGCCTTCAATCGGAGGATATCACCCGTATGGATTGGCCAACATACTCACCGGACTTGAATCCAATGGAGTATGTGTGGGATATGCTTGGTTGACGAATTGCAGCCCGTCAACCCCCTCCCACTTGTCTACCGGAACTTCGGGGGGCATTACTTGATGAGTGGTGTAATATTACCCAAGATCAGATTGATAATTTGATACTCAGCATGCCTAGGCGTTGTTAGGCCTGTATTGCATCGTCCGGGAGACATACTCCGTATTAACCATCATACTAACCATGTTATACTGTTTTTTGTAAATAGGTTCTTTTTTGAAATTTGCTCCAGGGAGTTTTTGCTCTTTACCTTTTGTTTAATAAATAGACTTTACAAATAAGTCAAATTTATTTCGCTTCTGTCCATTTCTTTGCCTGAACTTCATTATCCTTAATTTATGGACATGAGTGTAGTATAGTAAAAAAGAAATCCTATTCTCGGAAACTAGGCCATCCCCGGTGGGAATAGAACCCACGACCTCTAGATTAGAAGTCCAACGCGCTATCCATTGTGCTACAGGGACACAACGAATGATTTTCCTTTTAATACATGCTGTTGGACTATTATTTTTGTTACTATTTATTCATTTTTTAATTTAATTAATGAATTAATATTTGAAAAAAATGTGTTAACATCAGGTGTCATACAATACAAGTTTTGAAAAATGTATTTGAACTTGAATGGATGAATAGAAAATATTTTATTAACGATTGAAAATTTGAACAATATATATATATATAGGGAGAGAGTGAACTAATAGTAGAAATTGAAAAAATAAATATTTATTATAGGTAAGTTAAAAATTTGGGAAGCACACATAAACATCGTATCTTGTTTAGGAGGGGGGAGGTTTAAAAAAACTTACACGAAAGCACATAGATGTAATCTTTATGCTAAAAATTAAAAATCTGTTGGGCTATGGGAGGGGTTGAAGCCCCAAACCCCACCCTTGTGTGTGCCACTAGCTTATATTGAACATGAAAGGAAAAAAAAATGATTTAAAATTGCGATGTTTGCAAAATGAAATATGTGACCTGAGAAAGCAGTTTTGCAAATTTCCTTCATTTTATGTGGCAGTGGTTTCTGAATGATGATATTCGCGAAATTGTGGCCAGTATTTTTCCTTCAAGTCGTGGATCTATGTCCTGGTGTCGCAGAAGTCCAACCGTATAGAGAGGCTCTAATCAAAGAAATTTATCAAGACTAAGTTAAGGGTGTCTAACCCGCGGCACGCATGCCACAGTGTGGCACGATGGAGTTGTGGCAGTGGCACGTGAAGACTTACTGAAAAATTTTAAAGAATTTGAAAAGATTATTACTTACTACTTCTTACAATTTTATTGATGTGGGGTTGTATCAGACCAAAAAACTCTAAAAATCTGAATAAAAATGTTTGCGAATAATTGTTTTCTGCTATATGTGTGAACACAATTAAGTAAATATCACTCAAAACTAGCTAATGCGAGTGCTAGCTACCTACAATAACCTAATTTAGTTAGCATCTATAAGAACTAATCCTGATATAGATGACTTATGAACGAGGACTTAGTAAAAACAAGTAATATAAAAAAAAATTTAAGTCAGATTTAAGTCAATTTTTACTTAGATCAACAAAGAAAAATTTTATTTTAGATACTTTTTCTTAAATAGTTACAACTAATATAAATATGTATATACATATGACAGAATCACAGTAAGTGGTAATTAATTTTTATTAATTATCATTAAAATATCGTATTGTCATTCAAAACAATCGTGTCTATAAAATTTCAGTTCAACTGAAATAAAACTTTTTCCAAGTTTTGACACAAGTCGCCAAAAGGGTCGCTAAGTCACCAAAAATGATGCCAACGGGGCTGTATTTGTAATTCTTTAAGTAATTAATTTTAATCAATTAATTTTTATTAATATTGTATTGCCATCCAAAATAAAAATCATGTATATAAAATTTCAGCTCAATGGAGCACTTTAAAATGTATTTTATTAACGATTGAAAGTTCCACCAAGATAAATAAATAGAGAGTGTGAGCTAATAGTAGGAATTGAAAATGTAGTAATTCAAAAGCCACATTAAGTAAATACTGAGCATTTAATAATTATTTCGAATTAAATGAGTCAAGTTACTCATTTTTATTTTATACCTAACCTAATTGATCGAACTTTAAAAAGTTAATCAACAATAAAACCAAAAAGTTTGTACTTTTGTCTTATTTATTACATTATTTTTAAATTTCGACTACATATAGACTAGCATTAAAAAATGTGCTCTGTGCGTAAAAATCCCGTAATAAGCTTATATGTAACATTTTTTTCACTTTTCCATATTTCTTTTTTGGAAAAGTTGGAAATGGCACGCATTATTATTATTTTTGTATCAAATAGTGGCACTTCGCAAAAAGGTTGCCACCCCTGCTCTAAGTCTTCACGTTGGCGGGTGCGAAAATTTGAAAAGTGGCATGCCCCAGCCCTGCTATCATCTCGTCACTTGACCGAGTTTCAAAGTCACGAGGTCCATCGCCATCGTAGTGCAGCATAAATAAAAAAATCCATCCATCCATTATTTCTTATTAATACACATGGTGATAAATTTGATTACAGAAATGTTTATAAAAACAGGTCTTAATGATAGGGATGGCGATTTTTGAAATCGATTTCTCGGGCCAAAAAGGATCGATTTTTTAAATCGATATGTAGCACTGAATCGATTCAGTTAATCTATATTTTATCCTAGAAAATCGACATTCGATTTTTTCTGTTTTGGTGAAAACCAATGCAATTTGTTGAATGTACTATCTTTAAATACTATTTATCGCAGGCAGTTGTGCACCTGAAGTATGATCCTATACTTTCCTGGCTAGAACAAAAAAAACTATTTATCATCCCGTTCACTCAATAGCCATGATGTATATGAGTATCGTGGGATCATCTGTTCCTTGTGAGCTCCTTTTTTTCGATTGCCGGCAACATCGCAAGTGATGAGCGGAACCACTTGGTTCCGAGTAGATTTCATAGACTGTTGTTTTTAAAAAGCTCAGATGTTAAGCATTGGGAAGTATAAGCTATATTATCTATTTTCTAAACTTTTTAATGTAACAAATACATTTAGAAAATAAATGTCTATTTTTATACCTAATACTTTGATATGGTAATAAAATAATTGTAATTATCGAATTCCCTGAACTAAAAAATTTCCTGATTTTACTTGATGAGAGATCGTTTATTATGGTATCTTTCTTGTTTTTCCTACAATGGATTTATATTTACATTGTCGACGCAGACTTGAAAAAAAAATCGAATTTTTAGAAATCGATCTTTTAGACTTCGATTTTTTCGTGAATCGATTCATCAGGTTACGATTCGAATCGATTTAAAAATCTACCTTTTTCGAAAAGAATCGCCATCCTTACTTACTGATAGCTGTGCCTAGGTTGCCACAGTAGCTGAGTGGTCATGGTCCTGAACTTGCGGCCAGCGTTGTCGAGACGTGGATACCGAGTCCTGCCGCCACTAAAGTCCAATCGTGTCGAGGGGCAAATGCACTTAACTCTGTTGAGACTCAAATTCCTCCCGTTGGCATGGTGTGGGAGTTTGAAGTGCGGTGTGCCAGCTTAGGTGTTTTCCTCGTCTCTTGACCACGATATAAAATGACGAGATTCGTCACCAGTAACCATCGCTTTGTTTTGGGTGATTGAGTAAATATTAATGTCGTCCTGTTCAGCTACTCGAGGGCTTTTGGCGATGAACCTCGTAGTTTTGAACCATGGTCAAGTGACGAGAACGACATTGAGCTGGCCCCCTCTTCTCCTAACTTTCATACCACACCAACAGGAGGACGTAAAAGCATCGATATATTTTACGCACATCGACCCCTCTGCACGGTGGGTCTTCAGCGGTATTAGGCTCGACATCATGACACGCTAGCCAAGAGTTCGTGACCTTGACCACCAGGCTACCGTGTCCACTCCCGTTGTTTTGGAGAGTGTGATGTTGATAAACAAAGCTAATTGTCTGTGATTAGAAGACCGGAGGGATAATAGCCTTTGTTGCTCCAAATTCCACTTAAAGACATTAACTGTAACTAGAAGACCAGAGACCTGAAAGGAGTTTCAAGCCCTAGTTCAGAGATGGCGAACCAGTGGCGATGGCACGCGACACAATTACTTGAACACGTCTCCGATCGAAACGGTTAACATTTTAGTTCAAAATAACACTTTTCACTATGAAGTATTAAGAATAAACGCTAGTGATCAGTCGCGTTTTTACAGACATATCCCAACATTTCAAAGAATTGAATGTAAGGCCTCAAGACAAAAATAAAAAATATTATCTTCAAGGAGGAATCTCAATGCTTTTTTTTTACGCTAAATTGCATAGTTTCATAAACGATATTATTACAAGAAACTAATAGTACTTCCCGATCTTGAAAAAATCAGACGAAGAAAAAGTTATTCAAGAACTTATTTTCATAATTATTATGTACCTTGACTTCATTTGATAAACTGAACTTGTCCCAATTCGATTGGAATAAATTGAAGAATTTGAAATGCAACTGTGCTCGATTTCCAGTCTAGTTCAATATGGATTCAAAAATTTATGAAAACAAGGAAAATGTCGGAATTGATTGAAACAGAAAATTAACAAGCAATATGAGTAAAAATGTCAATAACGAAATTTTGGAAACATGGAATTCGACTCCAGATACATTTAACTGTTTGAAGAAGCTAGCTGGCTCATGCTTTTTTAACCATATTTTCATCTACCTATATATGCCCGAGAATCATTATTTTCAGAGATGAATAACATTTAAGACTTACTTAGAAAATCATTTGGCAGATGACTTTAATTCAGCATGTGTTCTGCTAAAAGTAACATCGTACAATCCTAATGAAAGTTATTTGTCATCTGATCGGCAACAACAGAAGTGACACTAATGTTTCTTTAATTTGAATTACACGTATATCCCAAACATTTACTGCTATACAGTGCAAAATGTATTTTTCAATAATAAATAAAGAGTTTAAAGTGGTTAGTATTAAAATTTTTTTTGCATTACTTTCCCAAAAATTACAAGTCAAAATCATTTGACGGCACGTCTATACCCCATTAAACATTTTTTTTAGAAAAAATGGCACGTTGATCCAAAAAGGTTCGCCCCCCATGCCATAGTGGATGAGCGAGAATCACAAGGTAAGAAATAAATAAAATAATTTCTTAATAATGATGAAAAAATAGCTTAGAATTATCGCCAGGGGTGCATTAGGCATAAGAATGACTACGCGGAATTTTAATATTCTTACTGTTATGAAGTTGTGAAGAAAAATTATTCTAAGATATTTTTTTTAACACAAAATCTTCATCGAAAGAATTTAAAAATTAATTATAGTTTAAATTTTATGTGTTACATAATTTAATGTCTTCACTAAACATTAATAAAGGGGGAAAATCTTTAAGTGATTTATACTTCATTATTTTTTAATTGTTATTTATTTATTTATTTGTGCAATTGTTGCATACACTTTCTTATTTATTTCAACGTGATGAAAACTTTAGAATTTCGTGATTTGAATAGTTAAGGCCAAAAATATCGCGGAGTTTAGAGCCTTAATATTATCTTGTACACTGTGTGTGTGTGCCTTCTAACATAATCCGATTTTTTTTTTTTTTTTTATCTGGATGGATCTCAAGAGTACTCAAATATATTGAGATAAAAAATGATAACAAAATTTGTGCTATCTCTTTATGGTGTTTATTTACAATATGCTAAGAAATGGGAAAATTCGAAATCTAGGAAGAGTGGGAGGGGGGAGAGTAAGGGATCTCTTGAGGGGTGAAGACAGAGGTGGAGGGGTGTTGTGAGCAGCCGGGTCACATGCGTCCGAAAATAACCCAATTTCCATGGCAACGTGCCAAATGCGAGATGAAGGTGCGCATGCGTGTGTTTTACGTGAAGTTTCGCAGAGAAGACAAATTTGGCTGTGTTATCGCTCTTTCTGTCTCGATATTGATTGCGATTCTAAACAATAACAGAAAAGGAGAACCGAATTTTCATCTGCGAAATACACTTTTTTCACAAAATTAGTATTTGCATACGCGGATGCGCAAAATCTTTTCGCATGTCCTTAATTATTGAAGAAAAAAGATGAAACAATGTATGATATTGAAGGAATTCGATGTCAAAAGAAATGCGCGACAAAAGAAACCTCTCCTTTCTCAAAATTTTTAGTAAGAAATTGCCTTTGATGAATAACTTAATATGTAAATAGAATTTTGAAAGTAATAGAGTTGCTATAAATATGCACGTAATTTTCGAACTCACTATCTAAGAAAAACCACTTTTTTTCCTTTTTGTCGGAAAAAAAGTGATTTATTATATTTTTTATTGAAATGAATCCCCTTTTCTAACTGAAGGAAAACAAGTTTGAGAAGTCATCTATTTGCACTGATTTCGATATAAGTACCTTCACTGGTGTATTTATATGTTTAAACAATATCTATTAGCAATGGTGTAGCGAAAGGATACGTTCAGAGATCCGCCTCTCTCAGAGAAAAAGTTATGCAGTGGTTCAGATGTTTCTCCCTCCTGCGTTGTCTCTGAAATACTATATAATCATTTGCATAATCCAACCACTTTTTCCTTTCGTTTCATTTTGACGTTCGTCACATCATTCCTTCCTGGTGTTGCAATTTGATAAGAGCTGGGTGAATATGAACGTCGCACTATTGAGCTTCTCGAGGGCTGTTGGCGATGGACCACGTATTAGTGGTAGTGGGTTCGAACTCATGACATGCCTGCCATGATCCGATACCTTAACTACTGGGCTACCGCAGCCCCTTTATAAGAGCTGCAGTGTATATGAAGCGCAATCGTGTTCAGCTATTATATTTAATTTATTAACGAATTTTCTGTAAAACGAAAGTATTAATATTATTAAAAAAAGGTCGAAAAATATTGGAACTTCTTTGAGCTCAATCCTATAATTTGCTCTGCAGAATAAAAAGCCAACATGGGAAAAACAATTATGCATCTTAAGGTTTTTAATTAATATCTTTTTAACTAATTGCAATATCGGAATATAAATGGTCAAAACATGCATTGTCATCCAAACTAAACGTGTATACAAAATTTCAGCTCAATCGGTTGAAGACATCAGCTCTTCAAAATTGAGTTGCAAGATTCCACCCGAACAAATTAGATTGCAAGTTAAATAAAAGCTTGTACAGGTAAAATACAGTCTGATCTCCATTTTACGAACCTATGTTTTGCGAATATCTCTATTTTACGAACTTTTTCTTGGAACCAAGAAAGTCAAATGTATTGAAAATGAATCTCTATTTAACGAATTTTCCACATAACGAACCTTTTTATCGGGAACGACAGGTCCGACTGTATTTTATCATTTTGATTTTCTCCGCACCATATAAAATTTGCGTATAGAATTAAATGTTAAAAATTAATAAAAAAATATTCCATTATGCGAAATTCGTTTCAAGGACTCTACAAAATTACTTTGGCCTGGGCCTTCTTTTCTGCAGCCCAAATTCTCTGCCAGTGGCATAACGGAGAATATTACCCTTCCCTTTGCAAAGTCAGGTTTTGAGCCCGTGCTCAGATCTTACAAAGGATTGAAAAACATAAGGCTTTGGGCTGTCTAGAAGCCCTCTGCGATGCAAAGTTTGCGCGTTACATCACTGCGCTCGCCCCCACTTCAAATATTTTATTTCTAATGGGCTGCAGATTGATGTTTTATCATTGCACATCTACTACATTCCCCGGAAGCTGGTATCTCTTTTGAGTGCTGCGGCGGATACCAATAGCAGCAGGAATTTTGACGCATACACTGATTATACTGAAAATAATGCAAAAGCATAATGGAAATATTTTTAAAACATGCGTCGCGATCATTAAAAAGAAAGGTTTTTCATTAATAAATATACTTCTAAATTAAATTCATTATTGTAGGAAGTAAGTGTAATATTGAAACAAACAAAATTGAGAAGTGATCAGCTGATGCGTTCACCACTATTCGTAGCTAAAAAATTTTGCCCTTTAGTCGCTAAAAATTTTTATGTATTGGTATTTGCCTAATGTATGAGGATTTAAATATTTGAAACTTATAAGTGGTATAGATTCAGAGAAATTTTGTGTTGAAACTTAGCATTTTCTTTACGGTAATTGCCTTTAAATGTGAATATTAGGATAAAAGAAAGGCAATTATTTTTGGAACATCTTGCAACTCAGTTAATCATTGTCTATCGGGATATAAAAAAGGAGGGAGGAATGATTAATTATATATATATAATGACGAATTCTTTTCTTCTTTTCCCCAACATTTTTTCCTATACAAGCAAATGTTAATATTTTATTATTAGTATAATTAATGTTATCCCCAGTTTAAAATTTATTTTTCCACTTCCTTGTTCATTTAGTACGAGTGAACAATTTCATTAGAAATACTAGAACTATTAATCACATATTTTGTGTAATGCTTGCAAATAATTAGCAGACGACAGTACTCCTAACTTGAAAGATGTACTTGAAAGCGGGACTAAATAACCGGCCAATGATAAATTAACGAAATTCTGCTGCCTGAATCGCCTGTTCTACGAGGCGCATCCAGAAAGTAAGTTTCCCTATTTTTTTTAAAAAAAGAACTCACACTTTCAGGAACATATTTATTGACAATAAGTACAGCAATGTTTCAGCTGTACTTGTTGCCAATAAAAAGCCACCACCAGAATTGAGACACTTGTCGTATCGTGGGATCAAATTTTGTATCCCTCTGTCGTAGAGCTTTGCCGCCTGTGAATGGAACCAGCGTGTGACAGACGTCCTCAGCTCTTCGTCGTTGCTAAAACGCTCACCGGAAAACAGGAATTTTTCGAGCAGCAAGAAAACGTGAAAATCACTGGAAGCAAGATCAGGGCTGTAGGGTGGATGATGAAACAACTCCAAGACAAATTCCATCAAAACAGCTGCTGTGCGTCGAGCCATATGTGGACGAGCATTGTCCTGGAAGCACAACACCTGCAGTAAGCATTCCACGCCTCTTGTTTTGAATGGCACATCTCCATTTCCGCAGTGTTGCACAACAACGGTCAGCGTTTACTGTTTCAGCACGTGGAAAGAAGTGAATGAGCAGAATGCCCTCTCTGACCCGGAACACCGTGCACATTACTTTCCGTATCAATAGCGTCTGTTTGAATTTCGTCCTGACCAGAGATCCCCTATACCGCCAATGCATTGACCGCTGCTTGGTTACCGGGGTGAAATGCAAGTCTCATCGCCCGTGACGATTCTGTCGAGGAACTCGTCGCCGTCATCGTGATACCATTGCAGATAAGTCAGTGCTGCTCATAAGCGTTTAATTTTGTGTTCGGGTTTTTCGGCGCCCACCTGGCAAACAATTTTTTTGAACAGAAGGTGCTTAGTGCAACAAGGATTGCGATATCTGCGGAAAATGGCTGCTCAGCTCCGTAGTCATGAAGCGATGGTTCTCCATCACGCGCTGCCGCACAAGCTCAACTAGATCATCTTTTGTTGAGGGACCTTCGCCCACTGTGCTCTTCTTCATGGACACTTTGACGACCTTCGGAAAACTCGCTGCACCAGCGACGCACCATCTGCTTACTCATGATGTTCAGCCCATAGACCTGACAGAGTTGGCTATGAATTCCAATTGGCGCAATGCTTTGTGCATTCAAGAACTTTATCACCGACCGAACCTCGCAGGCTCCGGGAGGAGGAATAGGAGCGTCCATTTCGGACCACTGCTACCACGCTACTGGCAGAAGGCGGGATCCTTCCGACTGGCATATGATTGATACGTCATAGATATGTTACGCATGCACAATTGACACGGTTAATTACGTTTACTTTAAAGGGGAAAACACCGGGATACTAACTTTCTGGATGCACCTCGTGCGTTGTAGTCGGTGAAATTTTATTTCCATAGATGACAATTTTATATGTCCTCGAACAGGCATCGTTGAGAATTGTCTAAACAGCGAGAGTATTCAACGACTTATGTGGCCAGCGTGCTCTCCAGATTTCAACCCCAACGAAAATGTTTGGAATGCCTTGGGAAAGCATCCCAAACAAGGTGGATTGCCAAGTCTTCAATATGCTCCAAGAAACCAGTATACACTTATCCGTGCATCCGCTTAATCATCTTGTGCAAAACATGCCACGAAGTGTTGAACCTACATCACAAACTCTCTCAAAAGGGATCATATCTCGTATTCTCAAACGTTGCTACTGTCGTTAACGACTCCATTTTGTCTTACACCACATGAAGTGAACACTTTTAGTTTTGATTACTTTTCAAAATTTCAGATCAAAACGAATTATTTTTATTATTATGTCCCAACAGTGTAGCAACATTATTTTGACCTTAAACATCTCCGTAATTTGATTCCACATTGTCATTTGTGATACGCCCACCAGTGTATACACACACACAAAATAGCTATATACGTAAGTGTTCTGAAATCTCGAGTGATTTGTGGAATGTCCTCAGTTGCGGCATAAAAGATAAACTAGTTTTTTTAGGCAACTTCACATCTCAGAAATTTATAAAAAAAAATTCTGAAGTGTAAGGAAAAAGGTTATATTATTAGTGTACATGAGAAGGAGTTGGCTGGCCTTAATACAGAGGTAAAGAGTGTGATGAAAAGTTCATTATTTAAATTACCTGAGTAACTTTGAGATAGAAAAGAGAATTTCAAGGTAGAGGTTTCATCCGACATTTCGCTTGGGACAATTTCTTTATTAGAGAATCTTCCTCGTTGCTGCAATATTAATTAGTGAATAAGATCACATCATCAGTGAAGCTGATTAGAAGGAAGACCCTCGGAAAGTCTTAAGAGTTCTTCACAGTACTTTTACCTGATTTATTTGTGAATTTAAATTTATTGTGTTTGCGTGGAGTTCTATAAGAAGCTAGAAATACCTAAAGGCCTCGATTCCGTCAAGATTTTACATGACCCTTTTTTAGCGAGATTGTATGATGTTATTGCTATTAGTTGGTGTTCAGCATAATCAGATAATTGCACATCATTAAAAATGAAACTCTGTTATTGACCCTTATAAATACCGAATAAGCTTTTGTATGTCATATAATTAAATATTTCCATCGCAAATGAAAAGCAAAAATTTATTTTACAGCTGCATATCTTTTAAAAAGTTTCTTCGGTTAATTTCAGTAATTGTTTGTTCCGCACAAGAAACAGCATGTGGGATGATAGTTATACACAATTATATATTACATATTTCTTTGATTCTATTAATTTAAAGCATCAAGTTGCACGTACTGATTCATTAGTTACACGAGGGCTGATTAATTAATTGAGCATATTCTTCATAGAAATATGTACTTTTAATTGTGGTATATTTAGCCTTTTTTCATATTCGCAATACGAATAATATTGTAGCATGTTAATTCAAATTGCACTCTTATATGCTACGTTGTAACGTAATGACAAATATAACCAACTAGCTGGTATACCCTTTCTTCCAAAGGGTGAATTGAAAAATTAAAGAATACAGATTGAAGGGTAAAGAAGTTTTTAATGAGTTAACTTTACGTGAATTTCAAAGTAAACAAAAAAAGAAAAAGATTTTATACATCTCAGTTGAACAAAAATTCATACTTCTTAAATTTTAAGTTTGTAGGTCTAATCGCTGATAAAAAGGATTTTTTTTTTTTTACAGCGCCCCCTTAACTCCTTCGTGGGTCAATTTTTGAAAACACCTGAACACTTTTCTAAGCTGATCTCTGCTCTGCAAAAGTAACATATTGTTACAAATTTTGTGTAATGAACGCTTAAAATAATGTATCTATATATATAAAGAAGAAAAGAGACTTACTCATTGACTAATCACGATATCTCCGGATCTTTTAAGCCTACAGACTTGAAATTTGGTAGTCATGGAGTATACATCAGCTAAAAACGGATTCCGCAAAGATCGAACCCCAAAGGACGTTACGGGTTTTAGGGGCGTTAGAGATAATTAGTTCCATTATTAAACTATTACATGTACAGACTTGAAACTTGGTACGCAGATTCCTTTCATAAAGTAGAGATCCCGTGCAAAATGATTTTTACGAAATACGATCTCCAAGGGGCGTTGAGGACGCATAAGGGTCGTTATACATAATTATTTCTATTTTTAAACTTTTAGATGTACAGACTTGAAATTTGGTAAGTGGATTCCTTTCATCGAATAGAGATCCGCTACAAAATGGGTTTTGTGAAAATAGAATACCAAGTGGCGCTGCGGGGGCCTAAGGGGCGTTATACATAATTATTTCCATTATTAAACTATTAGACTTACAGTCTTTTGAAATTTGGTACGCAGATACCTTTCATGACGTAGAGATTCGCTACAAAATGGGTTTTTGAGAAAATTGACTTCCAAGTGTCGTTGTGGGGGCCAAAGGGGCGTTCCACCCAAATGGGCATTTCGAGGGATTAAGGGGTGTAATAGATAAATATTTCTATTTTTAAAATATTAGTCCTACCTGCTTGAAAATTGGTAGACATATCTTTTCATGGGATAGAGTTCTAACAAAGAGTTCTGCGAAAATCGATTCCCAAGTAGGGTTGCGAATGATCAAGGGGAGTTAATGAAAATATTCCTGTTTTTGAATGGTTGGCCCACATACTTTAAATATAATGAGCATGTTTCTTTTGTTGAATAGATATCCACTAAAAATGGATTTTACAGAAATTGGGTGAATTGAGAAAAAAAATTCCCCTTTTTTCGAACTACTAGGACTACAATAATGAAATGTGATTTTTACGTTTCTTTTGTTAAATTGAAATCCGCTAAGAACAGTTCTTTTGGAAATCGACTCTCAACTTGGTTACGGGAAGTATTGATAATAAAAATTCCGTTTCTATTTTATTAGATTTAAACTTGAAATTTGTCGCGCATGTTTATTTTATGGAGTAGAGATCCACTGAAAATTGGTTTTGCGGAAATCCACTTGGTTATTGAGTTACGAGAGTGCAAAAAGTTATTCTACTTCAATTTTAGAGATTATTAGAAAATATTAGAAGTTCCATCCTTTTTATATCAAGAAGGAAGAGTTACAGGTATCAGTATATTTTTCAGTACAATCGAATTCTTAATGCTAAGACTAAGATATCAACAATTTATACATACATACATACATACATATATATATATATATATATATTGGATTGACAGGAGAAATGTGACGGGCAGCCGTTTGTCCTATTATATTTTATTTCAATATTCAGTAATGAAGTCTGCACTCTCTCCAAGCCATGACAAAAAAAAAGAGAGCTCTTTCAGCGTTGATCAGCAGCGAGTGAGTCCTTAGAACACGTGTCTCCTTTAAGTCCGGCGAAAGTAGAAGTCAAAGTTCCTATGCGGGAGGTGGGTTGAGTGGTTCTGGTAGGAAGTTTATCCCAAGTGACACTTGTGGGGCTGGGGATTCATCATATATATATATATGTGTGTGTGTGTGTGTGTGTGTGTGTGTGTGTGTGTGTGTGTGTGTGTACACACTGTAATGACTTCACACAGCTCTGGGATAAACTATTTATTTCAGTAAGAAAATCTTCAAAAAATATTCTATCACAATTAATTAGCAAAATGGTCCACAAATTCGAGTCTCTTTCGTTGCAATATCTCATCTCTCTCGCATAAAATAATGACGTAAATTTACACGCTAGAGAAAAGTCCTATACATTCACTCTCAGTAATTCCATACCGAGTCTGGGAGAGTTCGCTAACTCCAAATCCGCCGTGCAGTTGCTCCTTAGCAATTTCCACGGCTCCAAAATCCGCCTTACTTCGCGGATTCACTATCGCTTTCCTATCGTTGATCGGGACTCAGACCGTTCCCGGATCTCCCCAGTTCGGAATCCGCCGTACTTCGCGGTCTCACTATCGTTTTTCCTCCTCGCTGAAGGGACCTCACAACGGCTCCCTCAAAATCCAGTCTCTCTTCGGGCTCTCTCGCTCCCCTTATATATATATCTCTCTAACCATCTCTCGCCTAATCATCCTTCTGTGATCTCTTGTTTTTCTGCCGCCCCTGTCAGTCTCAGCCCATTTGATCTCTAGCCCAATGGGCGCCGATGTCTAGGTGCACGTTGTAAGTTTTCAGACGCGCTGTCGTTACCGAATCGCGGGAAAACGAAAACACAATGTTACGGCATCTCTTTTTGACGGTCCGGACAGCCTGGGGAAAAGGGTCCAAATCTTTGACCACCCGGATACGAAATTCTTTCCTGGCAATTAGAGAAATGTCTAGAATTTTCCCAACGTCTGTCGGCATCAATCTTAACAATTAGGGGAAAGCGACGACTTCGTCACTATATATATATTTATAAACAGTATATATTTATACATCATGAAATACCCAGCGAAGCGGGTGGTTAACGGCTAGTAATTGATATCTCCATGTGTTGTAACGTTTTCGCTTGGTGTGAACCCCACTTTTCCATTCACGCCAAGTTTTATGGCTCAGAGCAGGTGGCTAAGAGACCAGTGCACGTGGCCGTGTGATTATTGCTTATTGTTTTGCCTCGGAGCCGCATCGACACTCGGACTGAAAGCCATAATGACCATAGGAGTGCCCACCGGGTGACAATAGGTGAAGCCTGTCTAACGAAGAACACTGTTACCTAGGCAGATGGTGAGGGAATGGATTTAAGAAACAAAGGCGGTGTGATGGAGAAGTGACCAGATGTTGGACGAGCAATCTGGCGCCATTAGATTCCCGATGGGCCATAGTGTGTGATTGTGCATTCCACACGAATAGGACTACTGAGGCCGAGGTACTCTTTATATGTAATTCAAATTATAAAGTAACATTAGTGTGACATCTGTTGTTCCAGATGGGATGACAAATAACTTATAATAGGATTGTAAGATGTTACTTTTTAAAAATGCATGCTTAATTCGAGTCATCTGCCAAACGGCTTCTAAGAAATGAGTAATTTTTGCTGTGGTTCACTTTTGTTGACAAGAGGATTTATGATTTTTTTTTCCAAAATGCCGTTTCACAGACGATGTTCTGCATACCATTATTTCCAGAACATAAAACACACACCTCTTTGTCGCCTTTACTAATAATGTCATGTTTCTCGCTCCGCCAAATTTGAAATTCTCTGTTACATTTACTATCGTACACTTTTTGTTCTTATGCTGAACTAGCCATGTTAAATAACAGTTAAAAATTGTAAATATAACACAGATAAACTTTAAAATAGAATTGTGTTTATGAAATTGTCGGAAATTAGAATTTTCAGGTGCCAACGCCGAAGGCGTTTATACCTAGTATAAGAAGAAAAGGAAATCCATGATGAAAAAATAAAAATCAACAACCCCTCAAAAGAGGGGGGAATGAACGAGATGCCTACTACGCCAACCGAACGAGCTGAGTGTCGACCCAGAAACAGGTTGGTGACGTAGTGGCTTGAATGAAGGGAAGGACCAGGAAGGAATCCATCGCCAAAAGATGTACATGGAGGGGGAGGTGACAGTCAGAACTGACCCTGTTTCGATTCGCAGTAGAGCGTTTGATGTTGTAGATGTTTGAAATTAATGTTTATTTGTTGAGTTACGGCGGTTTGAGCGGTAGCTGCCATTTTGCTGTGGCATAGGCGTATTTCAATTTAGGATGTGGATAAGTGAACATTGTTTGTGCTCGAATAATTGGATTGTCAGGATTTTCTATAGATCTGAAAACATTCCTAGCTAATTTAGTGATGTAACTAGAAATCGGCTCCATATGAAGGTCGTAGTGAATAACATCATTTCTAACGTACCAAGGTCCGTTAGTAATGAGTCGGAGAATTTTGTTTTGGATAACTTGGATTTTTTCATGTGGGTGGCAGCCGCTGCTCCCAGACAGGAGAAGCGTATGTTATAATTGGGCGCAGAACTTGCTTGTATAAAATGACTTTGTTTTCAAGGGAAAGTGGAGAATTCCTCCCAACGAGGGAGATAGCTAAATGAATTCTCCCCCAGAACTTTTCTGAGAGATAGTCGATATGCTTTTTGTATGTTAAGCGGCTATCCATGTGTAGACCCAAGTAACGAACTACCGAGACCCACTGTATGTTGTCTTCAAAAGAGTGAGATGAAAAGGGGGGTCAATAACTCCCATTTTCTGAATATAATTGCTTGAGATTTGTCAACATTAATTGCAATTCTCCAATGTGTGAGCCAATCTTGTAACTTGTCAAGGAAGTTTTGCATGGTTTTAAGTGTGTATTTGAGCTGGGTACCTTGCGTAAGCATGGCGGAATCATCCGCAAACAGGCAAGTACTGACGGTGGGGTGTTCTGGGAAGTCGTGTGTGTAAATGTTGTATAAACTGGGGGACAGGGAACTACCCTGGGGGTTCCACTTTGAATAAGTCCATTAGTAGAAAATGTGTTATTTACACGGACCCTGAAGGTCCTGTTGTGTAAATAATTGTGAACAATTTTAATTAAATATCCAGGGAATTTGAGTTTGATGAGTTTGTATGTGAGGCCATCATGCCACATCTTGTCGAATGCTCTCTTAACATCTAAGAAAACACCGACAGTGTAGAATTTGTTAGCGAATCCTTCATTTATAATATTAGTAACTCGTATAAGTTGGTGTAGCGTTGAATGGCCCTCCCGGAACCCGCATTGTTCCGGGGAATGCAATCTATGGCTTTGCAGTGTGTTTGAATTCTTTTTAAGATTATTCTTTCAAAAACCTTAGTAGTGGTACTTAATAAGGAAATCGGCCTATAATTTTGACTAAATTTGTGGTCCTGATTTGGCTTTGGCAACATAACTACGTTTGCTTGCTTCCACTGTGTCGGAAAGTGATTTTTAATGAGGCATTGATTGTAGATTTTTGTTAAGTGTGTAATAGCATTTAAAGTTAAATATTTAAGTGCAATATTTGGGATATGGTCAGGACCCGCAGCTTTACGGTTCTGCAATCTTTTAATAATGCCTCGGACTTCGATAGGGGAAGTGAGGGGAGGTGTGAGTGTTGTGAAGTTGTCGAAGTAGTTACAAACTACATTTTCGACTTCTTCGATCTTGTCGTCACTGTAGGGTTCAACATTTTCCTGAAAAGTGACTTCAAGTGTGTCTTTAAAAGCCTCCGCTTTTTCGAAATCAGAATAAGCCATTCCTCCTGGACCATGGAGGGGGGAATGACCGTAGCTCTTTTAGTGATTTTCCTATGTAAATTGTACAAGGAATTATCCTGAGGGTTTAAAGTTAAAAGAAGATCTTTCCAGGTCCTGTTTTTATGTGCTTCGATTTCTTTCCTGATCTGTCTAATGAGAGCGTTAACTTCGCGTTTGTATGGTTGATATCTGGTGTTGTTCCAGAGTTTCCTGAATCTATTTTTTGCTCTGATAAGCTCTCGTATGTTTTCAGGAAGGCGGAGGTGAGGTGTGTTGATTACTCTAGTGGACGTGGAAGCAGCGATCGCATTCGTAATTACGTCGGTGAAATTTTGAACGGCCGTGTCCAAATTATCTATTTGGGGATTTCCCGGAATGTTGTGATAAAGTATCTCTTGAAACTTAATCCAGTTTGTAGATTTAAGAGTTCTAAGGATCGCGGTGGTAAGATGTTATTTGTTATGAAATCAAAAATCACTGGATTGTGGTCACTGCTAAGGGCATTTATCGTGAAAACATCAGTGTGAGCCAAATTAGCTGCAAAGCCGATGTCAAGAATGTTGTTAGTGTGCCAGGCGTTGAAATGAGTTGGAGTGTCAGGGGCGATAATATCCAATGCGGACCCGACGGCCCAATTGCATAAAATATTACCATTTGTGTTAGACCTGCCTGGGTTCCAACTCGAGTGTTTCGCATTAAAATCACCGAAAAGAAAGGCTTTGTTGCTATGATTGAGAATTGCGTCCAGTTCAATAGTATTAATGGAGCCGTGTGGAGGTCTGTAAATACACGCCACCGTGATTTTTGTGTTGTTTCCTACTTGTAGAATAACCGATGTATTTTCAAATGTGTTTGAAGTATTGACAATGGCGTGATGCCTAATGGAATTTTTAACGAAGATGGCAGTGCCGCCCCCGCGGTGTGTTGTACGATCACTTCTGTGACAAGTGTAGTTTGGAATGCTAACTCGGTCCGCAGGACGAAGGTGTGTTTCTTGTATCTCGATTACGTCGGGATTGTAGTCAATGATAGTGTCTTTAAATTCATCTATACATCGTTTTAAGCCGTTAGCATTCCAGCTAAAAAAACCTGAGAGAGTTACTGCTCGCGTTATTATTGAATGTTAATTTTAAATTTTAGATTGAATGATGGACAGCATTTGTCCCCACTGTGTCATCATTTGTGACATTTGTGACATGACTTGAGATACATCAAAGTCGTGATTTGTGTTTTTCTTAACTGCAGCAGAGTACAGTTGTTGAGGAGGTGTGGAGTTCTGAGCGCGCGCTCCTGGTTTCTCCTGCCAGACGTTTTTCATGGGCTGTTTTTACTTAATGTTGTTTGTGTTGTTTTGGGGGTTTTGGGGGCATCCTGAGAAATTTGCAGGGTGCGGTCCACTGCAGTTTGCACATTTAGCTGGGGCTTTGTTTGGCTTTTTGCAATCGGAGGTGAGATGGCCTCCTGAACATTTCAAGCATCTAGGTGCACGATTGCAAAACTTAGAGTGATGGTAAAACTCCTGGCATCTATAGCACTGAGGAGGCATGTTTGATTTGTTTAGAGGTTCAGCATGAACTCTAAAAAATCCTATGTTAGTAA
This sequence comes from Trichonephila clavipes, assembly GCA_019973935.1. Classification (NCBI taxonomy): domain Eukaryota; kingdom Metazoa; phylum Arthropoda; class Arachnida; order Araneae; family Nephilidae; genus Trichonephila; species Trichonephila clavipes. The sequence continues at coordinate 161,506 of BMAU01019870.1, read as the reverse complement.
TATTGAATATACCCTGATTATCAGGGTTTTTAGGGAGGGTTACCAGGAAAAGTGGCATGTTTGTGTTTGTCTTCTTGTTTTTCAACAAGGAGATGTGGTTGGGATCAAAACCAAAACCACGGAGTTCCTGCATCAATTCAGTGTGATCAAATTCGGTGGGTAACCCTCTGATCACGCATTTTAATTGTTGAGTGTGTGACATCTCAAAAGTATGAAATTGTCTGTGCTTGCTATGCGAATACATCCTAAGCCAATGCAGACTGCGATGTAACTAAAGCGAGCCAATTACAAAGGAGTGTGCTCCCCGCGACCGATCCCTCGCGTTTAACTTCCTTATGAACTTTGAAATAAAATGCCAAAACCATTTGAATCACTAACATGCTACAAATATTGTGTCGAGTGTCATCAATGCATTATTTGGAGTCCTTGCATTATTCGGAGAGAGTTCAATATAAGTAACGAAAGAGCAAAGCAAATGTTTTAACTTTTCGAATCATCGTTTATAGTAGAGGTTCTTAAACTTTTCCGAAATTGTCACTCTTTTGAATCTTGTGATACCTTCTCGTGCCCTTTTTAGAATTCGAGATTTTTTCAGAAATATTATTGCATGCATTAGATAATTGCGTTGAGACCGTTAATGGACTGAGGTTTTGAATAAATGACACGCGGCTCCTAAGCTACAGGAGCCCCAACATGTGTAAATACAAAATCGTAAAATGTTATCAATAGTCCCATTGATGAAACTCTCTTTCTTTTTTGCAATATCCTTTAAGAAGACTTGGCGTCTTTGGACAATTTTTTTATTTATGTATTTAAAAATTATGTTTTAGCATTTCGTACATAATGCTTCTATTCAAGAAAATGACACCAAATGAAATTTTGAGCATATTATTCACACAAATTTGTAAATTTAAATTTTTTAAAAAACATGGAAAACTTTAAAATAACACTCCTTTTGTATTTATTAACTTTTGGACCTGAAATTTTTTTAATAATATTCCTAAGAATGTTTTAAACAACTTTAGGTACCAATTTTACAATAACTGAATTAGTTTTGGAGGTAAAAAAAATAAAATGTTGATAAGTATGCTATAAAATTCAACAAGAAAGCCAAAATCTACATCTTAACTTTTTTTTTTAAAAAAAAGTATTAATTTGACATTAAAATGAATCCTAATTTTTTTACATGCATTATATATAAAAAACACAGGGAAAAATTGAAGTGATTGGTACATAATAGTGGAAAGAGGAAAACACAAACTGCGAGATAAACCACTTTAAAATTTATAATTCTAAAAAAATAATTATTATGAGCTTAAATAAAAAAACATGAAATACCGCTTTAAAATCTTAGCTTTTCTTACGAATAAAAGCATTTTCATATTATTTCTCTCAACCCATATATTTTATAAGCAATCCCTTTTTTGAGAGTATTAATATTGCATAAGAAAACTCAATGAAAATGTTAAAAATTTTTTTTTTCTACCATAGTAGAAATCTTAAAGTTTTTTGCTTTAATAATATTGAAATATTATATTTTTATGCAAAACATATGATGAATAAAAACTGAAATTATAAAAATTCATATCAAAAGAAATAAAAATTTCACAAAAATGTAATACTTCAGAAATATCCTGCTTTATATATATATATATATATATATATATTTGTAACACCTTTTTTAGTTATTATTTCACTTTTTAAAATAGCATTTTTTTCATCAAAAAGCTTTTTTTAATCTAAAAAGGGGGCGTGGTCGAATTTCCTAATTTGTTTGTTTACATTTTTTAACTGAAGTTTTTCTCGACTTCTAATTTTCAGGCATACAAAAAGAATACATCAATTGAAAGATAATGCAAACAATATAACTTAATAAAAAAAATTTTAAAAATGATATTTGGTCATTTTTAGGGTCCTCTTAACATGAAATTCTCTTAACACCAACAAACATTTCAGTGGCGTAGCTAGATATCCAAAGGCCTTGGTGCAAAAACAAATGAGGGCCCTATCTTGGTTGGATTTTTTAAAGTAAAAATATATGAATATTTTAAATATACAAACCTACAAATTTTATTTACTGTCTTCTCTTTTTGGGCGTTGTTTGCGCACCCCTGGGTTTCTTTTTTTATCCATAATTTTAGTTTATAATTTATCAAATACAATTCGTATGAACTCGCGAGTACTTCCGGACGTCAAGAGGTAGCAAAAACGTAATGCCATGGAGGAATCCGTTGCTAATCATTTATTTATTCTGGACGATCGTACTCATCCAGCTGAGAACTACAAAAGGGTCCACCGAGACAGACAAGAAGTAATACAAAAAATAAGCAATAACAAGAAAATACAACACAATATTAAAAAATTATTTTTTAAAAAAAAACACTGCAAAAAAGAGGAGGGGAAACAAAATTGAATCACTGTATTGCAGATACAAGAGGATTGCGAAATATTGAAACAGGAAACTAGCTTATTGCGAATCATATATTGTTATTAAAAAAAGAATGAAACAAGAGGAAGGAATTGCTTCTTGTGTAGGTTTTTTAAGACCTAATAATGAGTATGGTAAGATTCTTAATGGAAGTTTATTTTCTAGTAATAGTTTATCGAAAATTGAAAATAACATACACTTTTCAATAAGTAACAAACAACGAAAAGCATCTAGGGGAATTTGCTACAAATTCGAAAAACTTTCAACATTCTTACAACCTTGAACTTAAATTTGGGAGAAATTATTGCCAATTTGGCTTGCTTAGTGGTCAAGGTCTGAGAGCACCGCACCGCCTAGCCCATTGGTAGCTACGCCAGTGTCCTCCGTTTCGTGTTAAACGATTTTCTGTGTAGTTTGTTCGAAGGACTTCTTAAGTAAAGAATAGATGATTTTTTTTTCTTCAAATAAAAAATATTTTTACGAGTTGAAGAGAAAACAACTTTTTTCTTTCTTTCTAAATCACATAATTCCACGTAAAAGTATGACAAAAAATTTATTTAAAAAAAACATCCCGTATTAATTTGTTAGAGTATATTAATTCATTTTGATAACTGTTTTGAGTTTTAATGAAAGCAGTTTACTATCACAATTCCGAAAACAAAGTTTTAATATAACAGTTAAAATTTTTTACAAATTTAAATAAAATGAAAATATTTTTGATTGCTGTTAAATTGAAAGTAAGAAATTCTTTAAGACAAAACTAGTTAATGATAACAATTTAATATTAAAAAAAAAACATTTTATATTTTTAATGTTTGCAATACACAATATAAATTACGATATTTAATCAAATAAAATTTTAAAAGTTTCACGTTTTTTAAAAAAAATTTCAAGTTATCATAAAGATAAAATTTATTTACTGAAATTTAAATCAATAATTCGAGAGAAGTGAAAAGAAAACAAAATTCCCATCGGATAATAATGAAACAAATAAATTAATTCTTCAAAAATAAAAACTATTATTTCCTCTAAGTAAATCAATAACTCTTTCTATCTCATAAAACGAAAACTGGGTACTTATCAAACATGAAATAACAGGCATTCTACCGTTTAATATCAATCTTTTATGGAAATACCGGATCCATAAAAAAACACTTCCTGTAAAAAAAAAAAAAAGAGCCGATCGGAATAATTTCCGGTGTTGGCGAGAAACTCTTGGCACCATTTCGTGGAGGACACTGCTGTTGTTTTCTAGCAACCATGTAATTGCCGGCAGTCAGATGTGTTTTCAACTCTGCTTCAGGAAACTTTACTACTTCGTTGTTATTCGGCAGCAAGAGGATTTATTTCCTTGCACTTCAAACATCACGAAATCATGGTGTTCTTTTCCTTTGTAAACAGAGCTTTCGGCTGTTAAATTCGAATGGGATGCTTTATAAGATGTCGTAGCTTACTTTTCTCGTGAGTCCGCACAGTTCTTCAGAATGCCTAAATTTATCCTGCTCCGATTGTTTCAGAAACCCAGGACCAAATACTTGATTTCGATTGTAATTTTGGCGATTGTTTCTATAGCCATTCTGTACCATACCGTCGGAAACAAACAGACCCCGACCCCTGCTCCTCAGATTGAAGACATTAAAAATTCTGAGATCTCAGTGCAACTCGTCGAACAAATTGATGCAGAAGTCGAGATAATCAAAGTGAAAGCGCGACAACCCCTACCTTGTGATCCCTTACCACCCCTAAGGAATGTTGACATAAACACCCCTGATGTTTACCCCTCTTTGAACTTCAAACCCCCTTACCGGGGCTATTGGAACTACACTTTCGATATGAGATACCTCAAGGTAAAGGAGACCTGGAATAAGTTGCCTTTGCAAGTAAGTGGTTGACTGACTTTTTGTCAAAATATGATTTTTTGCATCCATACATGCAGGAATCTTCATCACTATTGTAGTCATTTCTAATTTAGATTGTAATTAAAAATAATTTAATTTAAAATTATTTATATTGTCACATCGTTTGAATAAACTAAATGTTTGTGATGCATAAAGTTTTATTTATAAAATAGATATTTGTTGCAATATTTGTAATTCAGTCAAAAATAGTTTGCTGTTATACTTGAAATGCTCCCAAGAATTTATATTTTCTTATAGTAATTAATGTAAAATGTAATGTAATCGTTTCTTGAATTTCTTTAAATATCTGGTTTATTTATGTATTATCTCAGATTATCTAAGAATTATTCATTTCAAAATGTTAAATTATAATTTTCATACAAAACTTAATAAAAGTACTTGTTTCCTATAGTGGAATTAAATAATCTGAATTTAAAAAATTCAAATTCATTCAAATTCTTATTCCAAATTTTCTATATTTTATTTCAGATACGTCGTAAAATTCCAATTATAATTTTATTACTTTTTCTTAAACTTCGATTGCATATATTATTAACATATATAATGTTTTGAGATAATATATTTAATAAAATGTGAAATAATTATACTTTTCTATAAATAAATGTGTGCATCTCTGAGAAAACCTCACGCATCTTTACTTCGAATGATTCCGATTTTCTTACTTAAGAAAATTATGATCTGATTCAATTTGATTTGTTTTCAGCTGATCTTCAAATCATACGAAGTTGTATCGTATGAAATTTTAAATCAAGTGAACCGTATTTTCTTAAAATCCAAATAAATAGTTCGAGTTTGACACAGTTTATATAATTAGCTGTATGTGAATGTGTTACATTAACATTCAAGGTGAAATTTGTGCATTAACTTTTTCTTGCTCATTTTCCTTTGATCGAATAAATGAAATACCGTCCGATTTCTACCCTTATGTTGACCATTTTTATGCGGAGTATTTAGGTTAATTGGAACAGCGAATAAATAGTATTAATTCTTACAGAACTTGTGTGAAAACATGTTTTCATTAGACAAATGCGGCCCAAAGTAAATAAAATATTAACCAGTGCAAGAAATTATACTGTGCAAGCTAAATAAATACTAAGCTGCAAGATAAAATCTGAATGAAACACATTGATGTGTGGGCTTTTTGTTGGAAGTTTTAATTAAGGAAGAAAAAAACTTTTTGCAGAATAATTTATGGCATCTGTTTGAATATGTCAGGAAATTAAATGGTAGAAAGAATAAGCATGGGGTAATTTGAAATAAGACTTTAATACTAATGCATTAAAAATAATTTTTTTTAGAATTTTAATGTAAATCATTACAAAAATAATTGTGTGTGCTTCAGAGATACTTATTACATTAATTAGGTCATGCTTGTTTACAATTTACACTAAAAACACTCTGTCAAAACAAATTAGTATAGTTCTTTAAAAAATAATTTCAAAATGTATTAATGGCAATGATTTAAAAGCATAAAATTCGTAATATTAATACGTAAATTCAAATGATACTTTTTTATTAACTATTAAGGAATGATTTTGACATTAACAAATGCGAATTTGTGTATTCAGATGCAATATAAGTGATATTGTTCTAATATTTTGTAATTACTGGGGGGTTAAATCCAAAAATGTGGCGATGTTTTTGGTTTTCCAATGTGATTTGAATAAAAAGAAATCAGCGATTATAAAACGAACAATTCTTATTTTATTTACAAAAATTTGTTCCACGTTCTTGCAATGCAATGCAGTGCTGATGTAAATGATTTGGGCGCTTGAATCTCAAAAGCAATTTCTCACGTTGGCGTGGTGTGGAAATTTAAGAGAGTGAGGTGCCAGCTTACGTGTCGTCTCCGTCTCTTGACCGCGGTTCTAAATTACGAGGTCCGTCACCAATAGACCTTCCGTTTTGTAGCTCCTTTCGGGAGAGCTTGGTTTCCCCTTGGACATTCTGCCAATAGACCTTGTGTTAAGTGCGACGCTAATAAACACTCAAATATTCTAATTTGCCATTTTTTTTTTACGAAGGACAGATGGAAAACTTTTTTTGTTGAAAAACATTTAAATATTTCGTTAATTTTTTTGTTTCAATAGAATAAGAACAAAAATAGAGAAATACACAATTTGAATTAGTGACTGATTAACTTTTTAAATTACTGAGAGATAAACATTATCGAGTCTCATCCGCGGTACAAGTGGCATTTTTCTCGAAGACATCAGATCTTTTTTTGGAGGAGATAGAGCAGTGGTGTTCCTATAGTAGTCTATATAGACCCCAGGAGTCTATGACGACCTGCAAGGGGTCCACGTCAGCAACAAAATAATTTGGGGGTCCATGAGGAGTGAAGGTGGGGGTCAACGATAGTGGCTCACATTAAACCATATCGAGACTTTAATTTTAAAAGAAAATTAAGTGGAAACCAAATTTTTTACCTATTTTATAGATATATTTACTAAATTTAATGAGTTTAATTTGCACTTACCAAGGGGGCAGAATAAGTTATATTAAAACAAGGACCATCAATACAGCGCTACATCTGTTATTTATCCCGAATTATGAAATATCTTGAGAAAATTTTTAATTGCTTTTTCTAATGAGAAAGAATTTTAGCGAGGTTGCCAATCTAAAAGAGAGAGAAAGAAACAAAAAGACTGTACACACACTACTCACCAAGGAGTGTTAGAGTTAAACCTTACAAGATTGGTTCCAAATGTTGAAAATTTGCTATCGGAACATTAGATTCATCCTTCTCATTAAAAGCATTTGTTTGCTGTTAGTTATCTTATTTATTAATTAAATTTTAAATTAAATGAATTAATTAGCATGCGTTTCTTAAATTTTAATCACTTTACTTCAATACAGTTAGAAATTTAAATCTTTTAAAGTTGGTCTATACCAGCTGTAAAAAAAACACCTTTAAGTTGATAAATTTGCAAAAATTCAATATTAGGTAAGCAGGGGTCAATCACAAACTAGAAAACATGGCAAGGGGTTTATGAAACAATTTTTGGGAACCTCTGAGATAGAGTAACAAAAAATAGTTGATCATTTTGAAAATATCGAACCAGAAATATCTCTTAATGTGTTTCCTTTGAGACTATTACGGTCGCGGTAGCCGAGTGGTCAAGGTATCGGATCATGGCTGACCTTGTCACTAGTTCGAGCCCAGTACCACAAAAGACCTGCCGTGTAGGGCAGCGATGCACGTTAAATCTGTCAAGAGCTGAAACGTCCTCCCGTAGGTGTGGTGTGATAGTTAGGAGAGGGGGTTGGTTCAAAATTGTGAAGTCCGTCGCCAAAAGCCTCCGTGTAGTTGAACAGGGCGACGTTAATATTCTCTCACTCACTTGAGACTTACTTTTTCCAGTATTCAAAATCCATTTAGGATTTCAAATAACAAACTTTTGTTAAGAAATAGATGTACCGTACATATTTAAGTCTGATTTATATAGAAGTAGCCTGTCTAGATTAAAGTTTTGGGGCGAAAATAGATTAAGGACCTATTGATACTATTTAATATCTCTTTGAATTTTATTTTTGGGCATTAAGAAGTGAATAAAAAAAAGCCAAAAACTTTCGTTCCGAATACTTAAATATGAGTCTACAATTGAAACTTTGTCTTCTATTAACGAAAGAGTTACGAAGAAAATATTTTAGAAGATTCTTGTTACTCACCCACCATTACCCAGGTGATAATCTCCATCATTTTGTATAGGTATTTGAAAATATTTGATATTGAAAGAGCATACTGGAAGCGAACGAATTTATGGTCTTTGATACTTATTACGAAAAATTATGTTATAGCTAAAATCGATTATCTAAAGGACATTGATCATCTGTAAAATCCGTCACATAATTAATTTTCTATGTCTTAGTCTCAGAGAAAAATAGGAATTCTTTTTGTCGAAGATTATTTGATAGGGTTGTCTGTTTGCTTTTGGAATAATTCTCATTGTTGAATTTGTTTCTTAATATTACTAAACTGGGTCCATTTTTAACATGGAATGTTTTAAGTATGCAATGACCCTTAGCGATAAACTAAAAATGTATTTATTGGCAGTTAAGTGATAAAATGTTTTGTTAAAAAAATACATAACGTTATCGATTATCTTCCTTAAGGAATGTACTTCTTCAATCATTCCTTTCCGAAAATAAACTCATTCTCATAAACTTAGTATTAAATTGATATATACATAGATGTTTTTAAAGTAGACAGCCACCGTCTTATCTATCATCAGGTCATCCCTCCAGATTCCATCCCAAACCGTCACGGTCCCGCCATATCCTGATAGCTCAGTCACGGAAGACTGGCTACGATGCTGAAAGTTCATATTTCAGTTTAACCCAATATTGTGTGTGTCGCACTAAGAACCTCTGCCAATAGCCCTCGTGCACGATGTTAATGTAACTCTCACTTTCAAAATTACGAGGTCCGTTGCCAATAGCTCTTGTGTTGCTTCATAGTGCTACGTAAATCAAATATGAGCCCTTAGCCAGAGGAATAATACTGCAACTACCTATTACTGATTCAATCCAAAGTTTCTAAATCAAAGTTTCAATCCAAGTTTTTTAAATAATAAAATACAAGTTATCTAATTTTTCTTTTATATAATTGGTTATTTTTTTTCTGACTTCCCCCGACCGTTGCATCTCTAGAACATGACTTTATTGGCCGTATGGGAAAATACGATTCTGCAATGAGTCGAGTTTTAACTGCAATTTTATTAAAGTATTTCTCCCTATAAATCCCTCTCAGACCCATAACTCGTGCATGCTCGAGATCCCACCGATAAGCTCCAGTTGGCCGTCGGGGCGGCCATTGTTCTTATTTCTCCGTCTCATGTTTATTCTGTTCGTCTTATGGAAATTTCAACACTCCTTTGTGCTGCTTGGGATTAAGTTATGGCCCGTGAAATGAATGCGTTCGCTTGTTCTGCAGAGTTTAATTGCGATCTGCCAGATTGAGAAGCAGGATTCAGGTCATTGGGATTTGGCCGTGACCTTGTGGACGGCCGATGGGCTCTCTTCAGCGCTGGGCGTGATCGCGCTTTCTGGGTTGTATGTGGGATTTCATTAGATATGGTCTAATCAAATGTATCGTTTTAATAGTGTTCTGGATGTCAAAAGCATCAAATTGGGAAATATGGGTTCTTTAAGATTGATCTTCTCTTCTTTTTAGAAGAATCGCGCATTTAATTCAAAATGTTTTTTTTTCTGTTGGAAGAATGTTCAAATATGAATAAGTTTATATGGTTATGATACGTTTATCAATTTTTCCCCGCGATGTGGGCTTAAAATTGAGAAATACTCTAAAAATATACGTATTTGTTACTGATTTTTTTTGTGAGAACATTGTTAAGGTTTTAATCAAAAATGAGTAATATGCAATAACCAGGAAATAATGTAAAGTAAATAAGCCATGAAAATTTACCAAAATTTCTCTGATAGTTTTAAAAAATAGAAGTTAAAGAAAATTTTGTCAAAATAAATGATAGTTTAAAAAAAACTAAAAAACTTGCTTTTATTGTAGATGTTTTTGTTTGTTTTTTGTAAATGTATTAACCATGAGCGTTTTCGCTTTAGGGTAGTAACTTAATCTTTTAATCTCTAAACGTGGAATTAGTCGCCAAATCTGAAATTAGTTACCAAATCTGGAAATGAGAAATCGTTAATCCTTATGATCTTTATCAGGACAATGGAACAAAATTACGAAATAATTGTATTATTATCGGTCCTTGACAAGTGTGCAAAATTTCGAATTAACCTGACCTTTTAAAGTGGATAGAAATTGAGTTCAAAAATTCCGTTGCATACAGGTGAAGCTAATAAAAAGCGTGTTAAAGTACATATTTCTTTTCTTGTCACGTGTTTCATCATTGTGATACCTATTTCCAATGAAATGCTCGATTAAATATTTCATTAATGTATTAAATAATACGTTTCAATCTGTTTCAATTAACTGTAATAATCTGATTCTTAAAAATTTTGTTTAATTTTTTGTTTTAAATAAAACTATCCATTATTAATGTTCATGTATATTACGAAACTTCAAAGCTATTCCATCTTTTCGTGTTTATATTATTGTATGTAGACGAGGGTTTACAGCAGGGTGAGGATTGTTTATTTTATAAATGAACCGAAATTCGCATCGTATTCTTTGTTTCAGTGCTACCATTGAAGTTTCAAGGAGAAAAATATTTGATGAATGTTGACTGTCATTTGTGAGCTGTCGATGAGTCATCTAACTTCAAACAACAGATTTTACTCTCAAAATTCATTTGTGTGGTATAGAAGACTATTAAAAAGGTCTCCACTGTTTTGAATAAAATATGTTACTAGAAAAAGAGGCCGTTTTTTTCTTTATTTCTAATGGAAATACGCAAAATTTTACTCGGAAATTATTTCTTCAACTTTTTATTGGCGAAGCAGTTTAAATATAATAAATAAATATAATAAAACGTATCTTCGTTCTATTTTTATTACAGTAACTAGAAAAGAAACACTTTTAAATATAAAACGAGTTTAAGTATAATAAAAAGTATTACTGTTCTGTTTGTTACAGAAAGATGAAAAAAAAAAAAAAAAAACAGCTGGTGTAGTACAAAAATACATTATAATGATAAAAAATTCTGTAGGTAATTAATATTTATATAATCATCCTGCATAACAGATAATATCTTATTTGTGTGTGTGTGAAAGCTGTTAAAAGTAAACACAAATGGCCTCTTCAGTTCCATATGAATGTAACTTGTATCGATGAATCTGCGCGGGATTTAAATTAAGATAAATTAATTGCTGTGAAAATTCTAATGCCTAGAATTTGAAGTGAACTCCGTTTAAAGACAGCAAATTAAGTGATATTCTTGATTTCTTGAACATTTCATGATTCTGTCTGATATCCATGTATGTGGCCGCGATTTTTTATGGCATCGTGTGGAACTTACAAAAATAAAGCTATTTTTGCTGTCATTCCTTTCATCTAACCCTTCTTAATTAATGTAGAGACGTAGAGCCTAGTTTTCAAATATATTTCTCTAATTAGAAAAAAAAATCGTCAACTGCAGTACAGGTTAATTTATTGGGGCCCAAAAGGGTCCGGAAAAGCTAGACTTAGCCAGATTTTCTGCCTATAAATTTCGATCCGCTAGCGCCAAGGTCTTTTTCTGTAGATCTTCTGCATCCAGGGCCTGAAATGAGCTTCAACCGCTATTGGTCAGCTGCTCCATCTTCGTCCATAAACATGATTGCATTGGATGAATGCTGATGGCAATAATCTCTGCAACTTGAGTTTACGAGCGCCAGGAGGTCCCGGATAAGTTGGATTTAACCACATTTTCTAGTTACAAATTTCGATTCTCCAGTGCAAAGGGACCTTGTAGATCTTCTGCGCCCAGGGTCCAAAATGAGCTGAAATTGCCACTGCCTGAAGTAATTAGGTAAGACTTCACTTTGATACAGAAATGTTCAATTCTGAACAGTAGGGGCAAAAAACTGCCGTGAAGAAAGATAAATAAAACTGAGATATCAAAATACCTTTTGTGTGAGAATAGAATTACTTCTAGAATTGTAAAAAAACAAGAGAGGAATATCCTATCAACTAATCCAACGTTTTCGAATCTGGTAAACATCTGAAAGGCAACTCTTCAATATCCGTACAGGGTGATTCCGACGCCCACGGGAGAGATAAGGGATGGTAAAAAGATCCTTCTCATTGGAAAGGGAACACGAGTTGGGAGAGAGGAGGGCCTTATCGATCGCGCGTGGCCATCTGATGATTCACACGGCGGCCGCCCCGGCCACATAGAGCACATGCGCAGCGCCCTGATGGTGGCTCGCAAGGTCGTGGCCCTGACCCCCCCCCTCGGACAGGAGGTCGCACGTTTTCCAGAATTATTTATGCTCATGTAATGATATTTTTTTGTTCTATGTTGTAAGAAGAAATCTTATCAGTATGCATCTATTATAAATGGCACTGTCTAATTCATAGGATTAAAGCCGATTGATTTCATCCGCCTCATTCGTTTGGCATCAGTGGGGAAAAAATGCTATATGATAATACATAATCATATATTTGTGAGTTTATTTTTAAAAAAATACGTACACACACTCTTTGGGTTTTTTAAATTAGGAAAAATCTATTAAATGTATTAATATTTCTGAAAATTTGGATCCATTTATTTTTTCATTTAGTGAGTTTTCGATTTTAAGAGGTTTCAGAATGGTTTTGCCTTTTATATTAAAGCACCCTGTGTTGCTTAATAGTTCAGTTCGGGCAGTTGTAAATCTGTCGAGGCTCACTGTTCTCCATCTGGAGTGAAATGAACATAAATCTTGAAGATAATACTGCAAATTTAAAAGTGTCGCGTTCTTCGAAACCTTGAAATAAATACTGTGATTTTCCAATGTAACCGAATCATGCGTTATGATGATTTAATTCTAATAAAGGATTACTTTTTTTTAAACATTTTATTAATCCTTCACCTTTTAAAATGTATATTTTCTGACTAATGCGGACTTTTTGTTTCAAGAGAAGAAGAATTGCCAACTCAGATTAAAAACCAACAATATAAAAAAAATTCTTCAGTCAATTGCTACTTAGGTTAACAAAGAAAAATTTTATTTTAGTAACTTTTTATTATATTACAATTAATATAAATATGTATATACGTATGACAGAATCAATATATTGAGAGGCAAAACACCTTTTAAATTAACATTAAAAACTTTTTAATCACTTTAAATTTGTAATTACATTTTTTAAATTTAAGTTGAAAATAAAAGGTAAGAATTTATATTTAAACCAGTGTAAAAGGAATGCTGAGGTCTAACTAGCATATGATTATTTAGGTTAAGTTAAATCTTCATCAAAAATTTAACAAAAGCTGTTTTATCCGATGGTGCTGCCATCTAGAGGAATAATATCGAATGAAATACATCTCTTCAACTATAAAATTTTTTAAATTAAATTAAATTAATGAATTAATATTTGAAGAACTGTATTAGCATCAAATGTCATCTACTAAAAGTTTAAAAAATGTATTTGAACTTGAGTGGATGAATGAAAAGTATTTTATGAACGATTGAAAATTTAAAAAATATTTGTAAATATATATAAGGAGAGTGTGAACTAATAGTAGGAATTGAAAGGAATTTTTTTAAAGAGAAACAATGGTTGTGAATCTATTTAAATCAGCATTGTGTAATATCTCATTTAGCATGCATGATCTTACTATTCACCGTCATGCATTGTCACAACGGATTCTTCGTAACAAAAGAACTTGTAATTCATGACACGTTTCATGGCATAATCCATTATCAAAATGGTTGCTATCCACTATAAAAATGGTGGAAATGCTCCATCGTATTCACTTTATTCCTTTTGTATACATTCTATTCAGATATCTGTCACACCCCTGCATTGCCAATGAAATTCAGTAATATATAAATGATAACTATGTAAGAGACTCGAATAAATAAGGTACATTTATTTTCGTTTCTGTAAGTTCGATGAGATAAGATGCATTTTCGATATTTGCAGAAATAAAATTTTAAAATGAAAGGAAGTAATTTATAATTTAAAATGAGTGATAAACTATCTGAAATTTTAATATAAGATTATCGGATAAATTAATAGATACCGTAAAATAACGCGGACTTTTAACACAAAAAATGAGGTCGAAATTGAGGAGTGCGCGTTATACGCCGGGTATAAAAAAAATGATAGTTTCAAAAGTAAAAAAGAGGTAAGCATAAGAAAAATGAGACTTCTACATAGATCGGACTATTGTTTCTTTGAAAGAAACGACATTCTCTCCTGATGAAATGAAAGGATTCTAAAAATAAACTATTTTTCAAAATTCTGGGATAATACTTCGAATAAAAACATACCAGCATTGTATACGCACATTTCTCGTCCTTTCGTAAAAATGGGCAGCTTGAAAGTACACACACAGTTGCGCTTTATACGCCGGATTTTACAGTGATAGAGTTTACAAAATTATAGTAGCTTTTGTTTATCATTCATGTCTCAAATATATCGATGGATAATTATTGGCAATGTAATAGCTTTATGGCTTATGTTGATTTTTGAAAGATAACAGCAAGTTTATTATATCGTTTCGGTAAAATTATTATTCTTCGATAAAATGTATTCTTTCCATACAATTAAACAAAAATAAAATTTTATTGATGTATTTTTTCTCAGGCAAATTTAACTTTTAAAATTGCAGTAATGCAAGGTAAAAGTGCAAGTAATAATGTTATTTGTAAAAATGATTTTTAGTGTGTTCTAGAAACCATTTAGGAAACAATCTGGCGCACTTATCTCCAATTAAAATAAAATTTTAAAAAATTAGTGAAACAAAATTGTTTGGGAATGAGAAATATGCATTCGGAATATTTTATCTTGCAGAAAAAATTTTTTATGAAAGAAGTCATCGTTATATAGGGAAAGAAAATAGAATAGGAGATTTTTTTTTTTTTTTTTTTTTTTACCGTGTTCTTTATTCTTTTCTTAGGGAAAAAATCACCTTTACTATTTTAAATACAATCCTCTGTTTTTTTGTAGTTTTGAATTCAACAGTAACAAAGTATGCTAGAAGTGTTAACTAAGCCAAACGACAGCAGCAATAAGAACGAAGACGGTAGAACGATATCACCGTCAACAAGTCATCCTTAATTCTCCATGGAATGAATGATGGGAAGAAAAAGTGTACTGACCCGTTACGGTTTCAGTTGCAAGGTTAGAATCGCTCTCTTCAAATAATTTCCGGGTACTTTTTTTCCCCCTTCCTCTTTTCTTTTCTATCTTTTGTCCCCCCCTTCCCTCATTTACATGGGAGCATAGGGAAAATAAAAGAAATAATAAAAATCCCATTTGTGTATTTATTGTGTCCGCCATTTCTTTCTACTCATTTTTTCTCCTCTTTACAAAGGACTGCTTTAGATAATGACTCAAATTTTTAAATTAATACAGTCCAGTTCTGCTAAAAGCAGTGAGCATGTCAATAAGTACGAAATGAGATCTCGTTAGTTGTTTTGTTCCATTTTTATACCTAAATAGAAATCCGGATAATGGCAAAGACAGTTGTGAAATGTTTATGCATCTGTCCACACAGTTAGTACATCATGTGGAATAATGAATCCCCTCTGCAATGAATCATGGTTTAGTTTCTACCTTTTTTTGCCCATTAGTGTAATTAACGACGTCTGGTCCTTTTAAGTAGCCGCCTGTTTGTACCGTGTTTTTAAAAGCTTGCACAAGTGGAGAACGCAAGGGAAAGAGAAAGACGTTTTTCATTATTCCGCTGGTGATGTTTCGGCTAATGAACACTGTCAAACAAATTCATTTTGTTAATCATTTAACTGAAAACTTTTAGCACACACAGAATTTATGGTAACATTTGCCTATTCTTTCAGTGAATAAATTTCAAGAACTGGACAGTTTGATTTATATTCCATTTTTTATTGAGCTATTTGTTATTTACGTAAAATATTGTTCTCTGTGTGCATTATTTCCGAATGTATGTTCATGTTATCTTTATTTTTTTGTAGGTAAAAAAAATAATAAGGTTAGAAGGTGGGGTTTGGTGCATGCATATAGACTGTCAAACCAAAGGCTAACTTTGGGCAAACAAACAAGGTTTAATTGTAGTTGGGCCGCAAAAAACCCCCCAATATTCATCGAAACGTTAGTTTATTTCAAATAATATATACATTGAACTGTGGTCCGCGGACCCCTGGAGGTCCCCAGCACTTTCTCAGGGATCCCGTGAAAGGTCTCTGTCATTTAGTGTTAATATTTTCGTCTTTTACATTCTTTGGAAGGTCACGTGGGAAAATTGAAAGAGAGAGATGTGCCATTCTAGACTGAATCATTCAATTGTTCCCAGTTAAAAAGCTCTACTATAATATGAATTTTGATCAAGAGTATTAATTCAGTTTTTTTTAACTCTTTGCAACTTCATAGCCATTACCACAGCGTAACATTTTCTAAACATATATGGTAGAAAAACATGTGTAAAGATATTACTGAAATCAATGCGTGCCAATACGATAATATGTCCGATTATGGTATGTTGGCCCCTCACAAAAACAAGTTTGAATGTACATTGTAATCGAAAGCTGTTATTTTATATCTTCACACAAAATATGTTCCCTACTCCTAAAAAATTATAGAAACCTTTGAAATTGGTATTTAAACTATGTGACTCTTAAAAATCGAATTGTAATGCATTTAATTCTACTGCGTCCTATAACTAAATTATGTACTATTTTTTAATTATATTATTTTAACAATGCTGGATAAATTTAGAAATTAAACTTATCGATGAAATCAAGATATTTTAGATAATAATGTATATTTATTTTGTAAGAACCTTAAAATACGAAATAAAAATAATTAAAATAAGATTTTGAATTGAATACACAACATAGAGAATGGCATATTTTCGGGAAAGAAAATTCATTCTGCTCCTCCTACTGTTTTCAGGTGGCCGCGGTAGCCAAATAGTTGATTTATTCGCATTCAAAAATTAAAATACTATCATATCCAAAGAATAAATCTCTTTAGATTTTTTTTTAAAATTCAGATTAGTTGGAAAAAAATCTTCTCATTTTTTAGGCTGTCTTCGCCCACTGTTTATGTTAGTGGGGTGGCAACTTCTCGCTGTTTTGATATAGATTCGAAATTACGAGATCCGTCACCAATAGCACATGTGTAACTACCTAGTGTTTAAGAATAAGTCCCAAGTTTCTGTGTGTTTTTTCAGATAGAACATAGTTAACCAAACTTTTTTGTCTCATAGACCCCTTGTCAGGTTTTCAGGTTTGGGGTAGACCCCCTGCTTACTTAATATTGAATTTTTGCAAATTCATCATAGAAAACTCATGTTAATTTTAAACGTATTAAAATCTCAATTTATTAATTAAATAAAAATCACAATTAATTAATTTAATTTAAATCACAATTGATTAATTTAAATCACAATTAATTTAATCACAATTGATTATTTAAATAAAAATCACAGTTAAATAAATAAAAATCACAATTAAGTTAAACTCACAATTAAATTTAAATCAATTCAATTGAAATTTAAAATCAATTTGGTACGGAAAAAATAACTTAGCAAAAAATAAATGCTTTTAATGGGATGGATGAACCTGATGCTGTAATAACAATTTTTGAACATTTGGCATCAATTTAGTCAGGTTCAGCCTTGAATCTCCTCTATTAGTAATGTCCAGTCTATTTTTTTTTTTTTTTTTTTTTGTCAGGAGATTAGCAACCGCGCTGACAAGGTACGAGGATGGAAAAGCAATTAAAAATTTTCTAGCGATATTATATAATGTGGGATAAGTAAGAGGTATATCTTTTTGAAGTCAAAATCCTATCGTAAATTTAAAACAAAGTAAGAAGCCCATATTTTTTACTTTCATTGAAACACTGTATTTACATATACTTAATATATTTGGAAATGGTAATTACATGGCAACAAAGTACATTCTAACAAAGTAGAATTTTCAAACAAAAATTATGTCGTCTGAGAATATAACATCTAACTTTTTCCCCCTACAAACCCACATATAAATATCCATACAGCGCACAAAAAATTGCATGAAATTACATAAATTTGAATTTAAAAAAGATGTTTTACTTCTCTGTAACTCCCACAAAGAAAAGTGGCCGCGGTAGCCGAGTGGTATAGGTATCGGATCGTGGCTTGCCTGGTCACGAGTTCGGTCCCAGTACCACTAAAAACCCGCCGTGTAGGGCAGCGATGCACGTTAAATCTGTCGAGAGCTGAAACGTCCTCCCATTGGTGTGGTGTGGTAGTTAGGAGAGGGGGGGGCTCAGGTGTCGTCCACGTCACTTGACCATGGTTCAAAATTACGTGGTCCGTCGCCAAAAGCCCTCGTGTAGCTGAACAGTGCGACGTTAATATTAAATCAATCAATCAACCCACAAAGAAAAAATACTTTCTCAAATCTCATTAATATAGCCCTAGAAATCGATGACCATAGTAATCTATCTTAAAAAAACTAACACTAATAAAAAATATTCAAAAAGTAGACTGCGATACTTAAATAATAATAAATGCATTATATTTCTCAGTACAATGAAGTCCTGTTTTTGAGCTTAATAAAAAAATATTTTGTTGTTTTGAAATATTTTTAATACTTAAATCGAAATTAATTATAACACATGCAATAATTAAAAAACATATTTGAAATAATAACAAAATAATATTACTAAATTTTTCTCTCTTTAAAGTAAAAAAAAGAAAACATTGAAATAACATATTAATTACTAATCTTCAAACTTAATATTCAGAAAGAATTTTAAAAAAATGCTTTTCAGATACTTTAATCAACGATAACCCAATGACTTATAAAAATGTACTAATAATAACAATATGATTACAAGATTTTTCTCTTGGTGTATTTAAATAAGAAAAAAATTTGCAAATTAATATTTTATAATGACTTCACATTTGATGATTCAGGTGAAAAAAATCCGAAATTTACTAAAAGCAACAGACAAAGGGACTGCATTTTTTTTTTAATACTGAAAACAGTAATGATGGTTGTGCAACGTCTCGTTCCAAAAGTGAAAGTTCTCTTACAAGAAAGGATTCGCGCGTGTCAAGAATATTATTTCAATTAAATCCAAAGAAAAGATTTTAAAATCCACATACTGTTAAGTATAACTTGATACATATATGCAAAATAATTTCATTGACACTAAAATAGCCTAGTTTTCATTTAACTCAGTATCGTCGCTATTCATTTATTACATTATATATATGATATTTCATTAAATAAAGTATTTGATTTTGATTTTTTTCATAAAAACAAGTACAATAAGACATTCCTTTTCACTTATCTTAATAATATGGTAAAAATACAGCAGTACTCCCCCATAAGGAACTTAGTGTGTGACACAATATGTCCTAGTGTAGGAAATTTAACCTAACCAACCTAATGAAGGACAACCACCAGATCACACATTGCATATATTGTCCTTTAACATAAAGAAATGTAATTTAATTAGAAATTCTAGCTGCATCAGGCCTTAAACAAATTATATATAAGTACCTTTGTGACAAGTATCTTTTTTAAAATTTGAAGCTATGTAAAATGAAAATTCTTAATTGAAAAAGTTTAATCATCGCATGTTTGAAATAATCGAATTTTGTGCTTACCGAAATTTATTGAAAATAATTAGTTGTACAGATTTTTTTTTTGAAAGCCTATGTATCGTGTCAGCTTTAGCCCGTATTTATTTAAAGAGAAACACAAACTTATCTTTGAAATCTTAAAAAATACAAACATAAAAGAATATTAAAAATTATAAAAAATAATTAAAAATTAAAAGCATAATTACCTGTGGTTATTTCAAGCGCGTAAATTGTAAAAGATGGAATTGTGTGCTTATTTTCAAAGAAATTGGCCAACTGAAAGAAGTTTTTGATTCTAAAAATCACAACCGTTTGTCTTAAAGTAGCCCTTAGAAGTAAAGTAAAACATCTACTATGTGGGTCCCTGCTCCCAAAAGTTCCCCCGTCCCTTGTTAGTTTTATGACACCGGACATCCTGTGAGCGTTAGGGATGTCCACACATTGCGACCCCACTCTAGGAATGGGAGAAAGTTGCAAAAAAAGTGTAAACATGTATACCAGAAATATTTCAATGTCCATGTAAATACAAACAAAACAAAAAAAATCATGAAGATGCTCTCGTAGACCCCTATTTACCCTTCATGGACCCCCCCCATTTATTTTTTCCCTGCCGTAGACCCCTTGTAAGTCGTCACCGACCCCTGGGGGTCTATATAGACCACTTTGGGAATCACTGAGATAGAACAATATTTAAGGAGCAGTTTATTCTTAATTATTATTCTATGCCGCTTTAACCTCAGTGGAGATGGTCAAGAACGACAACCAAAGACGTTTGAAGGCATGGTCCAACCGAGCTCAGGGCCTCATCTTTTTCTGGACTCGGCCTCAATAAAATTATGATCCGAATAATTTTAATCGTCAAATATTATTCTCTGGCATTCTCCGAAAAACTGGGAATTGAAACTATGTGCCAACAGAATGGCAAGAGTGGTATATAATTCATGAGCGTCGTCATGTCTATGACAATGAAATATAATCAACAGTTTAAAGTAATAATGAATGAACAAACGAATTTAAGATGTAGAAAAGCCGCCCTTCGGGTATAGTGGTTTGTGGCGTTAACTGCGGTACCGTAGGACCTGGATTCGAATCCAGGAGGTTGGTGGAAGGGGAAGCAAGATGGGAGGCCCCTGACCATCCCCAGAGTGTTCTCCCTCAAAACTGGGGTGGTACCGAGCAAAATCGTACTGTCTCCTGCATGGTGCTCAAAGCTAAGGCTAACGACAGGCGTAAAAATAAAGCCCTTAGCCGCGATGAATTCCTTGGGCCTTGATTTGATGTTACTGTTGATCAGGTGGCATAAGTAACAACAACAAATGAAGAAAAGGAGTTTCCCCCAGAAAAACATTCTATGATGGATTACTTTGATTTACACACCAAATTTGATAAAAGGATCACAGGTGAGGCATTCTTTTGCATAGGGGCCTAAGGTCTCAAGAAATCGTAAGAATTACTGACAATAACAATGCTCGTGGATTCGAATTCTGGTCCCATCGTTGCACCAATTAATGTATGAATATTTTCTTTTTGAATCCCTTGCACACACACACACTAATTCTTTAAATATTTCTTCAATTGAAATGCGTGTTCATGTTGCGCTTTTTGTACTGAAAAGTTAAATATTATATATATATATATATATATATATATATATATATATATATATATATATATATATATATATATATATATATATATATATATATATATATATATATATATAATTTCAACAAAAGTTAAATATTTGTTGAAATTTTCTAAGTCTTGATTAAATTGTATAGAAAATGTGAATATATGTTATTTAATCACATCTAACTTTTCTTAATGTTGGAACTTTCCCCATTTGATAGAACATTCCAAAAACAGGATGGAATTTCTACGAACGTGGGTTTAACTCCAGATGAGAAAGAAGGGAAAATAATAAATGCGAAGAGAGTGTTTTGAATGCGCAAAGACTTCTTCACGAGCTGGTGAACCTTAACGAGCAATTTTCATTTTAATGAGCTCCTCGTCTAGTGTGTCACGCCCACACTCATCAAGTCAATGCGAAGGTAGGTCGCACACATTCATTTCCTTGTCCCCAAATAAGGCCTCAAGGTCCAGGGTGCGGCAACCTCTTTGGGTTGATCTCTGCCCTCATAGATGGGGCCCATCTTAAGCTGGTTTAAAATTCTCGAGTGCTGTGAGCTTATTTCATCGTTGAAGAGACGATTTTTGTAACGGAAATTTTACCTTTCAAATTAAACACTAGTTGCAGTTAAAGGCAATAAGAAGTTGTTGATTGACTAGTTATTCCCTTTGGGCTGCATTCGTGTTTTTTTTTTTCAATTCCTACTATTAGCTCACACTCTCCCTATATATATAATCTTGTTCAAATTTTCAATCGTTAATAAAATACTTTCTATTCATCCATTCAAGTTCAAATACATTTTTTAAAACTTGTAGTGGACGACACTTGATGTTAGTACAGTTTTTTCAATTATTAATTCATTAATTAAATTAAAAAATAAATAAATGGTAATAAAAATAATAGTCCAACAGCATGTATAGAAAGGAAAGTCGCTCGTTGTGTCCCTGTAGCACAATGGGTAGCGGGTTGCACTTCTGTTCCAAAGGACTTCTACTTGGGATGGCATAATTTCTGAGAATGGGATTTCTTTTTCACTATAGTATTTTATTTCAATAATTGAATTTAATAAATGAATAAACAGTAACAAACCAAAAAAAAAAATAGTCCAACATCCTACATATAAAGGAAAATAGAAAATTGCAAGGAAAATCGCTTTCTATTTTGCCACTTAATACTGTGATTCTGTCATATGTATATACATACTTATATTTATTGTAACTATTTAATAAAAAGTAACTAAAATAAAATTTTTCTTTGTTGACCTAAGTAAGAATTGACTTAATTTTTTTTTATTACTTGTTTTTTTAAATACTCAAGAAAAGCCTCGATAAATCGCCTATTATATTAGATCAGAGGTGCAAAACTCCATATAAAAAATTATCTATCATGCAGTATTTACATTAAAAACAAATATTATTCACATTTTGTACTATATTTTGGAACACGAATACAATCTGTGATGCTTGATGTTTTGCGCTAGCTGAGTGGTCATGGGCGCGAACTCGTAGTCTGCATTGTTTTCTGTCCAACCGTTGGTTCGAGTTTGATACCACAAAGAATCTGCCGTGCAGAGGGGCTGTTTCTCGTTAAATCTGTCGAGAATCAAAGTCATCCTGTTCAAGCGAAAACGAGTGGCCGCGGTAGCCGAGTGGTATAGGTATCGGACCGCGGCTTGCTTTGTCACGGGTTCGAGCCCAGTACCACTAAAGACCCGCCGTGTAGGGCAGCGATGCACGTTAAATCTGTCGAGAGCTGAAACGTCCTCCCGTTGGTGTGGTGTGGTAGTTAGGAGAGGGGATGCCAGCTCAGGTGTCGTCCACGTCACTTGACCATGGTTCAAAATTACGTGGTCCGTCGCCAAAAGCCCTCGTGTAGCTGAACAGTGCGACGTTAATATTCAATCAATCAATCAAGCGAAAACGAAATGGCGCCAAGCAAACCCGACAACGGTGACAAGTAAATATAGCAGTATAAGATGGATGCGCAATGAAAATACATGTAAACAATACAGAAATTTAAAATTTAAGATAAAAAATATAACAACAACACTTACTTTCTTATTGTTGATCCTTCCCAAGTGGAGGGTAAAGTGTAACAACTGCTTTTAAAAAATTCTGGAATGTCTCGTCGCTGAGTGAGTGATCGCGAGACGCCATAAATACTCAGCGAGGTAATGGTCGAACATGCCTTCTGCGTGGCTGGTGTGATTATGGAGAATCCGTTTTATTGCCGATTAACTTACTATTGGAAAACCACGAATTCTTTCTTATACTTCTGCAAACATCATGCGTATTCACACCTTTTTTTCGACATCTCCATTCAAATCCATCCCAAACAACACTCTTTCGTTCATTTAATCCCATTTGCTCATTACATTTAGGACATTCATAACTTGAAGCAATTAATCCTTTCATACACCATTCAATCAATTCTTTCTTGCCTCTAGCATTCAATAACGTAAAAAATTCTAACGTGTATTCACTTACAAGCGCAGCCATACTTTCAACAACAAAATGAAATTTGAAATGCGCGCCCACAAATGACGAAAATTCTAGAAAAAGTTAGGGTTGCCATATGTTGTATTTAAAAGCAAGGTTATCATGACGGCGCAATTACCGCCAACCAAAGTAATTCGCGCCAAGGGTGGGGGCTCTCTTAGGAGTGAACCCTTTAATGAACAATTGTTTGTTTCAAATGAGCTGCATTTTGGCAGTTAAGCCATTTGCAGACGCGGCAAGTACTCAAAATTGGCACAATGTAGTGGCGACTCCCTCTACCAAATTTTGACATTTGACTTGTATTCAATTGAAACATTAGTCGGATGCTAAATACTGCCGTGATTTAATCTTGCCGAGAATACCAAAGCCAAATTGATACTCAAGGGAACTTTTACATGCCATATAATCATATGACATGGGAGCCTTCGATTTCCGCTTCCAGAAAATCTATCGACCCCAGCCTGGATTCAACCTTTGACACGCTACTTAGGAGCCACCGGTGGGTGAGTGAAGATTAACGGCGCACTACGCTAGGGCTTTTGAACCATGGTCAAGTGACGAGGAAGACTCCTCAACTGGCACCCCCTCTCTTAAACGTCCTCCCGTTGGTGTGGGAGTTGAGCTTTCGACAGATTGAACGTGCAGCGCTCCCCTACACGGCGGGTCTTGAGTGGAACTGGGCTCGAACTCATGACATGCCTCCCATGATCCGATACCTTAACCACTGAGCTACCGCAGTCCCTATATGCCGCCGGAGCCAAAAGTTAGTTATTGAGAATCATTTATAACCCCGTTCACCACACGGGGGCTTCCATAGAAGTAAGCGTGAAGCACAAAGAAGAGAAGGATTACAGCACAAACATCCATGGGATTCGAACCCAGACCCTACGGCACCGCAACTGACCACTCTACCTGATGGGCTGGGCGAAGAACAATCAGTTTGAGATGCTTGATTTTACATTAAACCAGGGGTGTTAAATTCGTGGCGAATTTTTGCGAGCCTGCCAATAATATATAATAAAATAAAAAATTTCCATTGGAATCGGGAAAAATAGTAACAGAGAAGAGGTGTCAGGACGTAACGATTTAATATTTCTTGTTCTTTTACATGTTTATTAAAATGTATTATTCGCAATATAAACCTAAGTTTCTGTGAATATTGCTTTCCACCTTAAATTCAACCTTTGACACCCCTGCATTACACCCAATAGTTGATTTTTTATTTCGGTTTTCAAGCAACAAAGTGTTGAGATTGTAAAATTGCAAGGGATTTCTATGTTGGGGTTTATATTGATGCAAATTAATAAAATAAAATACATATAATTGTGGAAAAAGAACATACTTATACAAATAGCGTCTTGAAAAGTTTTTAATTTTGTTATTGAACAGTATTAATTATTCTTTACATCAGTGGTCCCAACCCCCGGATCGGTACCGGTCCTTGAATCAAATGGTACTGGACAACACTAACAATATTAAATTATTTCCCTTTTTTTTGACTTGGGTGTATTTCTCACGGTTTTGTGCATTTTTTTCATGGGAATCACCTTATATTCCATGTTAAATCACTTGATTCATTTTTGGTGTAACTGATTTATTTTGGAAGGCGTATCTAAATAAAATTGAATTCAAATTATTAAATCAAAACAATCTAAAATATAATCAATTAACGTCCTCCCTCTTGAAGCTGAGTGGCTAATGCATTGCCCTTTCTCGCCACAGGTCCGAGGTTCAAACCCCGGGCTGGCCAAGGTTGACTCAGCCTTTCATCCATTCAGTGGGTCGATAAATAAGTATCAAGCTTGCTTGGGGATTTAACACTGGGGGTTTCGCCTCAGACTGACCACCTGACAAGAACATCTGCTTATGCATCTCAGGGCCCAAAGTCGCGTATACTGAGTTGGTCACTGTAGGCCTTGGCCCTCATGGGCTGTCACGCCACTGAGTTAAGTTAACGTCCTCCCCCTTAGCGGGCCGCGGTAAAATAATCAAACGTTGACCGGTCCATGGCGATGGAGAAAGATTAGAAAGCCCAGTTTTACAAGATTCGTAATTTGTTTTATCGGTTAGAATGACAGTAGAAGCAATTAGTGAATTATCTTAATGAAATGTATTCCGCTAATCTTAAAGTGCCGAATGACACTTTAATTTATTGGAATGACTTAACTCATACCGAACAGATATATATTTGAATTCAAATCCTGTTGACATTTTCCATTTTGTTCCTCCAATCTGATGAGAATTCCATTTGATTTAATTAAAGTTTCACTGAAGCAACGTGGTGGGTTTATCGGTGGTGGATCTCGTAATTTTGAAGCACGGTCAAATGAAGGAGGAACTTATAATTATCCGCACTTTGCCATAATAGGACAAGTTTCATGGTATTTAACCTACAGTATTTTCCATTTTTCCACTTGACGGTCTCGGAATCAACCTATGAAATCTCATTTTAAACTGCATTTGTTTTAGAATTGAAACAATTTCGGTTGCATTTTGATAAAATTTGAACTTTTTTATGAAAAGCTATTCAAAATTCAATATATTTTTAATAATCCTATGAAATGCTGTGATAGAACCTTTATAAGAGAAGGCAATCACCTATACTTGTTCGAATAAGCGACAGTTATTTTTCTTGGCCATCATTTTTAGTGTTTTAGACTAAGTGTTAAGTCATACGTAATCACAACTTAGTAAAATCATGTATACAAAATCAATGCAAATACTTTCATTTGCCATTTTTTTTTTTTTTTAATCCTTCTGTGTGAAACAAATTATGGTTTTTTGGTTTTTCTCTTTTAAATTACAAAATAAATGGTAAAAACCTTTTTTTTTTTTTTGTGTGTTCTGGCAATGCCACTCAATTTTTCTCGTCGTACCTGTTGACTTTAAAACTATATAGTATCGAATATGTATATTATTCACATTATGTTTTACATTTATTTAGTAGAGGCTAATATTCTGTTTTTCAATTTTTAATAGCTGTCAATGTGTGTCTTTAATTCAGCCTAGCATTGAAAAACTAGTCATAACCGTTCTCTATGAATCTTGCTATGTGTCAGTTCCTCTACATGATGAGTCTTTAATGACACCAGGACTCGAACCTGTGACTCGATAGAAATAATGTTGGCCACTAGTTCAAGACCACGCTCACTCGGCTACTTTCCAATGTTGTCAGATGATAAATACAAATTACGCTAAAAAATAAGTTTTTGAAGATTAATGACTATGAATCGCGTTTGTCTAATTAAAATTGACTTATTTTTACTGTCTTCTTTAATTAATAATTTTGACAGGAACTAAATGGACTAAATTCATATGACGTCACGATCACATGATTCCAGTTCAGCTCTTGCGTACGTGCATGCGGCGTCATTTGTTTCCAACTATCTTGCTCTTAAACTTTAGTTAATTATTCTTTTTTGACGTTCAGAAATGACATATTGTGCAGCATATGGATGCAATAACTCCAAAAAGAAAGACAATTGCAGAAACAAAACTTTCTTCCAATTTCCTTTAAAAAATCCAAATTTATTAAAAACATGGATAGCAAAGATTAGGCGGGAAAAATTCGCACCTTCTTATGCTTCTGTACTATGTTCGGATCATTTCGAAGAGGAATGTTTCGAATACCAAAATTTTACTAATCGCAGGCACTTAAAACCTGGATCAGTGCCAACAAATTTTGTGTTTACAAAAAGTCCATCTTTCCGAAGAATTCTGGAAAGATGCAAGCCTTCTACTGAAATGTAAGTACTTCAAAATTTTTGCTAAGTTTAAGTCAAGTTTTAAATAAGTTAGAAAATATTTCAATGGTTAAATATCTTAATAAACTTAAGTTTTACTTATGTTATAAATCTTCAAAATAAAATAACAGAAGTAATTCTGTACTTTATATAAAACTACTTCCATCAAGGGAGAGGTAAAAAAAGGAGCTGCTGTGAAATCAAACCTAATTTCATTCTCAACTGCTATTGCTGGTTCGCGCATAAATACTTCTTCTGATGTTTGGGGAACCATTTTAACAGGTTTCGGTTGGTGCCAAGTCTGTAATCTTTCTGTTAGCGCTTCATACAGTTTTTTTTTGCTATGTAATCATTGATTGCATGCAGTAAAGCAAAAACATGTTTACAAAATGCAGGAGTGCCTCCAGCAGGACAAGTACATGTTACACTTATAACCTAAAGTTAAAAAAATTTTAAATATTAAAGTAATAAATTTTAAAATTAGATTGCAAATTCATATAAGTTTTCGGTATTTACATATCAGTCTACTGACAAATACATTTTGAAAAATTTATGCTAAAGTTAATTTACAGCTCACTTTAAATTCAATTATTTTAAATAAAGACCACAATTTAAAATTTAAATAAATAAATCATGTAAATGAAAATTTCAAATAAATAAAAATTAACAGATTATAAAAACACGTCATAAAGTATTTGAATTAAAAATACTATGCCTTATAAGAAAAATTACTAACAATTTGGGAGAATCTTAATGTTTACACAATATTATACTCCTTATTGAATTGAAGTTTTAAATGAAAAATTTACATTTCTTTTTCAAAATGGTTTGGCATTTCTTTTGTTTACTTTTAATGTGTTGGAATCAAATTAGAATTTACTCATAAATAGCAATAATTATAGAATGACTAAAGCTTAATAATGCATATTCATTAAAATAGAAAACAATGCAATTGATATTCAATGCTACTCTAAAAAATAAGAATCAAATTATATAAACTTATCACTAATAATATAGCTATTAAAAAATATAAATTAGCCCATTCACATTTCTTTTTATCTTTTGGGGAATCAACTTTTAATTAAATAACTATCAATGTTAATACATAGAATCCTATTTTGTATTTTAAAACAATGAGTTATATTAAAGCATAAAAGAGTAAATAGTAATGCAATCATAATCGTTTTAAAAAACAGCTCCTAAATTAAAACAAAATAATTTTTAACTTACCTGATAAGTTGTTCTGATTTGAACAGATGGCTTGTACGTCACTTTCTTCTTCATTTCGGCTTTAACAAAGCCTTGAATAAAAAAATCATCAATCATTAAGAAATCAGGCTCAGTAAATATCTTGTTTACGAATTTATCGTCGAATAATTTTAATCCTTTCGATATATTTGCAGCAACACTTCGATTTCCAGTGGCACTGGAAAACTTCACACTGTAATTTAATATTTCGTGCAAATTGAAATTTTTCAAAAGAAGCGGTTTCGAACCTATGCTATGAGCCATTCTTGTGAAAAAATATGGAATAAAGAACTACAAAATTAATTAATAACTAAAATAACTAAGAGCTATATCTAAGTGAATCAAGAAACATAAATAAATATCCCAGCTAACACTAACGAAGCAGACGAATACTTAATTAGATAAATAAAGTAGAATAAAGCAAAAATTATGTAAAAGAGTTGTTAAAAATATTTCCTAACAAATATATATACTAGAATAATGCAAAAAATACAATATATGTTTTTAATTAGATAAAATTAAGACACAAGAACGACGTTAACAAACGTATAGGAAAACCAGTGCTATGAATTTGCACGTGCTGTTTATTGACGTTGGAATCACGTGATTACTGACTGGCGTCAGTCTGTCCATGAAGTTACTCCATTGCCTCTTTCAAGAAATTTTTTTCTTAAATGATCGTATAGGTTTTATGTTGAAAAAAAATTAATCATCTTTATTCTTCTCTCGTCTGAGTTGAATTGTTCAGACATTT
The DNA here is from genome assembly GCA_019973935.1 of Trichonephila clavipes. Classification (NCBI taxonomy): domain Eukaryota; kingdom Metazoa; phylum Arthropoda; class Arachnida; order Araneae; family Nephilidae; genus Trichonephila; species Trichonephila clavipes. The sequence continues at coordinate 132,110 of BMAU01019870.1, read as the reverse complement.
TTTGGAGTTTTTGAAAAAAACTGTCTTTTGCATTTGAAATCGATACAGAGAAAAACAGGATCAAAAAACGAGGAAATATTCTATTGAATCACATGCGTTTTCTGTGTCAAACAATAGAATGTGCATAAACACGTTTTCTGAAAATTCTGGAATTTTTTTTTCTTTCGTTTTCAAAAGAATAGTTGGCAACTGAATGATAAAATGAAATATGTGTTACCGCTGGCAACGGCGCGGTTTCTATGAAATCTTTTTCCTTCAGAAGGTGGGTGATTGTCCTTCGGGTGATTTAAATCAATACATATGTGTTTCTTGTTCCACTGCTTTCGGTATTCCCCCGAACAGCTACAACATCACGCTACAGTGTTTTTACTTGAATGTATTTTACTGTTACTATTTATAGAGTAAATATAACTATATATGTATATGAAAATTGCATTATGCAGAGTGAAATATTTGAGAAGAATCGTAAATATGTTAAGTTGTAAAGTGATCTCGTGCTGATGAATTACGATAATTCAATAGTTTGGCGCCTTCACTTTTTTTTTTTTTTTTTTTTTGGTCTTTGGCCGAAGTAGCAGAGGGATTATGGTTGCGAATTCGTCACCAGAAATATTTCAGAGCTGTATGAAGTCCTGATTCCGCTATGGACACGTTATGTAGTGAAACTTGATGCGCATTAAATCTCTCGAGGCTTAAATTTCCTCAAGTTGGCATGGAAGTTTGGAGAGTGAGATGTCAACTTGGGTGTTGTCATTGACTTGCATAAAATCCGACGAGAACGAAATTCCACGTGATCCGTCATCAAATTCTGGTTCTTCAAAACGGTATGTTAACGAACAATCATGTTGAATGACAAGGCTTTTGTCGAATCGTTGTTGCTGCCGTAGCCCAGTGGTGAAGGTCACGAACTCGTGGCTGGCGAGTCGTGAGTTTGATCCCTGGTGCCACTGCAGACCCGACGTATCAAGTGACTGATGCACCTTAAATATGTGGAAGTTCGCAGAGGGAATGGGATGCCAGCTCAAGTGTCGTCCTCGTCACTTCACCGATTTTCAAAATCACGAGGTTTGTCGCGTTACCTTTAAATGCGATGTTAATATAAAATCAAATATAAACAAAGTAGGCTCAAACGTTTTAAATTCAACGCTAATAAATATAAAAATAGCATGAAACAATATGACTTAAGATTTAATTTCAATTTTGGTGTAGATTTCACTTGTTTGCTGTTGAAGGAGCCGTTGCTACTCAGTGGTTAAGTTCGAAACATTCGCTTATGACGATGTGTAAACCAGATCGTGGAATGGAATCTTATTTGATCAAGGATCATCGTGATAGTATAGTGGATGCCAGGAACGTCTTAAGACTTTTTGAGCCCAGAGAAGTCCCTCTGCAAAAGTAGGCCCAATCTGAGATCTTTAAAAGTAGACAATATATAGCATTGTTAAATACTGGTTCAAACCGTAATTTGAAACAAATAAATGTGCACGATTCACAATCTTAAAAACCTTGGCACAAATTCGGCATTTCGACTAAATGAGTTGAATGTTCATGGTATTAGGCCTAGGTCTATACATGGACAACGGTCATGAGCTAATAATAATAGTCTTACAATTTTTGCCAGTTGACATGCAGTTTGAAATTCCCTTTTTTTCGGAGTACCTGAATAATATTTGAGCACTAAAATGATCCGGATTATAGTGTTATTAAAAGAGTCGAGAACGAAACGAGGCCCCCTGATGGGTGCCCACGTAGTGTGGTGTTCAGGTGCGCGACCTTTGACCCAGGTTCAAAATTACGATATCTGTTTTCAGCAGAGTGTTGTTTCATTAGGATGTTTATACACGTCAAAGGAAGTCAGATGCAAATAAATGGATGAGAGGGAGGGGCAGGGAGAACGGAAAGAAAAATAGAAAGAATTGTTTTTGATGAAGTGAGTACATTTATTTGCCGTGTTGAAACGTAATCTTGAGTGAACAACAAGGAAATTCGTGCTCCTTCAAAATAAACGTAGGTGCCTGTGCTGACGACGGTTTAATGTTAGGTTTTCCTATCTGAAGTTGTCACGATTGCGTTACGCTCAAAACGATAAGACCTAACGCACGTGCTCTTGATCATCTCAACAGGTGAATGGTGTGTTACGCATGTTACTCGATGAGTCAGTCGTGAAACTTGAGATACGCGATGTGTGTACCGTAAAATTTGACGCGCACCCACGCTTTCAAAGTACATTTTTTAATTTTGAGTTGCCGTATAAAGCGTACCCTCTTTTTAGCGAAGAAACCTGACGCACGTAACGCTTTTATATTTTACGGTAATTTATTCGAGGTAATATTCCAAGCTTTAGGGAAAATAGTATACTTCTAGAACTACAACCCGTTCAGTTCATTTCTTTTAAAGGAGCAGTTTTTTGATATATGTACAAGTTTAGTTTTCTTTGTCCATTTTTATTTTTATACCCGGTCAGTGCCGATTTAAGCTTATTCGGGCCCTGGGCGCAGAAGATCTACAGGCCCCCTTGAAAAATCGAAATTATTAACCGGAAAATCTGGATAAGTCCAGCTTATTCGGGCCCCTGGGCGCCCGCTCCAAGCACCCAACGGATAAACAGGCACTCTACTCGGCATATAATACGCACCCGTAAATTTGCATCTTATTTTTTGTGTTCTACGCCGGATTTTCCGGTACTTAATATTTCCTGAAACGTTTAGAAACAAGTGAATTATTTGTACATTGTTTACTGTTTCTCTCTTACTTGGTTTCAAGTAGGAGGCGTTTCGAATTGTGATTTCTGACTAAGCAAGACTAGGTTTAATTTATTTTATTTTACATAACCGTGGTGTAACAACGTGTAAAAGGCCTCGTAATCAAATGTTCATGGTTTCGAGCTCGTGGGGATGGCGATATTCTAATATTGATTTTATTAAAAAATAGTTATTTGGAAAGGAAGAAAATTTTTTCACGTTGGCGTGAATGTGGAGAGTAAAGTGCCAACTCGAGTGTCCACCTCGTCATGCTTAATATGACGAGGCGTGTTTGACCATGTGTCGGTGGCCACCGTAGCCTAGAGATCATGGTAAAGAACTCTTGGCCGGCGTTGTCGAGTCTAAGATTCGAGTCCTGATGTCACTGGAAACGTACCATATAAAAGGGATGATGCTCGTTAAATCTGTCGTTGCTGTAAGCGAGGCGTGCGTGGTGTGAAAGTTGTAACTTTAATTTCGGATGCTGATTCAAAGATCACAAGTAGGAAATTTATTAGAAGCTCAGTGGCTGAGTGGTAGTGTATTGCACTTCCACGTCATTGGTCTGGGGTTCAAATTCCGGGCTGTGCAAGGCCGACTCAGCCTTTCATCCCTTCAGTGAGTCTATAAAGGAGTACGAAGCTTGCTTAGGAACTGAACACTTGGGTTTTCGCGTCAGACTGACCACCTGGCCGTAACATCTACTCATGCGTCTCAGGGCTCAAGGTCACGTATATACTGAGTCCTACTCTACATGTTGTGTAGAGTAGGCCTTTGCCCTTATGGGCTGTTGCGGCACTGAGTTAAGTTCAGTTCAGGAAATTTATTGCATTTTTGTTTATTTGTTAACGCTTAGTTACATACACACAGATACTTTTTTAAAAGTTTGTTCTAATAAATACTAAAAGCTGTGTGTAAAAAATTTATTTTTGAACTTTTTCTCATTCTTTGAAGAAATTTATATTCCGGTAACATTTTTTTATATTGAAGTAACATGTGTATTGTGTTTTATCTCTAGATATATTATTAAATGTATTAGATTTTCCGTAAAATCCTGTACGGCTAACTTAATCCCACTTACAAGAGGCCAAAGTAGACATGTGGTCGGTATTGTTTCTGTCGAATCATGTATTCGAGTTCTGGTGCCGCTTAAGATCTACTGTGTGGAGCGACTCACATGTACGTGGTATGGAAGTTTGGAGAGTGGAGTGCCACCTCCAGTATTATCCATCCTCGCCACTCGACCATAATTCAGAATTATGAGGTTCGTTGCAATGGTCATCTTGTTGCTTCTGAGTACGAGATTAATAAACAATCAGAGTCCATCTACACACAAACACAATGGGAGGATTAAAAAATAAGTTTCGTACAGTATTGTTAGCAACGTAAATCACTTGTGGCGTAGTGGAGCAAAGGCAGGCCCCCAGCTGGATCTCTCTCTCTCTGCGTACTTAGGCTGTGAGCCTCCTAGTGCGGGGGTGTACGATACATCATTGATTCGTAGTATTTATTAGCAACGTATTGGAAACTAAAAGTAAAAAATTAATAAATCTCCTGTTCGTGAATTCTATCTTGTAAATTTGCAATACACACGCCCTCTCGCAATGGCTTAGGTAGTGATGAAGATTTTGTCGGACGATAAGGATTGAAAATTACTCTGTTGTAGTATCGAATGATTCTTTTCATTTTGGCAGAGTGAGTGAATATTAACGTCGAACTGTTCAGCTACACGTTGGCTTTTGGCGACGCACCTCGCAATTTTGAACCATGGTCAAGTGATGAGGATGACACCTGAGCTGGCAACCCCCTCTCCTAACTATCACACCACTCCAATGGGAGGACGTTTCAGCTCTCGACAGATTTAACGTGCATCGCTGCCCTACACGGATTGATTTTGGCAGATGTAGACCACTAGAAATGTTTATTAACTAATTTTACGCGTCTAGTACCTTCCCATAAGTATGTATCAAATTTTTAGTTCAATTAAACTAAATTTTGTAAAATTCTATTTATAACAATATTTGTTTTTATTTATTTACAAACAACCTTGAGATGCGATTTTTGATTTCTGTTCCTGACGAATCAAAAGGTTCGATTTAAAATGAGGGTTCAAAGAAATGTGTGTTGGGACGAAAAAGAGTTCTACGGTTGTTCAGTGGATTGGGACTACAGACTGAAAGGGAACTCTCACACAAACTGAAAAGAAAAGGAATTTTCTTTTTCTTCTCCCGATCACGAAACTCGGGGAAGAAAGTAAAAGAAGAAATAGCCATTTTCGCGTGACAGCAAACTATTTGGGTTTCGCCAGCTCGCTGAACCCATTTAGCGGACCGAGGTAAATAGACGTGAAAGAAGGAGCCACGCGTTTTGCATCTGGGCGTTGCACGATTTAGTCCCGTGAGCAATTCCTACAACTTTTGTTCCTTCGGAGATGGTTTTTGCGAACTCTTTTTTTGATTTGTGAAGCACAGAGTTTAGCAGCCATGACCCAAGGTTTCTCACGCACGCTGATTGCTTTTGTCCTTTAAGTGACTACGAATGGTTGTAAATGATGGAGAATCGCTGGCCTTTTTTCCTGGTATTTTTTTCTCATATGTGCACGTTTTGCGAGTGGGATCGGGAAACCTTTTTACGCTGAAAGGCCGCTTTACGTTATTGTTATCAAATGGTCCTTCATTTTAAGCATAATAAATAGAGCATAGCAGTGTTTCTTAAACTGTGGTCCACCCAGCGCTTTTCTAGGGGGCCCGGAAATGGTTTTCGTTTCAGTTATGATTACCTTCTTTCTTTTACGTTTTACACATTCTGAAAGACCTCGTAGAAAAAATGAAAGATGTGCCATCCTAGACTAGATCGCTACTTGATCACTAAATTGATTACTACTACACTTAAGTAAATTGTTACTGTAGATCACGGATTAATACAGTTAAATACATTATTTACTTAAAATCAGTATTTTGATATATTTTTATGTATATAATTAGATATTTACTGTTTTCAGAAAGGAAAAAGAAGCGTTGAAAAGTCTGTATTCTTAGGATTTTTGAGGAACCTTCACAAGCCATGTGTTGGGAGTCAAGGAAAGGTTTTTAAAATGTTGGGGGGTTCGCGATGTCAGGCCAATATATTAAGGGGGGGACGATTGAAAGTTTAAGAACCGCTGTAGTATAGTATAATATAATTAATTCATTAAGTGAGTAAACTAGAATGTGGGGCATCAGCTTATTTTCCATATTATTATGCAGAATAAGATTTTGAATCTATGTAAATGTCTGGTGAGATAATTCTGTTCAGTGGTATAATCATTCTATATTAAATCAAGATTCCTTCCTTCCTCAATGGCTCGGCAGCCCAGGGTGGGCCGTGGCCTTCTCAAGAACTCCATACCAGGCCAGCCATCTTCCTGCTAGCGTTCTCCAATTTTTAGTTCTGAAAACTAAATCTTTTTCTAGGCCATTAATCCATCTTAGGTTTGGCGTGTCTTTTCTCTATGTGCCAGTTGGTTGGGCATTGAAGACTTTATTAGTGGTGCGGTCTACGTCCATTTTGGTGGCCGCGGTAGCCTAGTGGTCAAGGTAACGGACTCGTGACCGGTGTGTCAGGAGTTCGAGCCTAGTACCGTTGAACACCCGCCGTGTAGAGGAACGATGCACGTTAAATCTGTCGAGGCTCAAACGTTCACCTATTGGTGTGGAAGTTAGGAGAGGGTGGTGCCAGCTCAGGTATCATCCTCGTCACTTAACCATGTTTCAAAATGACGAGGTCCGTCGCCAACAGCCCTTGAGTAGCTGAATAGTGAGACATTAAGATTCTCTCATCGTCTATTCTGACAACGTGGCTTACCCATTGAAATCGTTGTACTTTCACGAAGTTGTCAGAGTCTAAAGTCAAGGTGGCCGTACGCAATTATTGTCCATATTCGAGATAAAACCGAGGGCCATGGCTCGTGTACGGCGTTGTAGTGCTACTTAAGACCTACCGTACAGAGGCTACTGCACGTCAAAGCTGTTGAGGCTCAAAGTCCTCCCGTTGACGTTATGGGGAAGTTGGATGAGTCAGGAGCTGCTCAGATGTTGTCCTCGTCACTTGACCACCATGATGCAAAATGACGAGGTCCGTCGCCAACAGCCCTCGTATTGCCTCTCAGTAAGACATAAATGAAAATCAAAATCGAGATGAAATTGATGGCAGGAATAGATCGATTTGACTGTTTTTGAAGTAATATTATTTTACTTAATGTTCCTTATACTCGTATATTAATTTGTTGCTATTAATTGTTTTATGCCAGTGTTACATATGTTAAAAAAGATGTGACGAATCTATACGGAACTTTATCACTAACCTTCTGAGTCGACCTTTTTAGGGAAATTTAATTCCCTACCTATTTCCAATCAACTCCAAAAAGCGGACAGGATTCCTTGTTATATGCAGATTAGATAAAGTATTTAAGTCAAACGAAATAGTAAAGTTAGAGCAGTAGGAGATAGGGATTGAAGCAGAAAGTTATAGTGAAGTTAAATTGAAGATTTCTTGTTAGAGATATTTAATCTCAAGAATTGAGATTCCGAGCGGTAAATATAGATTTGTGTTTAAAGTCTCATTAAAGTTTTAAGAGTGAGATTAAAGTTAAATGTTCAATAAGAACATTATTAAATATAATTCTGGGATCTCTTATCGTGGTAATTTCTGCGTGATCGTTATTTAATAAATTAATTAGATCATTAATTAATTAAGTTATTTTAAAGGATATTACCTTTAAAACCTCATAATATTAGTAGACGCATTTGTTAATAAGTCTTTGATTCTATTTGGGAAAGATAACCAAATAAAGAAAGTTATTTATAAAAATGGCTACTGGTTCTTCTTTGACTCAAAATTCTCGTTCTCAAAGTGAGGTCCTAAGGGACCTTCACAAAGAGAGCCATAAGTAGATCTTGTTATATTAATTGCTTCAAAATATGTGTTGTTTCTTGGAAGGTAATTATAATTATACTATTCATATTTCACATCTTTACCTATTTTTTTTTAGAGTTTACAGAGCGAGTGGTCGTGTTCCAAAAAGAAAGAAAGAAAATTGTTGAAAATTTTAATATCATTGCATCTGAAAACAAGAATGCATTGTATTTATTTCACATCATCTGCTGCATAAGTCCACTTATGTGCTTTACAGAATGTATTAAGCCTAGTTCAATGGGTTATGAATACGAAATCATAAGAACTATTAATTTGTGTCAATTTTAGACTCCTAATGTACTTGAAGTATAATTTTTAATATTTTTAACTAGAAATCATGCCTCTTTTCTTTTACGTGTACAAATTGGTAAATTATTACTGAGAAGAAAAACGTTGTTATTTACGATTTAAAGTTAAATCTCTTTTGATAATAAGCTAAATCGTACACAGAGAAGGGATCCTCGGGGCCTTGACTATAATATAATAAAATGGACTGGAAACTAATACAATTCATGATGAAGCCCAGGGACTTCTTAAGACATTTGAGTCCCTGGGCCCCCTATGCAAAAACAGGGCCTTTAAAAGAAGACAGTTTATAACCTGCGTTGTCAAATACTCGTACAAACAGTAATTTGAAACAAATAAATGTGCACGACTCACAAACCGACTCGACTAAATAATTTGAAGGATTGCTCATATTAGGTTTAGGCCTAGACATAGACAATGGGGCCATCGCATAATAATACAGTCTTGCCACTTTTATCAGTTGGCATGCACTTTGAAATCCTTGTCTTTCGGAAAATATATACGGGGAATAATATTTGACCATTAAAATTATCCGGATCATGATCTTATTAAGACTGAGTCGTCGTGGACGAAACGAGGCCCTGGGACCAGGCCCCGCAGTCCCATTCCTTAAAACGTCCCTGATGAGGCCCCTTGTTCTTTCGAGTCTCTCTTTAAGTGTCGTCCATGTGGATAATGCGGGTTTGAATTAACTTGAGCTCTTGCGGTCCCCCCCTCTAGAGATCGAGTGTGTGTAATAATTTATTCAAATCTTCATTTCCGGGGCCACGATTATAGAAGCAAAATAAATGAATAAATAGAAGTTTACATACAATCATAAGTGACTAGGAATTTTTGTTGCTGATTTAGTAATACGTCGAGGTCTGTTGGTTAATTGGTCATTTTTTCCCTTTTCCAGGTGATCATCGTGCCGCACTCGCACAACGACCCGGGATGGTTGAAGACATTCGACGGCTACTTCATGGCATACACGGCTCATATCCTCAACAACATGGCCGACAAACTGTCCAAATACAAGGACATGACCTTCGTCTGGTCAGAAATCTCTTTCTTCTCCAGATGGTGGAATAGGTAACTAACTCTCGAAACTTCTTGTAAACATAGTTTAATAGATAAGAAATAAAATACTTTTATATAAATAGTATATTCTACCGCGAAGCTATCGTTGTAGCAAATTAACAACTACACAGCGTATGATGGCCTAGTTTTGACATTCTGACTATTTGGTCTGGAAATAAAATCGAAAGATTATCTTTTAAAATAAGGTGTATTAGTATATTAAATATCAGTTTCTACTGACGTGATGTGAAAGCTTGAAGAATTGAGGTATTGATCTATCTCTTGATTACAGTCAAAGTGACGGTTCTCATAGTCGTTTTGCAGTTCTATCTAGAGCTGCCTACGTGCAGCAAAAATTATTTAAAATATTAAAAGAAATTGTTTGGAACATGGTAAAAGCGTACGGTAATGTGGTTTAAGCTTACGTATAAAATTCCGTCGATATCTTTGAGTGAGCTTCACTATAAAGCCACACGATAGCTAGTGGCGACGGACCTCGACATTTCGAGACATGGTCAAGTGGAGAGTGTAAATATAAAGAGAGAGTGTTCATATTTATAGAAGCCCAGTGGCTGAGTAGTAACATGCCATGCTTTCACGCCACAGGTCCATGGTTCAAACACCGGACCGGGCAAGGTCGACTCGGCCTTTTATCCCTTCAGTGGGTCGATAAATGAGTACCAAGATTGCTTAGGAACTAATCACTGGGAGTTTTCGCCTCAGACGGACCACCTGATCGGAATATCTGCTCATTCACCTCAGTGCCCAAGGTCATGAAAACTGAGATGGACACAGTAAGCATTGTCCCTCATGGGTTGTTGCGTTACTGAGTTTAGTTTAGTTCATATTTATACTCAAACTCAGCGGCGCAACAGCCCATGATGGCCAGGACTTACTGTGCCCATCCCTATATACTTGACAATTGGGTGCTGAGATGCATGAGCAGATGTCTCGAGCAGGTGGTCAGACTGAAGTGAAAACCCCAGTGTTTTTTTTTATCTTCAAGAAAGCTTGGTACTCATTTATACCAACCAACTGAAGGGATGAAAGGCTGAGTCGACCTTGCCCAGCTCGAGGATAAAACCCGATCCTGTGGGGTGGAAGCGCGATACGCTGCCACCGGGCCTCAGTTCATATTCATACTGGAAGTAAAAACATGTCATAAAATATGCTAAAATGTTTGAAATAAGCAAAATTTAACACAATGAATGTATTTTCCGGTAGTATTAATATAATTCACTTTCTCCCCATACCATTTGGTAATCTTGAGGAAATGAAAGAAAAGGAAAAAAACCAGTGACTTAGTGAAGTGGATAAATTTATCCTTTTGTTACTCGACAAAGTAAAAAACTTTTATTTGATACTAGCTGGTATACTAGTTCTTCGCACGGGTGAACTGAAAAATTAAACAACACAGATTGAAGGATAAAGAAGTTTTTAATGAGTTAATTTTACGTGAATTGAAAATTAAACAAAAAAATCTTTTTCCGTAGCTCAGCTAAACAAAAGAAAGAAAGAAAAAAACACCCCTTTGTTAAATTTTAAGTATGTAGATCTAATAGCTGATAAAAAGGATTTTTTTTTATTTATAACTCCCCGTAACACTCTTGAGGGTAGATTTTTGAAAATACCTTCCTAAGCTGATCTTTGCTCAGCAAAAGTAATACATTGTTAAAAGTTTTATGTAATGAACGCTTAAAATAGTGTAAATAATTTTTATCTGAAAGTTGTTGTTGTTGACTAATTCTTCCTGTCTAGCCGCAGGCTAGACCAGGTCCATGAGCCCAAGAATTCTCAGAAAATCGTACACCAAAAGAGGACTGGAATAGATGTCCTCTCTATCCAGTCCTGCACAAAGCAAAAGATGATCTGGAGTTGCCTGTACCAAATTGCATTTATTACAATTCTCGTAAATTTTCTGGCCTAAGTGAAAGGAAAGGCCTCTAGTGTGTCCACTCACAAGCCTACTAATAGTTGTTTGGACAACTCTATCTGCCTTGATGGAAAGGGCACCCACCACCTGGGGCCTGCCTATTATACCAGGGGTGAGTCGGAGGAGTCTTCCATAGCTCTTGAATCAAAGATTTCGTTTTAGAAAAAAATTCCGAGAAGGTCAAAGTTCTTCTCGACATCAAATCTTCAGTGACACCTTCCTTGGCTAAAAGGTCAGCTGTGTCATTGCCAAAGAGACCAATGTGGGATGGAATCCATTGGAAGTATATCTCATGTTGCTGGGAAAGTTCTTTAAGATTTTTAAGAATTGAGACCGATGTTTTGTCTCCAACATTTGTCCAGTCGCTAAGGTGTTGAATAGCACTTCGGCTATCACAGAATATCCATATTTCATCAGAAGATGTCACCGTCTTGAGATGATTCGGAGAGCTTCATCAATGGCAATTAACTCGGATCTAAAAACAGAACAAAAGTCCGGATTCCTATTTTTGATATTATGAGAACAATTGGAGCCTTTATAAAGATGCCGCTGCCACATGAGTTTCGATCGTCTTTGCTACCGTCGGTATAAATTTGCATTGCAGCAGCTGGAATTTTATTAATAATCTCCAATGCTAATTGACGTAAATATTCAGGCGGATCTTGATTTTTGGAAGTATGAGTCCCCATTTCTGATTTAAAATGGATTCTGGGCAATCCCTCCTGAGGCTTAAATACATTCTTCAAAAAATGTTCTTCAGCGTCCTGATCTAATAGGTCCATCGCTTGCATTCGAGAGAAAGGACTGTCTCTTTTTAGTCTGTGTCTGTTTGTCCAGGTTATGAGATATGCAGATGTGCGGTTATAATCTCCGTAACTGTAAAGTTTACAAAAGTACTTTGAGAGCAGTAATTTTCTTCTCAGACCCAAGGGTATGATAACAGCTTCGAAAAGAACTAGATCTGTGGGACAGCTATGTCGCATGCCAGTGATAATTCTAGCAGCGCTTGACTGTACTCGGTCCAGTTTCGCCAAATTAGTAGGTGATGCACTAAAATAAATTTGAGAGCCATACTCTAAGACAGGTCTGATCATAGAGGTGTATGTCAGTCAGAGAGTACCAGCATCAGCACCCCAGTCCCTTCCAGCGATGTATTTCAGTAAGTCAAGTCTCTTCCTGCCTTTGTTTATCACATAGTCTATATGCTTGTTGCTAAGTATCTCAGGATCCAAAATGTAGCCCACATATTTAGGGTGTTTTTCATAGGGAAGGGATTTGCTTTCCATAAAAATTTTGGGTTGATAATTGTATAAACGTCGATTAGTCGTGAAGAAGCTAGAGGTTGACTTTGATACATTAAAAATCAGTTTGTTGCTCAGCAAAAATCTGTATGTCAGAAAGGGTAGTATTGATCGCGGTTTCTATATGGACGACGTCAGAGTTAGAGTTCCATAGGACGATATCATCAGCGAAAAGCCCCACCTCACACCTTCTAGAGATGATTTTCTCAATGCCCGCAATGTATAAGGAAAAGAGCAAGGGGCTCAAGACTGAGCCTTGCGGGACACCTTGGCTGAGCCTAAAGGTTTTAAATAAGAATCTCTCTCTCTCTAAATCTCACTCTGATCTCTCGATCTTTCAAAAAGTTGAAAATCCAAGATAGGGCTCTGTCTCTAATGCCAAAGGTGTTGAAAAGCTTAATGATTAATTTATTTCTCTAAATTCTATCAAATGCTTTTGAAAGGTCAAGAAAAACAGCAACTGTGTATGATGAGATGGTCTAAGGTTCTGGGAGTCTCGGACTCTCTGTCCGAAGTACAAAATCTGATCCGCAGTAGAGTGTCCCCTTTTAAAACCATATTGTTCGATTGAGAGCAAGTCATTAGAATTAAGATAGTAAGTAAGTCGCTCAAGAATAATTTTTTTCCATAAGCTTACAGGAGAAGTTTGTTAAGGCAATCGGCCTGAAACTTTCAGGATCGCTAGCTTTCTTGCTTGGTTTCCTAATAGGAATAATCAGGGCTTTTTTCCAATCACGGGGAAGTCTTTCAAGTCTCCAAGACAAGTTCAAGATTTCTAAAAGACTCTTCTTTCACCAATCACTAAGTCTAGAGATCATCTGGCCATGAATATTGTCAGGCCCGGGAGATTTAGATGTATCAAGGGTGCTCAAAGCCATATTAAGTTCCTGCATTGTAAAGAACTCTTTAAATATAGGGATTCCATGCTCTGAGCTGCGACATCCATGAACTAATTTTCGTGCATAATTCTCTGTATCCTTGTCCATTGCATTAAAAGTCAGTTTACTCGTCTTTTGGTAGTAGGAACCCAGCAAATTGGCCGAAGTTTTATTGTCAGAGGAAATCTGTCCGTTGTCATCAATGATGGTATTACACTCCTCCTGTTGCGGTTGAGTAGTGCTCAAAGATTTCATAAGTTTCCAAAGTTTGTTATTAGGGGTGTGTGCATCAATAGATTTGCACAATTCTTTCCATTTCTCTCTCTTAAGATGGATAAAGGTTCTTTTTATCTCAGCATTTATTTTGTTTAGGCTTGACCTAAGTGAGGGATTATTAGGTTTTTTAATTTCCCGGCAAATATCTACTCTTTTCTTCAACAGGGGTAGAAGCAATGGAGATTTATGCATAAAAAATGGAGAGGGCCGTTTGTAATTTCCCCTAGGTATAGCTTGACCAGTAGCCTTGAATATGATTTTCTCAAAAGAAAGCCAGGACTCATCGAGATCATCAATAGACCTACATTCAATGGGAGGTTTTGAGAGCAGCCCACGATCAAAAAGTTCCAAAAAAATTTTCTTAATTAACCGAGTCATTTGATTCCACTTTAATTCTCTACTAATATGGGTAGATGGTCACTTCCAATGTCCTGTAAAACTGTCCACTTGCAGAAAGGGTAGATGTCTGAGCTGACAATTGACACATCTAAGGCTTCCTCGGTATGATAGCTGTGAGAGGAGTAAGTAGGGGAGCCGTCGTTTAGAGCAAGATGAGAACTGTCATCCATAAGGTTATGCAGTTCTACTCCTCTCTTATTATTAATTACACTGCCCCATGAATTATGTTTAGCGTTCAGGTCGCCAACAAGTAGATTTGATTCAGATATGTCAAGCAGATTATCAGGCAGACTTTTTTGATTGGGAGGATGAATACATGTTAGAAATCTTAAGATTTTTTTCCCTTCCAAATGACATTTAAGCGTTGGATTTCCAATTCCGAATCAGTAAATTGTGGATTATCAAATAGTACGATAGTTGATATCCCTTAGAAGAAAAGCCAGGCCACCTCCTCCGCCTTCTTGTCTATCAGAATGAATTATTTTGTAGCCCTTAATTTTAAGCTTAACATGTTCTTTCAATTTTGTCTCCTTAATAATTTGCACCTCCAGAGATTCAGCAATGTCCAAGATAGCGTAAAGTTTAATCCTTGAAGCATAAGTTGATATCCCATCTATATTGCAGTGCATGATTTTAAGAGACCGTTATTTAGCTGGAGACCGTTCCAAATTTTTGGAAGAGGGCCCTCTGCCTAAACCTTCAGCGCACTCCTGATTATTCTGCGCGACGAGTGATGCAGCATGTTCCAAAGAAGACGAGAAGCTCATGAAAAAAAGGAAACGTGGGACAGCCCCTGAAGTTCGAAGACATGGAGCACCCGAAGGTAGGGGACTGATTTGGCTCCTTCACCTACAGGCCTTAGCTGAGCAAAATGGAGTGGCCTTCACGCCTTGGGTGGCCCTACCAAGAGTAAATACTCCCGACGTACATCGCCCACTCCGCCCAGGTACACCCCCTCGCCACTTTGAGGTGGCCTGCAGGACTTGAGGGAGTTATCTGAAAGTATAATACATTAATATTACTTTCTGTAGTATTTATTTTATGTTAAAATTGTAATATTCGCAAGCAACGCCGTTTCTTAAATTATAATGACGATTCAATGAAAAACATAGCGAAATTTTAACGATAGAGTCAAGTTGGCAAATGCCTAGCTACTTTCATAACTCGAGCTTTATTAGAGCTTTGTAAGACCCGCCGTGTAGGGGCACGATGCACGTTAATACTTTATCCAACCGCATTATGATTTACTGCAGTTTTTTTCATACCATATTTTTTTGGGATCACTACATTTAAAATTAAGGGATATACATAAACAAAATACTCCACTTTGGAAAATTTAATCCGTTAGAGCTAATAAATTAGTTAAATATATTCCACTGTAAAATTAATTATATATACCGTTCACTTAAAATAAGTAGTCAACTCATTTTCTAAGGTCTTCATTAACATAAAAAAGCATAAGACACTTAAATTTTGACAAACTATTTTTTCCGCTAAAATACTCATCATGGAACCCGTGTTGCCATATATCTTGGAAGAGTGGATTTCAAAGAATATTCCTGCTAAGTATTGGTAGAATATTCCTTCTAAGTTGGTGT
Organism: Trichonephila clavipes; assembly: GCA_019973935.1. Taxonomy (NCBI): domain Eukaryota; kingdom Metazoa; phylum Arthropoda; class Arachnida; order Araneae; family Nephilidae; genus Trichonephila; species Trichonephila clavipes. The sequence continues at coordinate 116,666 of BMAU01019870.1, read as the reverse complement.
GGTAGTTAGGAGAAGAGGGTGCCAGCTCAGGTGTCGTCCACGTCACTTGACCATGGTTCAAAATTACGCGATCCGTTGCCAAAAGCCCTCGTGTAGCTGAACAGTGCGACATTAATATTCACTCACTCCAAAAAATACAGTACAGTAGTTAATGCGTTTTTAAGTATAAAAATAATTATATCTGCCTATTCAATTAAAATTATAGCGTTATAATTAACTATTAATCACAAACAAATTTTGAAAATTTGTCCAAATGATGCAGTGTGAAAGAGAAAGTTTATTTACTTTAAGTATCAGAACTGATAAAAGCATTTATTTGGAAAAAAGATCAATTTCTTACTACCAAATGTGCATAATAAAATCATAAAAAAAACATTAAAATAAAGAGATTTATAACAACCTCTCCCTTCAAAACTTAGTTTTATTCTGAAATAAAAAAAAATAGGCATTATGCTCATCAGAGGAATTAATTAGAAGCGAGTACCTTGCGTAGCCAAAACAAAAAAACTTTTTCACAAACAAAAGATAGATATATGCTGACGTGGGCTTTTTTGCAGCGCACGCCAGAATTGCTACCAGAGGACAATTTTTTCCTACTTACTTGACAAATATCGTTATATTTTGGACACTTCATACAATATCTTTATAAATTATAGTCTATGCTATAAATTATAGCCTATGTACTATTCTGATGTATAAGCTATATTACTGTAAAGTTTCATTAAAATCCATTCAGTTGTTTTTGCGTGAAAGACCCATAAACATCCTCACAAACCTTCGCATTTATAATATATATTAGATTAGATTAGATTAGACAGCAGAGAGATCATCTATAAGACAAATTCTACAAGTAAACTTTTAATGTTTGTGATTTATGTCCCTTTTATATTTTGATCCAGAATGAAAATAGATTTGTGAAATACAGTTTTCGCATATTTAAAATTACTTATCCATCCATGTTAACTAGCTGCTATATTTCTGCAGTTTTACCAAAAGTTTGTATATGCTGAAATAAGTTTTACTCACTGCGAGTGGGTGTGATGCGACGTCATCTTGTTTTCACCTACCACCTGCATTCTAGTGCCATCTGCTTTTATAGCTGGCATTCTCATTCTTTTCCACAGGAATTTCAGAAATTCTGGAGAAATACAGTGAAAAAATTTAGCGCGAAAACGCTTCAGACGAAATATTGGTTAGCACGGTATAATACAACGGTCCTGTGACAAACTACTATGTATTTTCATGCATGTTTTTCCTCTTAACACGAAACAAAAATCGCTTAACACTTAAAAGATTTCCCTTCTGGGAGGAGGATATTGAAACAGCTGACGCCTAATGAGATGTTGGAGAAAGTTTCAATGTTATGGGACTGTCCTTCTGTATCATCGGAAGAATTCGTTGTAACAGATATTGATAATGTGTATACAGCCCTAATTATGGCAAAGACATTTTGGAGTTTGTTCAAAGCTAAAAAAATATAATTGATGCACATTCTGACGACGAAAATGAAACGAATTATGCAACTCCTGTTACATCATCTGAAATGAGAAACATCATGAAAAATATGGCCAATTACTTAAGCTCGCATTCCAATGGGGAAATGAATCACAAAATGGACAACATTGAATAATTTGTTGACAATTTGATGTTAAACTAGTAATATAATTTTTTTTTTAAAGTCAATTCCTATTTAGATCAACATAGAAACATTTTATTTTAGCTACTTTTTATTAAACAGTTACAATTAATATAAATATGTACATACATAGGAGAGAACCACAACATTAATGATAATTAATAAAAATTAATTACCACTTAAAATATTGTATTGTCATCCAAAAGAATCGTGTAAATAAAATTTCAGTTCAACTGCTTTAAAACGTGAGAAAAAAAACCTTTTCAAGTTTTGACAAAAATCGCCAAAAATGATGCCAACGTGGCTGTATTTGTAATTCTTTGAATAATTAGTTTTAATCAATTAATTTTTATTAATTATAATTAAATTATTGTATTGTCATCCAAAATAATCGTGTTCATAAAATTTTAGCTCAATTGAGCGCTTTAAAATGTATTTTATTAACGATTGAAAATTTCACCAAGATAAATAAATAATATATAGAGTGTGAGTTAATAGTAGGAATTGAAAAAGACAATGTAAAGAAAACAAAATATTAGATTATTTTCCAAAACACTTAATAAATGCTTTGTTTTTCAAAGCACTTGAACATCTTGTATGAAATTTCATTAAGTTCTTGTGAATGTTTTTATTTCATTGATTTTTTTTTTTTTATTAAATGCTTGCAATATACATACCTATGTAAATCAAATGTACTCTAATAAACGTAGTTGTGTCGAATTGTTTGCAATATCCTAGAGGCCACATGGAAATTAGTGAGGAATAAAGGAGGCTGCATAGGTCCTATAAATGCGACTTTTATGGAATTAGTATAGTTTTTTTTATAGATTTAACAATTTTGTGCATTGATAGAAATATTATTAAAAAACTGAATCCTTATTTATTTATTATTTGATATAAAAAGTTACAATATAAAATATTTAAATGTTCACGTTAGGGTAAAAACTTGCTATAACATTAGTCATTGATTATTATTTTTTTATAAAATTGTAAAATTCATAGATACCATTGTAATTTTTTTATATTTTACTGTTGGTATTTTTATTTATGTAAGCGCATATATATGTATATGGATCAAGCTTCATAATACCAAGCCTTAGTTGATCCTTTAAACGAGCATGTCTGATAGTCTTGGCATCACTGGCGATCTAGTCCTGAGTGGGCCCCGTATCAAAATTCCTTGGAGGCCCTTTTTGGTGTGCTCTCAATATGTTACGATTTCTTCTTACTCATTTTTGTTGCCCCATGTCATTGATACGGCGATAGCTACGCTCCTGGTTGCCATGTTGCACTAGGTGGCGTTCTAACATTTGAAATGTTTAATTGGCCATTCCCATAAGCAATCATTGAAACATACATACATTCTTGCAATTCTTTATTGAACTCCATTGATTTGCACACACACACACACACAAACTGTTATATATTTAATTACAAGTAAATATTAATTAATACAAGTGCTAGCTTTTACGAAGGCCGCTAGAACTCACGGAGGCCTCGGGTTCCCCACCTCTGCAATATCCTTTAACAAGAAATTCTTTTAGCATGAAAAAAAATACTTCAGTCCCATCGTTTGGTGTTAAACGATTTTCGCTGTATATAAAAATGCAAATAAGAAAAGAAATATGCTCCCTTTGTGCCATATTATTAGCAGTTGATGAGAATTAAATATTACTCTGGATTTTTTTCAATAATTCCATTACTTCATGTTAAGCTTTGTTTTCCCTATATATGTGAGCTTTAAGTTATTGGATCTATCATTCTCATTGCTTCCACCCCTCAGGGGGCTCACCTTCTTTAGGTGAGTCCGGGTTTCACGCTCCCGAGGTACCCTAGTGATCTTTTCCTTTTCCGTAGGGGTTTACTGTCTTTGGTAAACACGGGCTTCATGAACCCGGGGAACCCTAGTGATCTTTCTCTATTTTCGGCCCTCTTTCTTGCCATTCAAATTTCCCTTTTCTTCTTTTCCCGTTTAGAACACAGACCTATATTAAACAATGAACTTTGTTCTAACTTTGTTTTTTTCTAACAAAAAAAATTGATATTTTTTACTACCGTATTATGGTTACATTTTATATTACGTTCTTTTAATTTGATTTTCTTAAATTTCTTTCATTATTTTGATTTTGTTGCTTCTTTTATGTTCGATTATTGATTTTTTTGTGTTCAATTGACAATGCTTTTCTTTACTTATTATCTTTATTTTTTCTGCCACGAAGTCCTGAGGCAAACCAGAACTGAGTGGAATGAAGTTGTCTGATGTTGTTTCACTTTTGGTATGATGACACAACAGACTGCTCCCTGGGAAAACTGGCACTTGGAGCGGGGTGTTGAACTTCTGAGGACCTTTGGACTAGTGAGGTGGGATCTTGGAGGAAGCGGCCATGTAGAGGGTACCGGAGAAAGGCTGAGTTTTGCGTCTCAGGCCGCCAGATAGTACAGTAGCCCGGGACAGCCTAACCAGCATGTCCTGGCTGCTCTATCAGCTTGTGCATAATCCTGCCTGTCTTGTAGTTCCAGGTGGTGCATGGATGGGGTCCTGCATTGCAGAGCGGGGGGCTCTCCCGAGGCTTCTACTGGTTGCTGAATCTAGGGCTAGCCCTGCCAAACTGGTCCTCTGAAAATAAAAAGGGATTCTCCCCTCCTTTCTCAAAATTCAAAATAAATCAAAATAAAGAAAAAAATCAAAACGCATTTATTAAAACCCCCAATCCACCCTACCCAACTAACATTGATCAGATTGCTACGTATTGCCGATTTTTGATTTTATCTATACCAAATAATGAAACGACAAGAAAATCTCCTTTTGCAATTCAAAAAGCTGTTCAAGGAATAGGCGGAGACCCTAAATCCATTAAAAAACTACGTTCGGGTGATTTGTTAATTGAGACTGTATCTGCTTTGCAAACAAAATCTTTTTTGTTGGCAAAATCATTTTTAGATTGCCCTTTGACAGCGAGTCCTCACAAATCACTTAACTCAAGTCGATGTGTCATTTCCGAACCTGACCTGCTGTGCACTTCTGATGCTGAGATCCTTGAGGGATTTTCAGACCAGGGTGTAGTTCAGGTCAGATGAATAACTTTAAAAAAAGATGCTGCCATTATTCCAACTAAACACATAATTTTGACATTCAATAGCCCTAAACTCCCGACCACAAGAAAAGCCGGTTACCTTAATTGTAAGATACGCCCATACATTCCGAATCCTCTGCGCTGCTTTAAGTGCCAGAGGTTCGGACATTCACAAAATTCATGCCGTGGCCAAACTAACATGTTCTAGGTGTGCAACTGTAGGGCATTCTTCTACAGATTGTACCCTAGAACCAAAATGCATTAACTGTTCACCTTCTCATTCTGCTGATTCTAAACTTTGTCCAAGATGGAAAACTGAAAAACTAATTCAAGAAATTAAAACTAATAGAAATGTATCTTACTTGGAAGCCCGAAAGTTAATAGCTCCACCTATATCACAATCGTACGCACAGGCTACTAAATCTTTAAAAGTATCCGCTACTACTCAGACAGATGAAAACATCACAAAAATAAAATGTCCACCATTGAAATTACTTCAACAACCTTCTTCTCTACCACAAAACCAAATATATCTCCATCTATTCCTTCAACTTCCGCATCTTCACCCCAACCCCAACCTGTTACAAAAACGTCAAAAAGTAATTTTATTTCTTTACACCATTAGTATTTTTTTTAAAAAAAAATATCGCTTTTAAACCGTTGTGTCTAGTTCTTAACATATTTTTCGTTACATGCAATCACTCAATGCGATTCATCTGTTTTAAACTTGTTTAAATTGGTTGGACATACCCTACCAAAAATTAAATGCTTTTGTCCTATGAAATCATATTTTATAATATTTTACCTATTACTTTGTGACTGTGTTTTAAATATAATTCGTTTTTAATACTTTTAACAATTGTTTGACGCAGTATAGCCAAAATTGGCTCTTGCGCCAAAAAACCCCAAACTCACTCACTCATTGCTTCCAGCATAACTTGGAGCGGCATAAATGTATTATCCAGTACTAGTAAGAAATTATAATATTTAATATAGAGCACCCCACCCTTTTACCCCAATGACATTAATTTTCTCGTTAATCATTTTATTCTTATATTGTACCCCCCCGTTGTTTAGACTCTTCCCATATTAACAGTAGAGAGACTGTCGCTCTTTCTGGCGGATAGAACAATCTTCAGTAGTGGGCAAGTTTCGTAACTGTAAGGATGTGCGAGCATGCGCTCCAATCCCTTTCAATTATATGCTAACTATTAGTTCCCTAGTTATGTATGTAAATGTTTGTTTTGTCTAATAAATGTGTTTAATTAACTAGTGGACTTTGTAAAGAGCCCCTTCCCCTTGTGTCCCTTTTTACCTTGGGTCACATCCCCTCATAATTTGGCGCCCACCGCGTCATAATCTGACGCCCAACGTGTAATACGTTACAAGAGGCTTGACCGTTGCTCGGTATTAATTTTCAGGTTAACAGCTCGAATGTTGTTATTCTCCTTGTTATTCTTGTTATTATTTCTCACCCGTAGAATGAGCAAGTAACAAATCTTTGGATTAATTTCAACTGAAGTGCAAGTAAAAGTTTTTCTATCTTGAATTTTCTTTAAAGTATTATACCTTATAATACTGGTTTCATTATTGCATGCCCAAATGCAAATTGGATTTTTAATATCCTAAAGAATAGTTGAATTCTTTAAGTATTGATCTCATTGTTCATCATTAGAAAACATTTCTGTACATTCCTGTGCTAATTATATAAACTGTTCTCATTGACTTAAGAAATCTTTTTCTTACTTGAAGAAATGTCATTTGCTAAACAGTAGTATAATATACAATTAAAATTATATTCAATGTTCTTAAAATATATGTTGTGTTGTTTTAAATTAATGCGTATAACTTGTTTACTTAAAAGCTTAAGTGAAAACACAAAATCAAATGAATATGTATTCTTTTCTTAAATGATTGCAATCTTTGTTCGAAAGATTAATGCTATAAAACTTCTTTTGTTTTGTTATATGCTATTTTTAATAAAATGTTCATTTATATGTATAGTGGCCGCGGTAGCCGAGTGCTATAGGTATCGGAACGTGGTTTGCCTGGTTACGAGTTCGAGCCCAGTACCACTAAAGACCCGTCGTGTAGGGCAGCGATGCACGTGAAATCTGTCGAGAGCTGAAACGTCCTCCCGTTGGTGTGGTGTGGTAGTTAGGAGAGGGGGTGCCAGCTCAGGTGTCGTCCACGTCACTTGACCATGGTTCAAAATTACGTGGTCCGTCACCAAAAGCCCTCGTGTAGAACTAAACAGAGCGACATTAATAATCAATCAATCAATCATTTATATGTATAACTTGTTTAAAGATTTCCTTCAGTTACATAATATATTTAGTGGTTAAAAAAAAAGAATATTTTTCCATTTCCCTTTATGTTCTAGTATTAATTTTAAACTATGATTCATTTTTGAAACTGATGAGAAAGTTTATGCTCCGTAAGCGAAAATAAGTAAAATAGGGAGAAATAGATAGTTCAAGGTTGTTCTGAGTTCTATGGAATTGTGTTTTTTTTATGGTACAAAGAGTAAACTTTTCTTTTTGAATACTAATAAGAAATTTTTTTTCGGCTAAGTAGAACTTTTATTTATGAGTATATGATTCTTTTTACTTGTGGTATGATATATTTCAAATGTGTTTTGAGATCATTTTGATGATTTTTTTTAACTATAAGTTTGATAGTAATTTTACTTTGATTGTGTATTGAAAGTGACAACAACGAAAATATTTTTTTTTTTCATTTTTGTGATACAAGAAATTTTTTTTTTCAAATTGCATATTGTAAGAAATTGAGATATTACTTTTCTGTAGTATAATACTGTATTATTTCATTAATAACATTTTGTTAAATTTAATTTAAAGTTCAAGGAATATAAATTTGTAATTAATTTGACGTGACATTTCACGATGGCCTATTTAGCAAAAGGTCGCAGGCAGGATCTCCTTGAATTGGCGGAAACGCTAGACATATCAATACCAGACAATTTCAAATTTCTTGACATAAAAGACGCAATCTTAAAAAGTGAAGGGTATGATGTGGATTTTACTAAAGAATGTTTAAATCGTATTATTAGTGATAGAAAAGAACTCGAATTGCGAGCTGAAAGAGATAAGGAAAACCAACGAATATTTGAACTGCAAAAACTTCAATTTACAACTGCAGACTCTGCGCTGGTGTCTTCTGCAGACTCCAATATGCCAAAGTTAGAACTCCATAAGCTATTACCGATTTTTGATCCAAAGACAACTGATGTAACACTTTTTCTAGACCTCTTCGAAAGGCAGTTAACATTTTTAAAAGTACCAGTTCCTCAGTGGGTGGTGTACCTTGTTGGTCTTGTAACGTCGCTTCTCCGAACATCAACAGCGGTCGGCATCTTTGTTGGACCCGACACCCACATGTGCATCTTGCAGCTGCAGCGCAACCCCTTTTTGACCCCCGAGGAATCGAACACCGTCGACCAGAAGAGGAGAGAAGAGAGGTGCTTTGAAATTACACGGGAGCGGTGGCCAACGAATCCTCCTCTCACAAAATATTGGACTCTAACAATCTTTAATTAAGTTTAATAATTTTAATGTATCATTCAGTAAATAATATTCAATACTTGTGACGTTAAATAATTTCCATATTTAAATTAACCAAGAATACGCTACCGTTATTCTTTCAAACGTTACAGTCTTTTACCGACTGAAGTTTCAAATTTAATCGCAAAAGAATCTGTTGTTGATGCTCAAGACTATTATAAAGTCAAACAAATTTTACTAAAACGCTTTAAATTAAGTGCAGAGAAATGTCGGCAGATGTTTTCCCGTCACACCAAAGATCCTGTAAAAACCTGGCATGACTTCTATTTTGATTTGCAAACATATTTTGATGGGTGGCTCAAAGAATCAAAAGTTACTACGCTTGAAGAATTGAAAAATTTCATTGTGGCAGACCAAATTAAAAAGAAGCCCCTCAACATTACAAAGATCACTTTTTGGACCAATGGTGTAATTGGAATAATCCTCTACAACTTGTGGATAAGCTGGATTCGTATGAAGAAGTTAGAAACATGCGAAATAAAAATTACAAAAACTTTAGTTGGAGACAAAAAGAAATGAAGTCCAATCCTTGGAGAAGTAACTACACACAAAATCCTAAGTTGCTGTCACGTGAACATTCTCTATCAGGTTTCCTCAGTCAAAGTAGGCGGGAAACCGGGGTTCCCAGTAACAGTAGGCGGAATCCCACTTCAAATGACAGAATACCTGAGAAGAAAATTGTGGATACAAAAGAAGACAGAACTCCTGTATCTTGTTATGGATGTGGTGGTCCCGGAATCATTCGATCAAGATGCCACACTTTCAACCCAGTTCGACAAAAAGATGATACCTTGTCATCAAGTTTGAATCAATCAAACTTTTATAGTTTCTCCAGTGAAAATAATCCCATTAGTGTAATTCAAATCTCCATTTGTAATACAGAAGGAGCAGTTTGTGCTGATACTGGTGCTACACATTCAGTGGCTGGTGAAAAAAAACTATGCAGATGACTCTAGCTGATGGTCGTACTCAAACCACTGAAATACTGACAACTTCTGTAGACATTGGTATCCAATGTAAAGTCATTGCCACGGAGCTAATAATTTTGAAAAATGCTAAAGGCAACAGAACACTTCTAGGTATAGACTTTTTAACAGCTGCAGGGATCGTCTTAAATCTCCATAGAAAACAGTGGTATTTCACGGAAACATCCCACAGAAAATACAATTTTGTGAAAGCGCCTCCTAACATCAATGCTCATCTCACTGTTGATACTGAACCACATCCTTGTCAACTTCGGGAAAATGAAGGTACTCACCTTTCACTTACACAACGGAAAGAAATCAATTCACTGTTGGAAAAATATGAAGAATGCTTTCAACCAGGGGGAGAGCCTACTCCAATTATTCAACATCGTATAAATACTAGAGACCATCTCCCAGTAGCAGTGCTACCTTATAGAATGAATCCTTCCAAGAAAGAAATATTAAAACGACAAATCGATAGACTTCTCGCGGAAGGCATAATAGAAGAATGTGAATCTCCTTATGCTTCTCCAGTCGTACTTATACCAAAACCAAATGGAACATTTCGCCTCTGTATTGATTACAGAAATTTAAATGAAATAACAGTTGCAGATACATATCCACTGCCCAGAATGGATGACTTGCTACATCAAGCAAAACTTACTCCTTTCATGTCTACATTAGATCTGAGAGCACGATATCAAGTTAAAGTGCATGTTGAAGATCAAGACAAGACAGCATTTGTATGTCCTTTTGGCACTTACCGTTACTTACGGATGCCATATGGTTTGCGCAACGCACCTGCTACGTTTCAAAGACTGTTGAACCGTTTTTGTAATGGTCTGGAAGACATTCTAACATTACCTTATCTAGACGATATAATTGTTTTGTCAGAAACTTTTGAAAAACACATGTTTGATCTTAAAGTTATTTTTGAAAGACTCTTACTTTTCAAACTTAAAGCAAATAGAGAAAAATGCCATTTTGCCCCTTCTCGAGTTAAATATCTTGGATTTTGGATTACACAAAAAGGAATAGAAGTTGATCCAAAAAAAGTAGCCTCTATACTGGATATTCCACCTCCTAAAAATGTCAAAGAACTACAATCTTTCCTGCAAACTTGTTCTTGGTTTCGACGATATATTCAAGATTTTGCAAATATTTCACGTCCACTAAGTTATCTTACCAAGAAGAAAATCCAGTGGCAATGGGGATTTGATCAACAAAATGCATTTCAAACCCTTAAAAACTGTCTTACAACACCTCCTGTGTTAAAACTAGCAGATGGTACTCAGCCATATATTATTCGAACAGACGCAAGCAATTATGCCCTTGGAGCAGTTTTATTTCAAGGAGAAGGATCTGATGAACATCCTATAGAATACGCTAGTCGACTGCTAACTTCAGCAGAACGCAACTATTCCACCACAGAGAGGGAAGCCCTTGCTGTGGTATGGGCTTTGAAGAAGTTTCGTGGTTATATTGAAGGAACTGAAATAACCGTGGCATCCGACCACCAACCTCTGAAATAGCTTCTAAACCTCAAGTCTCCAACCGGACGACTTGCAAGATGGGCACTTAAAATCCAGTCTTTCAATCTGAAAGTACAGTATATTCTTGGTAAAGCAAATGTCGTTGCAGATATGCTATCCCGCCCAGTTACTCGAGAAGAATCCTTTTGCGAACCCAACAATATCACGATACCTGATATGCCAACACGAAGTTGTAAGGACATGCGCGAGGCGCAGCTTAAAGATGATAATTTTAAAAAAATCATCGACAGTTTCGAATCCCGTCTGAAAACTGAAGAAAATGCAAATTGGACTGAACGTGGATTTTTGATGAATCAAGGTGTTTTATATCGTTATGTTCCTGATGCTGATTCCGCAGAAGCTCAGTTAGTCATTCCAAATGCTGAATGTGAATTGATAATGCAAAGACATCATAATGATCCGATGACTGGACATTATGGAGAAGATGGAACATTCCAGAAAATCGCCGGACGATATTATTGGACAGGCATAAAAAAGTACATATCCGATTACATTAAGAAATGTCCAGAATGTGCTCGTTTTAAAGCTACAAACCAAAAGTCTGCTGGTTTGCTTAGAACTCCAGTCTACTCACAGAGATTTGAAGTCATTGCTATTGATTTATTTGGACCATTGCCTCAAACTGACTCAGGTAAACAATGGATATTTATTGTTGAGGATTGTACCACAAAGTGGGCTGAGTTATTTGCCCTTTCTCAAGCCAGTGCTCGTCAATGCGCTACAACTCTCATAGAAGAAGTTTTCATGCGTCATGGCATACCGAGACGAATTATTAGTGACAACGGAACACAGTTTGTCAGTGCTGTTCTACAACAGATTTGCTTTACGTTAAATATAAGTCAAAACTTAATACCAGTTTATTCGCCACAATCTAATCCAGTAGAGCGAAAAAACAGTGACCTTAAGCCCCGCCTTGCAATACTTGTCGGAGAAGATCATTCTAATTGGCATTCCAAACTCCCAGTCATTCGTTTCGCCATGAACACAACTGTCTGTGACACTACAGGTCACACTCCTGCTTGCCTACTTTTCGGAAGAGAGCTACGAACTATAGACGATGTGGTGCAAGATTTCAAAAGCGTCGTTCCCAATGACAATTTTGTTGCCGAAATAACACCTTATTTAAAACGATTCGCAACTATTACCGAAGACATACGAGAAAGAATAGAAACCAAACAAGGTCAGCGAAAAAAGCAATATGATAAAAATCGTCGTCCAGTCTATTATTCTCCTGGAGATAAAGTATGGGTAACTTTACATCCCATCAGTAATGCAAAGAGTAAGAAAACTTCCAAGTTCATGCCAAAGCGTGACGGTCCATATTTAATTCTCACACAAAAGTCACCCACTTATGTTATCGCAAGTCTTACCAATCCATCTGAACCAATATATATATATATATAGCTACGTACCATACTTCTGCTTTAACACTTTTTAAAGACATGGACACTTCTCCTGAAGCTCCACTTCGAAAAAGAGGCCGACCACGAAAAGTTACGTCCACATAAACACAAAATACACATGTTCCAAGCCCGTCAACTGCTTCAACAGCCATTTCCAGCAGAACCATCCATCCCTCAACAAAAGCTACTACTACAACAGCTAATTCTTCTGATTCTGTCTCCTCACCGGGACGTCGTCGGATCTATAGGGGGAGATTGTAACCCCCTGTTGTTTAGACTCTTCCCATATTAACAGTAGAGAGACTGTCGCTCCCCCTCTGGCGGACAGAACACTCTTCAGTAATGGCCAAGTTTTGGAACTGTAAGGATGTACGAGCATGCGCTCTGATCCCTTTCAATTCTATGCTAACTATTAGTTCTCTAGTTATGTATGTAAATGTTTGTTTTGTCTAATAAATGTGTTTAATTAACTAGTGGACTTTGTAAAGTACCCCTTCCCCGCGTGTCCCTTTTTACCTTGGGTCACATCCCCTCATAATTTTGCGCCCACCGCGTCATAATATTAAAAATTATTATTATTATTATTTTTGCTTTTTAGTTCAATTCACTATAAAATCGTGTTTTTTAGTTTTTTTTAAGCTATAATTTATTTCTATAATAATAAATTTGAGCTTGCGGATTTGAATCGTAATGCATAACATGAAATTGCATTTTAATGTTTAGTCTACAATGACAAAATTATGTTATATAGTACCATAAGTAGTTAAAACAAAGTCCAAGATATACTTCTATAATGTAGTAAAAAGTAGTATAATTGTTGAATGAGAGAATATTTGATTTTTCTTTGTATTTTAACTATTTTTTACCATATATATTAGATTTTTCATTGGGAAAAATATAAATTCTGCAAGAAAAGGTTATATATAAGGCGCACCTATAATTTCAAGTTGCATTTTTTGTTTTGAGTATATTCACCGCGTATAACGAACCCACTCCTTTTTTTTTACGAAGAAATCTGAATTGTTAGTATACAATGCTCTTTTGTTTTGAAGTCATTTATTCGAGGTATTATCCCAGGCTTTGAGGGAGAAAAAAAAACACTTCTAGAACTACAACCCTTTAAGTTTATTAAGTATGTGATTTCTTTTAAATAAACAGTATGCCAATCTACATAGAAGTCTTAATTTTTTTTATGCTCATTTCTTTTTTTTTTCCTATTTATTTCTTTTTTATTTTTGAAACTATCATTTTTAAACCCGGCTTATATAACGCGCACTCATAAATTTCGATCTTATTTTTTGTGTTCAAAGTGCGCATTATACGCCGGATTTTACGGTAGTTATTTTCAATATTATTTGTTGCGAAATCTATATTTTATGTCTTATCCTAAAAATGACAACAATTTACTATAGAATTATCGAATTCGGGTAATATTAATATAGGGTATTAATTAAAATAGGGTAATATAGTATTAATCATCTAGAGCGCATTTTCGAAAATTTATATACTCTTGAGGTATTGTTTATTTTCATAAAAACATCCCAAACAATAGCATTAACTGCAGTATTTTTTTTTAATCTCAATTTTTTCTAACCGAAAATAAGCTTGTTTGAATAATAATAAACAAGTGCCCTCTCTGGACTATTTCACAATCAATTTTTTCTTGTGTTTCAGCTTAAAGAATCGCCCTCATCTTCGCGATCAAGTGCGGCAATTTCTACGGAAGGGACAACTGGAGATTCTTACTGGAGGATGGGTCATGACAGATGAAGCGGCAGCCCATATTTATGGCATGGTGGACCAGCTCATTGAGGGCCACCAGTGGATGAGGACCAACCTGGGCATCACTCCGCGCTCCGCTTGGTCTGTGGACTCTTTCGGGCATTCATCAACTGTGGCTTACATGTTACGTGCCGCCGGGATGCATAACATGGTGATACAACGAACACACTATGCCTGGAAGGCGTACCTCGCCGAGAAACGTCATCTGAACTTTTGGTGGAGGCAGGAATTCGATAACGTCACACCCAGTAATCATACTGGCGACATCATGTGTCAGATGATGCCGTTTGATTTATACAGTATCAAACACTCTTGCGGACCTGATCCGGACGTTTGTTTGCAGTTTGATTTCAGGAGAATTCCGGGAGAGTATTCAGAAAGCAGGGCATCTCCGATCACACCTGAGAAAGTGGCTGAAAAGTCTGATCTTCTGCTGGGTCAGTATGGCAGAATCGGTTCTTTGTTTCCTCACAATGTGGTTCTGATTCCTTTGGGGGATGACTTCCGCTACAACCACGATACGGAATGGGATCAGCAATATGAAAACTATGCCAAAATCATGGAATACATAAATTCGAGAGAGGACTGGAATGCAAACGTTAGATTCGGAACTCTTCGTGATTATTTTAATATAGTTCACAAGAGAATGCATTCTATTGGATATGAAAATATTCCTAGCCTTACCGGTGATTTCCACACATATGGTGATATTTATGGAGAAGGGCATCCTTCGTATTGGAGTGGGTATTTTACTACTCGTCCTTACTGGAAACACATGTGCAGAGATCTGCAACACTGGTTAAGAGGTGCCGAAATTTTGTATTCTTTTTCGAGAGCATTCGCTTTACAGCACAATCTGCCCCACCTTGTGAAAAGACTGGATCAAGATTATGCCTATTTAACACTCGCTAGAGACAGCTTAGGTTTGTTTCAACATCACGATGCCATTACTGGGACCTCTAAAGAAGCGGTAACTGCAGATTATGGTATGAGGCTTTTCAGAGGCATTAGAGAAACCAAAGGTATCATTGCCCATGCAACATTGTATATCATTGCAGAGGAAGCCATCAAGCGATCTGTGGATCTGCGTCCAGCTCATCCTCTGACTTCGTTTTTATATCCTGATCTTGACCAAACGCAGTACGATAAACTCCCAGAAAAGGTTCCTTTAAGTGTTCCGACACAGGGAAGGAAAGTGGTCATTTTCAATTCGAAAGCTCGTCGTGTGATCGAGCCGGTGAGATTGCGAGTCGGGAATGCCTTCGTGAAAGTCTTGGGTCCTGACGGAGAAGAGATTCAGGTTCAAGTGAATCCGGCTTGGAACGGTTCTGTTTCAGTGCTGGGCGACGTTTATGAGCTTCTGTTCTTAGCAGACCTCTCACCCTTGTCCCTGACCACTTTCACGGTCACGATATCTGATAGAGCACCTCGTCCCCGATCGCAGGTTGCAATCACTCTGAACGATGCCTTTGCCAAGCAGCCACACAATTCCATTTTTTCGTTCCAGAGTCCATCGGATGTAGACATAGAGTTGGCTACACCTTTCGTGACTGCGAGATTTTCCAAGCAAAGCGGTTTACTGCAGAGCATTGAGTTAAAAGACTTAAACATTATCAACAAAGTCGCGCTGGTTTTTCAAGCTTATAAATCTGAGGAATTCAGAAGTGGTGCTTATTTATTCCATCCACTCACAAATGATCCGGTGCAAAACATTTCCGGTCGATTTCCTATCATTCGCATTGTCAGGGGACCAATTTGTTCAGAGGTGACAGCTGTTTACTCCAATGTTGTCATGGTTACTCAAAGAGTCTATCACAGTTCTAGTCCGCTTGGCAACGGAGTCGAACTTGAGGTTATATCTGATATCGCCCAGCTATCTGATGTGAACTTAGAACTATTCATGCGAGTGAAATCGGATATCAAAAGCGGAAATATTTTTTACACAGATGCCAATGGTTTTCAAATGATTAAACGAAAAACATTGAGTTATTTACCGCTAGAAGCTAATTATTATCCTGCAACATCTGCAATTTTTCTGGAAGATTATCAATCTCGTCTTACCGTGCTGTTATCGCACGCCCATGGCGTCGCAAGTTTAAGTCCTGGTTGGATGGAAGTGATGCTGGACCGTAGACTTCGAGGCGATGACAATAGAGGACTTGGAGAAGGAGTGATGGATAATAAGAAGACTTTGGCTCAATTTTGGTTGCTTTTAGAAGGAATGAAAGAAGGGACCACTGATGAAGTTCCAACTCTGTCTCTAAATTCCCATATTTTGTCTTCAGTGCTTGCTTATCCCCCAATAGTGGTGGCCTCGCACAGTTTTGAGCAAAGAAATTTAAAACCAAGGATAGAATTCCTAGAGTCATCCTTCCCTTGCACTGTAGAGCTCTTTAATTTGAGGACGATTCCCGCTCAGGAGGACTTTGACGTTCCTTCCAACAGTAGTTTGTTGATTTTACACCACAAAGGCGTCAGTTGTAAAGTGAAGAGTTGGGACGAGGAATCTTGCTCTAGTCATAAGGAAAATAGTGTGAAACTTGATTTTAAAACTGTTCAGTTATCGTCGGTGCAAAAGACTTCACTGTCAGGAATCGTTTCTGAAAGTAACGTTCGAAATAGCACTGTTGTCCTGCTCAGTCCCATGGAACTTACTTCATTTAACGTAACATTTCGAACTTAATTCATTGATGTTAAGCGAAGCTGTATAAAGACCAAAAATAGTTTTTATGGTGAGAAGAGAAGTGGCACAAAAAATAGGACCAAAGGGTTTTTTAGGTGTAAAGAAAATTAATTCATAAGCAAAGAATAAATTTTTACGTCTTGCAATAGATTTCTCCAATTAGTGTTGTACATGCAATGGGCTTAGCATATTTTAAACTGCCAAAGCTTATCTATGCTATAACAATTTTTGCTATGAAACCAAGCAGTTTGTATACAGTGAGAAAGGATATCTTTAGTATTTTGGAGAAGATTTTAAATTTGTCAATTATCTTAATATATATACATATAAAACCTTAAGTTGTGTTTTGTAACATATGATGAAATACCATCAAAAAAATATAAGGACATGCTTTATTCAATTCTGTGATAGTGTACTTCAAGAGTTTCTTTCATTTTTTTCCAAGTGCTGTTTGTATAGAAAATGTTATCAACACAGCATTGAAATTTGCTTCTTCATAATATGCTTTGATATTTAATAATGGAATAAAAAGCAAGTATAGAACATCCTTAAAAAAAGATCTGAAGAAAGACTTTTTTGAGTGAAGATTTTATCCATATGCTTCTCTTAGATTATGATCAAAGCAACACCGAATTGGTAGAGAAAAAATTAGCTCATTCTACTTTGTAGCTATGTTTTATATTATGTAAATAACGGACAAGTCTACTTAATTTTGCAAAACATTAGCCATTCTAGAAACTGAAAAAAGAGAAAAAAAACGTATTTTGCAGAAAATGGATAGATTATATAGCTACTATTTATTTCCCCCTCTAGGGACTTTTATGTTTTTTTGTCTGTATCAGATTAAAAATCTATTCATGTTATACATGATAACACATTTCTCAAAGTTTTATAGCATAAATGCGCCACTGCTGGCCATGTGGCAGTTTATATTTACCAATTAGAATGAGTTGCTGATTTATTTCATCACAACGTACTTAGACATCAACATCTATTTAGAAAATTGAGTACAAGTGTATCAAAAAAAAATTTTTACCTAGTAAAGCTGTTTGTTTATAGTCATAGTAAAAATAAAAAAAAATTTATTTGAAGTTGTTTGTTTAAATAAAGCAAATTTCAATTAATATATTATATCTACGACTCATAATATTTAGAAGTACTGTCCTACTTTGAAATCACAAAATGAAAAACTGTAAAGCAATGTACCAAAATAATAAATTTATTTGCAAATTAGCTCATCGATCAATAAAATGGCGAAGATTGTAAGCAATTTACGGTAAAGTTTATTTGCCCAAATAACTAAATTTAAATTACATTTCATTACTTTAATTCCACTATTTTGACAAAAAAAAAAAACTACTTAAACGAAATACTAAACTGTATAATTCAGGAGGATTCTTGATTGTTTTTAAATAAAAGGACGTGTCCTTATTCATTCATTCTTTCATTGATAGAATGATCCCATAACTTTAAAGTGGCCGTGGTAGCCTAGTGGTCAAGGAAACGGACTCGTGGCCTGCGTGTCGTGAGTTCGAGCCTAGTTCCACTGAAGACCCGCCGTGTGGGGAAGCGATGCACGTTCAATATGTCGAGAGCTCAAACGTCCTCCCGTTGGTATGGTAGTTAGGAGAGGGGGTGCCAGATCAAGTGTCGTCCTTGTCACTTGACCATTGTTGTGAAAGCACCAAAGAGCGAAGGGGTGGTTGACCCGAAGAGTGGTGAGCGCCGGCTAGTTTCTCTTCTCTTGATTGGCAGCAGGGGGAGGAAAAACGCTCCGAAAGGGGATTTCCTCTAGATGCGTTTGGAGGAAGCAGACGGCTATGAGCGTGCGCGATAATATTTAACCTTTTTTATGCATCCTTGTAAATACTTAATAAATGTTTTATTTAAATTGAGAAACACTTGTAGCCACATCATTTATTTCGCACTTAGTTTAGAGATTTTTAAATAAGTTGTGAGAATTGAACAACCATGGTTCAAAATTACTACGTCCGTCATCCAAAGCCCTCTAGTAGCTGAACAGTGCGACACCACGTTAATATTCACTCACTTAGCCGGCTGGGTGGCGTAGCTGGTTTGTCGCTGCCCTTTTGTATCCAAGGTTGCGAGTTCGATCCCGGCCCAAGTCGGTGGGTTTTCCTGATGCCGAAAATAGACAGTGACCTTGTCGTATGATTATATGGACTGTTAAATGTCCTTATCGCTCATGAAATTGAGTAGAATTTTTGAGGCACACTATGTATTAATATATTTTTATCACAAGAAGTGTGACTAGTATTTTTATAAAAACTGATTAGAAATTATTTATATTCATGTAAAAGTAATACCAATAGCGAAAAAACTGCAGGAATATCCGTATGATAGACGGTGATGTATAAGAAAAACCACACATATCGTGAGTTGAAAAAAATGGCCAAGTACCACCACGTGATCCTCTCACTGGGTAGGTAGTCCAACTGAAGATGTTAAGGCAGCCCACCCTGAAAATCACGCCACAGCGTCAACTACACGCATCAAAGCAAATCATCCCCGTCTGAGAGACGGATCTTCCGTTTCAGAGTGTTAAGTGATGACCGTTGTCCATGTCTAGGCATGGGCCTTCCGCCATACCTCCTACATCAGGGGGCGAACCTTTAAGGATCAACGTGCCATTTTTTCTAAAGAAGTGCTTGATGAGTGCCGTCAAATAATTTTGACTTGCGATTAAAAATAATAAATAAAATTAAGAAAAATAATTGTGTGGAAAATAATAAAACTCTAGATACTAACAACCCAAAACTCTTTATTTACTACGAAAAAATACTTTTTGCACCGTATAGTTGTAAATGTTTTAATTATACGTGTAATTCAAATTAAAGCGACATTAGTGTGACTTCTGTTGTTGCAGATTGAATGACAAATAAGATGTACCTTTTAGTAAACTGCATGCTGAATTGGAATAATTGATAAATGGTTTCTCAATAATTTATTTTGCTGTGGTTTACTTTTTGACGAGAGGGTTTGTGATTTATTTTAAAATGCCGTTTTACAGAGTTCTGCATACTACTGTTCCAGAACGGAAAATACACACCGCTTTCTCGACTTTACCTTATTTCTAGATTCACGAAGTTTGAAATTCTCTGCGTAGTCAAATTTTGCATCATAAGCAACTGGAGTCCACGATGTAGCTAAGGCAGGACAATAAGAACCGCTCCACCACCGATAACTCGCGTTTGTTCGTAATACTTCTTAGTGAACTTTGTTATTTTGAAATAAACTACAAAAAATTTTAATCACTGGCGTGCCCAAAATATTGTATCACGTGCCTTTGAAGGCACGTGTGCCACTGGTTCGCCATCCCTGTCCTAGATAGAAGGCCTGGCGACTGGTTTGTGAAGTCAATAATAGTAGGGAGAGATCGTCCATCCTCTACGGAGCTTCTCTGATACATTTTTTAAAAATACTTTTTGTTATTAAAACAAATATACTTACAGGAAATTTAAAAAATTAGTAAATTAATCATTAAATTATGTTTCATGTACATAAAACATAAGAGTAACTATTTGTTTACCTATTTAAATAATAATTGCAAGTATATGATTATCGATGTATTTACTACGAACGCATTGCGATGAACATTTATGAACACATTTATTACATTGTAGCAAATTATAAGAACCTTTTGTATTCGAATACGTATTTTTTTTTACAAAACTATGCTTATTTCTTAGCTTTAAAAAAATTTTTTTTTCAGAATAGTTACAAATTACATTGTTACAAGGTTCATCTTATAAAAAAAAATTCATTTGAATTTATCAAGCTAATCGATATTTCTGAAGCAATTTGACGTTGATTATTTTGTTTAAGAAACATATTTTCATAATCATTAGAAAGAAGTTTCTGAACTATTATATAGTTGTAGAGCACTGCTGTAACAACATCTGGAGAGAGAGAGAGAAGGGCACAATAAATTTCCTCTAAGTTACGTATTAAATCATAGTTAGAATTTAGTTCAAAAGATTTATTAAGAACAAGTGATTTGGAGCAAAAGTCGCATTTTAATTTTTTAAGTGCTGCTCTAGCACAAACACCAGCTAAATATATTAAAACAGGTAGATACGGCTGAGCATCACGAAAATCTTTTTCAGATAGTGTAATATTAAAATTATGCAATACTGATGACTCTAAAGGATTTTCATTACACGGATCTTCCAAATGAATGTCTTTTAAGTTAATCTGGCCATATGTGTTTGAAACCAAAGTTAAAAGTAAAAAATTTTGCATTCTTATTTTAGCTTCTACTTCATAAAGCTGTCGAATTGATATTAATTATTGAGAACCTGAAAGTGTTCTATAGTTCCCAAAACGACTTTCTAATGCATCTGTTTGAATTTCTCCTTGAACAAAATACTGAAATTTTAATTCGTTAATGCAATATTTTGACATTTCAAGTAAAGCGTATGTGGTATGAATAAAAGCAAGATGTGTTTGTTTAGTAAGGGTGCCAGTAGTACAATTTTTTCCCTTCCACGAGTTTAACCATGACAAAATTTTATGCAAGAACTCACATGTTTGATTGTCTGGAGATAAAGTAATCGGTTGCTGATAAGGATCAAGCAAATGTTGTCCCCTTAAAGGTGTTTTAACATTAACTATTTTCCACCATGTACAAATTAAAGAAATAAAAATCGATGTTTCATAACTAATTAGTTTATGTTGCTCTCCTAATAGTTGAAGCCCCTGAATAACAAAATTATTAAATATCTTAAGCACAAGTTTCACATTTTGTTTTTCAAGATTTGTAGGACATAAAGCCTTCAAAAGCAAACTTTACTAAATTATTACTTTCTATGTCATATAGTTGTTTAAGTGTAGAGAAATTTGCTTCTAATAATGGAAACTTATTATGATCTTCAAAATCTGGAAAATAAAAACATTGACCTGCATTTTTTTTTTTTTTTTTTTTTGATTAATCAATTGTTAGGAATGCATTTAAAAATAAAGGATTGGAAGAATCAGAAGGATGTGGATATACTATGCTCAATTTGGGAGGAACAGAAAAGTTTGACATTGCTTTTCGATTTATAGAATTATTGTCAGAAACTACACCTATAACTTTGAATCCTATACCATAAAGTTCTACGATAGTTTTTATTAACAACAGCAAACAATTTTTCTCCATCGATTTTTTTTCACTGGCATTATATGAACTACTTCTTTAAGATGAAAAAGAAGACTTTGAATCATGAACACATATGCTGAAGTAGCAGCTTGTTCACTGTTATATGCCATCCCTAGAATATTACCCCCTTTAAAATCTAAATATGGCTTTAAATGGATTTCGTCAAGCATCAGTATGACAGTTTCGTCAACAGACTTTAGGATATATAGTTTTTTTTTTTTCATGTATGCTAGGAAGTTTTCATTTGATTGTTCTGTTTGAGGGTTAGTTTTTAAAGATGTACAAATTTTGCGCAAAGTTCTGGGATGGGGAATATTGAGATATCCTGAATTTCTTAAAAATTTATAGGCATGAGGTGATATGGATTGTAATACACAAAAAAAACACCATCATTTCAGAGGAATATCTAAAAGAAAACTTGTTACTAGTTAAAAACTTGAGTTGGTCAATTAAGAAATGGAGTGCAATTTTTTTATCATCTAAATCTGAAAACATACTTTCTAAAAGATTAACAATAAAACCAAATGCTGTAGCAAAATCATTGGAGCTTTTCATTTCTATTCTGAGAACCAGTTCGTGTAATATTTCATTTACAACAATAGTATTATTAACTTTTAAAGGAAATTTGTACTGTTGTTGTTGTTGTTTCTTATCCTCTAATTGTCTGACGAAGTCAGACAAGATCCATTAAATTGTTGACCCTCAAAAAATCGATAACAAGAAGGGGAGAATCGTACAAGTCTTCTCTGGAAAGACCCAGACAGTCCAGGATATGTTCGGCAGAGGCCTGCTGAACCTTGCACTTGGAGCAGAACTTAAAAGTCTTCCTGCCCTCAAAGAAGGAGAGACTTTTCGTGTGTCCACTAGCCAATCTGGAAATGGCCGTTTTAGATGCTCTGTCGCAGTTGAGATCCAGAAAAGAGCCCGGTTCCCTGGCCGCATACCAGTGGTGGGAGGGAGGAATCTTCCACTCCTTAGATAGTTGCCTATTAACTTTGGACTGGTGCTCTGAGTAGGTAATGGCAGGAGATGAGATTGTTAAGAGATTACAGCCCTCTCTGGCTAAGCGGTCCGCTTGCTCATTTCCAAAGATGTCAACATGGGATGGTATCCACTGAAAATTAACATCGTGATGCTTTGAAATAAGTTTGAGATTGTGAAGGATGGAGATGCTTGTTTTGTCTCCTACTTGAGTCCAATTGTGTAGATGTTGAAGGGAACTGCGACTGTCCGACAAAATCCAGAGTTCTCCATAGTCACTTTCATTGATAATAGCTTCGAGGCCAAGTTTGATTGCCATTAGTTCACTTTTAAAGACCGAAGAGAAATCCGGGTTACGGTGACAGAAATAAAAGTTTTTTGACCAGAATTTTCTATGTAGATTCCACTACCTGCACGATCGTCTAGTCTACTGCCATCTGTGTAAATTTTAATGGCGTCACAGGGGATTTCATTAATACTTTCCAATGCAAGTTGCCTAAGATGAGCTGGGATTAGATCTTGCTTTGTTACCGGGGCAGACATGTTGAAGTGGAAGTGGACTCTGGGAAGTCCCTCTGATGGACTTAAACAAGATTTTAAGGAGTGGGGTTCGATATGAGATGAGGGCAACTGCAGATGATCAGCATAACTGAAAGGGCTGTTTCGCTTCAAAAAAAAAAAAAAAAAAAAACACCATCATTTCAGAGGAATATCTAAAAGAAAACTTGTTACTAGTTAAAAACTTGAGTTGGTCAATTAAGAAATGGAGTGCAATTTTTTTATCGTCTAAATCTGAAAACATACTTTCTAAAAGATTAACAATAAAACCAAATGCTGTAGCAAAATCATTGGAGCTTTTCATTTCTATTCTGAGAACCAGTTCGTGTAATATTTCATTTACAACAATAGTATTATTAACTTTTAAAGGAAATTTGTACTTACCAAGTTGATCTATCTTTGTTTGACCTATGTGAATTGTTAAATGTAAGTATTTATTTATAATCACTGATGCTTTAATAACAGGAGATATTATTGTGTCTAGCATTATAATTACTACTGGATCATTTTTACAAAGAACAGTCCATATGTCCTGAAGCTCCTCTGCATTTAAACACTCTACTAATTCTAGAAACAACGTAAATGATTTCTTTTTTTTGAAATTCTTCCTTGGAAATAATGCTTGCCTGGATTGAGCGTTGTAAGTGTTCATTTTCTAATCTTTGCAGTCTCTGTTCAGAACATTCTCGAGCGGGATTTCCAGAGTTAGAAAGATATGTGGGGAAATCTGTAAAAATAGTTGGCACAACAAAATTTTGTAGTCCGAAACGCTTTAAGGGCACACATATATTCTCTCCTGTCTTTTCATTGTAAGCTTCGGTGTATCTTCGTATTGCATCATCCGAAAAGTGTAATTCACAAACCTATAAAATTATATATAATATTGTTTTGCATCAACAAAAAATATTTGTTTATAATTAACAAAAATTTCTCTGATAATTTGATTTTTTTAAAATGAAGTTAACGAATTGTGAGGTTAACGCTGAGTCATGTTTTATCTGTTTTCAGCTTTCTTTTACAGCTTTATTTTTTCTTACTAATAGTTCAAAAATCAGCTAGTTTTTTTTGTTGTTGTTGTGAATGTGTTTTGCATTTTGTGTCTCACATCATATTAATATACAAAATATACAATAAATGGTTGCTTATGTCCATATTTACATTGACTACGAGCTGTATATCATAATGGGCTTTCTTTGCTAACAAACTATTGATATTAAAGGTACTTTCGTTGATTCTACGAAAAGGTATTTGGAAAATGACACAAAAATAAAGCAGCAATAGTAAAAACACTAGACAGTTTTTGTCTCATTAACAATGCTTGTTTGGGCTCATTTTTAAAAACATAAATTTTATTGGGGCTACTAAAACAAAACACCTTTATCATTATAGATAAATAAAAATGAATTGCCAATGTTTAAGAAACTCACATGAAGAAAAAGAAATGAGTACATTTTCAAAGATCTTATCGAACAACCTATTAAAGTTATTTGTAGACTTTTAAAATAATATGGCCGCGGTAGCCGAGTGGTATAGGTATCGGATCGTGGCTTGCTTTGTCACGAGTTCGATCCCAGTACCACTGAAGACCCGCCGTGTAGGGCAGCGATGCACGCTAAATCTGTCGAGAGCTGAAATGTCCTCCCGTTGGTGTGGTGTGGTAGTTAGGAGAGGGGGTGCCAGCTCAGGTGTCGTCCACGTCACTTGACCATGGTTCAAAATTACGTGGTCCGTCGCCAAAAGCCCTCGTGTAGCTGAACAGTGCGACGTTAATATTCAATCAATCAATCAATTTAAAATAATATATTACAATTTCCATAAATAAAATAAAATTAAAAAACTTACCTTCGAATACTTTGATGGAGCAAAATCTTTTCTTGAAATGGCTTCTATTTTTTGCGAAGAAAGTCCTCTTTTGGGAATCCAAACATTTGTACTGTCACAGTATTTTTATAATTGCTATTGCAATTCAGTACAACGCATGTGTAGACCATTTTTTTAAGATCTTATCCAAAATCGTCACAAATAAATTGAAAATCTGCAATAAAAATGTAGAAAGCTGCGAACTGTGCAGGAACAACAACCCAAATGGCGTAGGCGAGTAAAGTGAACTTCAAATCAGGCGAGATTTCTATACCTACTATATGTGACGTCACAAGCCTCTCTCATTTCAGTCGCCATGCCTTGTATCTAGGAGGTGTTGCATAAGCCATCGTTACTCATTCAGGCGAGATGTGGCAGTTGGTTAAGACGGTTTATGGGATTGTCAGTCAAGCACATTTATTTGTTTTAATTTACAGTTTGAACGAGTATTTGAAAATGTATGCTATATGTTGTCTACTTTTAAGGGTCACAGTTAGGGCCTACTTTTGCATAGGAGTCGTACCCACTTTGGTAGACTCGGAAGAATTCAATTCGAAGAAGTTCTGGTGGGATATACAATTTAGAGATTGTTGGCTGACATCTCATGCAAAGTTTAGCTCTGAGCACCGTTTTAGAATACTTTTCAGTGACAGCTTGAGCCCTACCCATAACAAATAAATGTGTATGACTCACATTTATTTAGGAGAGGTAGAGTAGGATGATAGGCATAGTTCTAGAAACTGACAACAGATCTACACTATTAAAATTCTTAGGTAAACAAACCTACGTTCCTATCTTCTCACGAACCACACGACGCAGAAACACGCCGAAGGTGTCAAAAGTTCGGGAATGATCCGAGAAATCCGTTTTGACCATTTATATCTCGATATTTCAATTAGTTAAAAAAATATTAATTAATAACCTTAAAACGCATAATTAGTGCAATTTTTCACCACCAGGGACCAAGTTCAACTTCATTTTTTTTTCAGACGTTTTTCAAACGTGATCTAATTTTTTTCATGAGACCCAGACAAAAAATAATTATATTTTCTATTTTTTTAAAATGAGTCAAAATCGATACATTTTTTATGAGTATGATTTCTAAATCGTTCCGCTTGCATTTTCCTTCGCGCTAATGAAAAAATATTTTATACTAAAAAAGTTCATGCTTTTCTCTTTTAGAATCAGTTATTTAAAAAATAAAATTGTCAAAAACTATTTTTTTTTACGATTTATTAAAAAATACTCAAAATTTTATTTAAATACTTAATAACTTCTTTATTTATAAAAAATAATCCCACGAAACTTTTTTTCCGTGTGTAGAACGATATTATACGTAATCTGCACAAAGATTGATAAAATATCTAAAAAATTACGATTTTTTTTTTAAAAAAATGTGTTTTTCGTTTTTTTCCCTTTTTTGCGAGAAATATGCAAGCATTATTTTTTTAAAGTTTTTTGTTTAAAAATTACCGTTGTTTGCAATCGATATATGAAGTTTGAAGGCATGAACTTAAAAATGAAGCCCGAAAACTTTTTTTTAACTTTAACAAATAACGCAACGCGAAATTGAATATCTCTTGCTTTATTTTAAAGGTCTTTTCACTGCTTTCCCTTGAAGGAATCCACAGCTCGGTTGTCAAATGCGCGTTCGTTATAAAACGGTAGTTTCCAGGTTCGAATCTGAAAAGGAAAAGATATTCAATTTCGCATTGCCTTATTTGTTAAAGTTTAAAAAAAATTTTCGGGCTTCATTTTTAATTTGTCATTACCTTTAATAACAGTAACTTAGATCTCTAGATATTGTAACTACTAGATAGATTCAGATCCACATCTATATTGAAAATGCAAAACCATTTTCCATTCAACACATCGAAAGGTATCAAATAATTGTCAAAGTTCTCCAGTTGTAGCAAAAGTACGAAGATTATCAATTGATCAGTACCATGTTGCAAAAGTAGAATTCTAATATGTGATGCTACGATTATTTTGCCTACTATGAAACAGTTATTGGGCGAGCCCTGTACAACTTGTCAAAAAGAACAGTAGAAATAGGTCACCATACAAAGACTATCATATCTTAAATGCATTCATTAAATTCCACAGATATCCCATAACATATGCAACCACTTTCCTGTCCAAGTCCCCCGCCCCTTTAAAATTGAAATATTTCAAGACAACTCTTATACTACTAAAAATGCTCTAAACTTTTATCTCCTTACGCTTAATTTTTTTTCAACAGGAAGGTTCCTTTCCTGTTCAAAACTCACACGACAGATTACACTCATGACTCATTTGCACCTGTTAAGTCTGCTAACGCTCTGTACCCTTGGTTGTCGAAATTTGCTACTCAGAAAAAAAATCCTTTTTCTGTTCTGGACAAAAAGAATGTCATTTGAAAAAAATCCATTTTTTTCCAACACACAAAAAAATTAGCTGTTGAAATAATTCGTTATAATTCGGGTTTTTTTATTCGTTAAATATAGTCGTTTTTTGCCTTCATTTTAATTGGGAAAAGAGAAAAATTCGTTAATTCGTAGTCTGACTGTTTTTTTAGGTTAAAATTTCCAATCAATGACAGTGAAGCACGACATTCGCCAACGAATAATTACTAGTTGCATTGAAGCACTATTTTGCCCACTTATAGCAACAAACACCGTATATTCTGGCTTATAACACACACATTTATTACAAGAAATAAGATCGAAATTTACGAAAGCGCGTTATACGCAGGATATCAAATACGGTAGATTTAAAAATAAGTAAAAGACAAGCATATAGAACAAAAATATACTATCGGATAGTTTTTCTGTACTATTTGCATTCCAAACGTAGGGTATTATATCTGCAAAATCATTCACAGGCTAGCCAGCAAGATTTTCATCCAAACTCCTTTCCTCATGCAGCTACTTTCACTTGGGGATTTTTGGGGCATTCAAACATCTCTTGGACTGAACAGGCAGACACTCTCGTAAGATCAGTTACCAAATCAAATGTTTATATTGACTGGGTTGCTCCTGTAGACAGGGCAGCTTTAACCTGCCCAGCACCAAGACACTTCAAATTATTACGCCCCCTCACTGTTTCCAGAGCCCCCTCCCCTTCAGTTTTGGTTTCGAAGGTATTTTCCATTAACGCTCTTGTTCTTTTCCCTTGTTCTGTTTTTTCTCTTTGGAAAGTCTTCCTATTATCCACCATCTATGGAACCACCGTATCCCGGACTAGGAACCGGGAGCTATAAGGAAATATGATGGCTAGGTTTGACTACTCTTGTTCATTTCTTACCTTATGGCTTACCACCCAACTACCCTTTTGTAAATTAGAACAGTACATTAATGAAATCGTTTGTAATTACAGTATAGAATATACATTTTTTAAACTTGTTAATTATCTTTTTCATCGTTTATCGTATTATCATCTTTTAGACATCCTTATTCTTTGTTGAGCCACTATCATTGTTCTTGCACAACAACGGTTTTCTTCGAGCGTTGATCATTGCAAAATCATTAATGACATCATTGTAATCAATTTCCATGGTAATATTTTGAGTGCATGGCAGCATCAATTTGTGAAGCTTTTCCTTTCCCATAGTAGATCTCATTTCAATTTTTTATTCTGTTAAGGGTAGGAAAACTTCTCTCTGCTGTACAGATTGTCACAGGAAGAGTCAAGTAAATTCTCATTGTGACTTCTAAATTTGTGGGGAGGTACTCTTTCCAACTTATTTTTCTAGTAGTAAGACAGTGCTTCTCAAACTTTCAATACTGGCGCCCCCCTTCTCAATCACAATTTTTATCGCCCCCTTATACATTAATAATGCACTTTGACGCTAAAGTAACAATCTTTATTATAAACCGTACAAATTCATGACATAAGTTTTAAATTTTGTATATGTTACTTTTCAGCAAAAAAAAAAAAAAAAAAAATTAAGTAGTAAGATAATTATTATGTTATTTTTCTTTCTCTAATTTTTAAATTAGAACATATTGCAAAATGCGGTGGCTGCTTAGAAGACAAAATATAGATATCTCAGCTAAATATAGAAAAAGAACTCAGAGGGTCAATTTCTAATCATAAGCATTCCTTTGAAAAACTTTGCTCTGTGAAACAAGCCCATGGAAGTCGCTAAAATACTTGTTAAACTTGTTTTTAATTTAGTATTAATTAATTAGTTATAAAATACTCTGTGCAGCACTGATACATTAAAAGTATACCTGCTGAAGTACCCGCTCTTTGCACGAGTTCATTTATAAGAAAATAAAACATTATTGATATAATTGCTTAATTGTAAGGAGAGTAAAGCCAAGTGCGCGACAATGTTTACAAAAATGTAAAATGATTTTTTTAAATGATTGCTCAAATTATAATTAGTTTTAAGCGAATTGTAATTTTAAGCCTCACAGAATTAGCATTTAGAATTGATGTTGAATAATGAAGAACAAAAAAATTTCTGATGAAGAATAATTGTATTATTTTTAATGTTTAAAGCGAAAAGACTTCAACATGTTTTAAGGCTGTTTTCGGTCAATGTTAAAGGATAGGGATGAAACGGCAAAGACATTTGTGGGCAGGAAAAAGCTCCAATAATAATAAAAATTTTTATGGATATAAAGAAAATAATTGTTTAAAGGATAGTGTTTCTTGAATTTTGATTTTTTGAAAAATTACACAGTTTTCAGCATTTTTGCAAAATGAAATTTGACTTTTCTATGTTAAAGTATAGGAGGTGGAAACGCAAAAGACATTTTAACAGAAAAAAATTTTTTTTAGAGTAGAATTAAATAGTATATAAGAAAGCAAGCTTCCCTCTTTGGACTAGTGTAGCCAGAATTAAGTTTTATGTTTTTCTTAATTAACTTTTTTTTAAAATTTTAAGTTCATTCTGAATTATTTTTGGCGTAGTTAGGACTATCTCAAACAGATGGCACCACCATCGTTTGAAAAGCGAATTTATTCTTGGCTACGAATACTTATTTTTGGCGATATCTTTCTGAAATATAGTCGCCAGCTGAAGTTATGGTAACTTGCAAATATAGTGGACAATGGAAAAGGTTTATGATGTACAGATATTTAACATCTCAAATCTGACGAACTTTCCGATTTAGGAAAGTTTTAAATATTTTCTGCATGTGTGCTTTAAAAAAAATCGTTTATAATTATGCTGCTTAGATTTTTTTTTTTTTTTTTTTTGTCATTGAAGGAATGTCTGTAAGAATATTTAAATTCTGCGAAATGACTTAACGAAGAATGAAAGTATACTTACTTTATACTTGATCGAAAGTTGTGAATTAACTCACAATAAGAACACAAATTACTCTACTCCTTACTCACAAATTAAAATTTTAATCTAGTTATTGTAATGCAATTATTATTATTATATTATTATTTTCTTTTTAATTAACAAAAAAAAAATTCCCATCGATTTTATATTTGACGTAAAACTTTACCATAAACCATTGGAACAATTATTAACACAAAATATTGTTTTCTAATTTAATTAACAGAAACTTATTTTTTCAATTAATTATGTTCAGATTCTAAGCCGCACCCCAAATTCTCTGCACATTTTTGTGAAAAAAAAAATAGTGTAAAATATATTATCGATATATGATATATTTACGGAATGAAAAGTGGCTGAGATACCCTAGTGGTCAAGGAAACGTACTCGTGGCTGGCGTATCATGAGTTCGAGCCTAGTACCGCTGAAATTCTGTCGTGTAGGGGAGTGATGAACGTTAAATCTGAGAGCTCAAACGTCCTCTCATTGGTGTGGTAGTTAGGAGATGGGAGGTGCAAGCTCAGGTGTCGTCCTCGTCACTTGACTATGGTTCAAAGTTACGAGGTCCGTCACCAAAAGCCCTCGTGTAGCTGATCAATATGACGTTTATATTCAATCACTAACTAAACGAAATAAAAAAATAATAAAGGTGAATTAATAAAAAATGAATAATTAATTTACTTTACCAGCATTAAAAACTTTTTTCAGTCTTTGAATCTAAGCTGCACCAGAATTTTTGTAGCCTAAGCATCGGGAAAAAAAGTGCGGCTTAGATTCGAATAAATATGGCAATATCGCGATTTTAATGCCTCTATCTTTTTAAATTTTTGCCTTTTTTTCTATTAAAAAATACTGTCTGGCATTTTCTGTCATTGAACATTTTCAATAACTTGTGATCAAGTTCTTGACTAAATTTTTAACATAATAGAAGTTGGGATTTTTCTTTGCGCATTACATTTTACACATATAAAATTTAGAATTAATGTTAATTCAAATTTTATACATTTTAGTTAAATGTATGATAAAAATTTTTAAGTAGTAAAATTTTATTATGAATTCTTTATGGAAAAAGAAATATGTTGGGCATTACGATATGAACATATATTTATTGCTCATTGGAGTTTTTATTTTATTACTATAATTAAAATATTGATTTTTATTACTAGTTCATTTTTGAATTAGAAAGTAAAGCATTCAGAAAAAGATATATCTGCTGAATAAACTTTTAAAAACACTAATTTTTTAAAAAATTGAAACTTAATTTTCTAAATAATTAAACGGTGTTTTCATTTTTTAAACCTAAATATTCATAATTTTTAATTTTGGAAGACTTTTAAAATGAATGATTTTTTTTATAAACGAAGGAAAAATACAACTGTTATAATTAATGTTTGCTTTTTTTATCTTGTAATTGTGGATCAAATTGCTCGATTTTCAAATGTTAAAAAGTTTTACATTTCTTATTTTTTCTATTCATTTTCTCAGGAAATATCATAATCAGTTAGCCAGTCGGTTAGCCACAATTATCTAAAGATCTTTTTTAACTTTTATTGTAATATAATAAATGAATTTTAAAACTTTATTTTATGCAGTAGATTGTGAATATACTATTATTTGCTATCCCGAGTTCCACGAAGTAATTTTATACTAGTTAGAGTACAATATTTTGAAACCTTTTACATTTGTGGGGGAAAAAACACCTATAATGAAGAAGATAAAAAAATTTATCGACATATGAACAGATTCGATGCTAAAATTTAAATTTAAGTTAGAAGACCTATATCTTAGGTTACCAATTCATGCCATTTACGCAGAATTTCTCACACAGCTATGAACATTTTCATGCCATTCACAAAAATGTATTTAGAAAGTGAAAAATATTTTTAAAGCGAAAGGCAACAAAAACAAAATACAAAAACGAATTGAACACGGAATATGAAATGCTACTGCAGATAATTTTAAAAAGCTTATACGTCGATAGTTTGTGTAAAAAATTGTGAACACATATCTCAGTTACTAAGTATAATGCATGCGTAGGTGACATTTGGATCACAATTTTATATTATCAATGAGTAAATAACATTAAAATTACATCATAAAATTTTTTAATAAAAAATATAATATTTTTTTAAAATTGTCTTTACATATAATATCAAATATATGTTTATCTATATACTTTAAATATTATTTTAAGATATATTCCCTTCAGCGAGGAAGGGGATTCCTCGAAAACATGTTACAGTTCTAGGGATTCCAAGAGTTGAAAAAGTTTGACGATTGACCAATGTCCAGAAATGAGAAGTCTTTCATGGTCAAGATTCACTCTGCTGCTTTAACCCCCACCCCGAAAAAGAAAAAAAAAGAGCTAACATTTATTTTACCAGTTTTACGACTGTCACCCCTCGCTTATCCCCCCGCGTGTTCCCTTTCGCTGAAGGGGAGAATTTCATTGAAAAGGTTACCCGAGAGAGAAATTTATTGCCCATCTTGGGAGTCTTGAGACAAATATTTGTGCCAAAAATTTCGCAATAGCCAATGCCATCTAGATGTCATGTAAGGTGTTAAACTAATGGCCCGCCATCACCTTAAGGTATCCGAACACGTTGAAAATGACCAAATTCCGTCAAGATAGATATTTTTGTTTTCTCTTTTATTGAATAGAGCCATCTTTTGGCTTTACAAAACATATTTTGTTTTGTTTCTACTCTACCTAGAGGCCAAGCTACAATCAATTTTATTAAGTTAGAAAAACCGGAAGTGGGCATTTAAATTACTCGAAATCTATCATGGCAAGTCTGATTAGTCAAAATATTACAAATGTATTTCTATAAAACTTTTTTAACCTGATATTTATGCTATTTTCTAGAGAATGTACTAAAATATTTCTTATTGTATGAATATTTTTTTGAGTTAGGGCTTTTTATTTAAATAATGGACTCATAAAAAATGTGATTTTTCTTATAATGTGTACTCAATCAACTCTAAAATTTTCAAATTTTAATAAAACATTAAAATTTTAGTACATTCTCTAGATAAATACATCTAGATTGTTTTGGTAATACTTTTACTAAAATAAGTTTATTACTTTTTTTTAATTGCTTTGAAATTTTACAAAAATGTTGCTAAAATTTTTCTTATAATTAGGATTTTTGTGAAATTTAGGCAATTTATTTTAAATATTGTTAGTTAAATATTAGTATTTATTGGTATTGAGTCCTAAAAAAGCCTTTATAATGTTTAAATATGTTATTTTGTTAAAAAGTGCTCCGAACGTGTTCGGATACCTTAACCCTGGAGCAGGCGCTCACTCGATACTAATGGTCGAGCGGGGTTATTGAGTCACCCCAATCCTTTTTTTATAATTATTTTTATAGTACACAATAAAAATCGTAATTCTAGTGAATAATTTAATTAAGAGAAAATATACTCACCTACTTTCAAGAACCCAGAAAATATTTCGGAAAAAAAGTTATCACACCGGGAACACAGACAAAACAAGTTCCTTAAGAACGTAAAAAAACGTCTGTCACTCCCAAAAAAGAGGGAGATATGTGACAAATATATTTTACTTAACATTAAGATTGTCAAACAGGAGGATAGTGTCAGGGCCATTGGTTCAGTTTTGCCAGAATTACCTAATTCGTGCACTCTGTGCTCGGCGTGACCGCTCCCGGATTAAAAGTGTATTTATTACAATATGGATGTTCTAAAAAAATTATGTAAAACGTTTTTTATTATGCTTTATATATTTGGGAGTACTCATAATTATAAATGTCGGCCTAGTAATCCTTCAAACTTCCCTAAATGAAAAAACAAACAAATACATAAGAGCAGGGACGTAACTAACCGTGCAAGTAAGTTCGAAGGTCAAACCGCAGCAAATACATTCTGCTGCCTACGGCTGATGGCAATAATATATAACAGTGATGAAATTTTTATCTTCCTAAAAATTTTTTTGATTATGGGTCTGGGTTTTGTCTTTTTTCTCTGAAAGAGTAGCATTTTCGGTTTGAAAAGAAAACGTAATTAAAGAATCTCTCATCATGGGATTACAGCAATTCAAATAAAATGTTTTTTATTTGGTTATAGTATCAAAAATAGCTAAAAATAGAGGGTTTGAAGTAGAAGCTTTTATTTTTGATGACATGATATAGCACAAATATATATATATATATATATATATATATATATATATATATATATATATATATATATATATTCAGTGTAAATGTGTTTTTTTATATGTCAGAAAGTGTTTTGTTTTACTTCATTCCAGTAAATAAATTTTTTTTAATCTTTTATTTTCGATATGCCTGCGCCCCCTTGTACGTTTATCGCGCCCCCCAGGGAAGGTGCCCCGCAGTTTGAGAAACACTGTAGTAAGAAGAGATTCTTACGTTCTAGTTACGTATTCTAGTAGTAAGAAAAGATTCCTACGAGGCAGGTTCGTGGTGTCAGAGATTAGTTGCCTCCCTCTCTCTATATATAGGAGGTAAACTGAGTATCAAAATTACCTGCGGCGAATGGTATCCGCCTATATGGTGCCTTACTAAAAAAAGAGATACCTGCTTCCAGGAAATGTACTAGGTCTGCAATGGTTAATCACCAATCCACAGTGTGTCCATTGGAGATCTTGTTGTTTTTTCAACTTTCGTATACGTTTTGGTAGCCGCGGTAGCCGAGTGGTATAGGTATCGGATCGTGGCTTGCCTTGTCGCGAGTTCGAGCCCAGTACCACTAAAGACCCGCCGTAAATCTGTTGAGAGCTGAAACGTGCTCCCGTTGGTGTGGTGTGGTAGTTAGGAGAGGGGGTGCCAGCTCAGGTGTCGTCCACGTCACTTGACCATGGTTCAAAATTACGTTGTCCGTCGCCAAAAGCTCTCGTGTAGCTGAACAGTGCGACGTTAATATTCAATCAATCAATCAATTGTATACATTTTGATGTGTTGAGATTCTTCCACAAACTGTCTTTGTAGTAGCTTTGAGACTAGTATTTCGCCTGTTTTGTGGCATCTTCTTGCTCCTAGGCCAGGGATGGAGAACCAATGGCACGTGATACAATATTTTGGGCACGCCACCAAACAAAATCGTTTGCATTTTAGTTCAAAATATTTCCGTAACTGATTTTTCTATCAAGGAATTTTCAGCGAGATTTTCTCAGTTCAAAGAATTACAGGAAATACTCACATTTATTATGTACCCTGATGTGACTTTATTTGATAAATTGAACACGTCCCAATTCGTTGGCTTGAAATTGAAGAATTTGAAATGCAACTGATTGATTTCCAGTCAAATTCAATATAGATACAAAAACTTTTTGAAACAACAACAACAAAACATTTGAAACTGATTGAAACAGAAAGGTTAACAAGTAATATAAGTAAAAATGCCTGTAACGAAATTTTGGAAGCAGGTAATTCGACTCCAGACACATCTAACTGTTTGTAGAAGTTAGCTCAAGCTATTTAAACCATATTACACCTCATGCTATTTAAACCTATCTACACCTACGAGTCATTATTTTCAGAGATGAATAATATTAAGGACTCGTTTAGAAACCATGTGGCAGATGACTCCAATTTAGCGTGCATTCTGACAATATAAGTTATTTGTCATCTAATCTGCAACAACAGAAGTCACGCTAAGGAGTTACTTTATAATTTTAATGACAGGTATAACTAAAACATTTATTGCTTTATAGTGGAAAATGTACTTTTTTGTAGTAAATAAAGAGTTTTGAGAAAGAGAGTTATTAGTATTTAGTTTTATTATTTTTCCAATAATCACAAGTCAAAATTATTTGACGGCACGTCTATACCTCATTAAGCATTTCCTTAGAAAAAAATGGCACGTTGATCCATAAGGATTCGCCACCCCTGTCCTAAGCAGTGGTACATTCGCTTTAATTTTTTTTCTCTTTTTCCGCCCTAGGCACCTGCCTAAGGGGAAAATCGGCCCTGCCTGAAGACACCAATAAGAACATTTTCCGGACAAGCCATGAGAAAAATCCTGGAAAACGTCAATTTCGGCAAATATTTAAGGCTATCTTCGGTTAATGCAGGGGTGGCTCTAGGCCCGGACAAACCGGACCCCTGCCCGGGGCGGCATTTAGATAGATTTGAATTTTTTTTTTCCAAAAAATTGATATATTTTCTGAAATATTATTGGAAGTGAACTTGATATTTCATTTTTAACGTATCTTCCTTCCTTATTTTGTACTCTGTATATATGTTTAATGTCAGTTTAATTTTATTTATTGAAACTTAAGAATTCGAGGCGGGAGTACTTGTTTTAATCATGAAATTTCATAACTTTACACATTTTCCATTCGTAATATTCTCCCCATCCCGGAGTATGGTCACAACGGGCATTCCTTTCACCCATACGACATCCGATGTCAGCTATCCAAAAGGGGACAGGGGCAATAAGAGTTTTTTGGAGATAGAGAGTCACATGAGATGTTTTATTTTTTAGTCTTGAGTGTATTACTTTAAGATAAAATAAATGTTTATGATCCCCACTATCACCCACTCTTTTTAGAAGACATTGGCAAGCTGAAATGGACGATTCCTTCTATTATATCTTAGCTTCTCTTATAGGTAATTATGTCATTAATTTCGAATTGTTTTGTTGTTGTTGTTTTCTGATGCCACCTGTCTGACGCAGTCAGATCGAGGCCCACGAAATTCATCGTGGCATGGGCTAGAGGTACGCCTGTCGTTGGCCTTGAGCACCATACAGGTGACAGTACGATTTTAGCTCGGCGAAGTTCCCCGAAGGGACGATAGATGGCGACACGACCTCTATCTCCACCTCCACAATTTCTGCATCTAGACTGAAGGGGAGGGAAATATTCTCCAGTCCCTGCGCTCGTGATTAAGCCCACAAGACTACGAACCCACTGATTTAACGAGCACGTACTCCGTGTGTACTCGGTCGAATTGTTTTGTACTAGACTTAAATGTATATATATATATATATATATATATATATATATATATATGGGAGACAACAAGGGGTCCAAGACACATTTGTCTTTCTTCTCTTTTATTTAAACTTAACAAAATTTAATTAAAAAGGTAGCTATTCTAACAGATAGGTTTGAATGATGTGTCCACGGTAACGCCTGCTCGTGCACCTCCGTCTTTTTTTTTTTTTTTTTTTTGTTCTCTTCTCTTCAATAATGTCCAAGAGTTTTAAATTGGATTTGCTGCGCCTGCGCGCGAAGACTGTGCTTTGCTTTTGGCTGCATGCCACAACGGCCAGCTTGACTGTACGCTGTCCGCAGCGGTACGTCTTCCTTTTTTCCTTTCCATGGATACCAGAGGAGAATCTGAAACATACAAAAAAGACGGAACAGACAAGGACTATACGACAAATACACAAAGATTTAACATATCATAATTTTTCTGAACTAGACAGTTTCTCCATCATCTGAAGGCACCTCTTCGACATCCGGAAGGTTCAATAGGAAAACATTGTGTTTCACAGGCATGGCATGATTCTGAGATGACGATAGGACGCTAGGATGAACGGAATCATTTATTTTGCTATCTTGGTCTTTATCAGATCCATCACAGGCATAAGAACGCCTTTTTTAATAAGTTGATCTTTGGTTGAACGCATCGATATTTTCCTCTCTAGAGTTCTGGACGTCTGTTCAAAACGATCGCTCTTTTTCCTCCGTTTCCACTGCCAGGGCTGGAAGATTTTTCGGAGCATTGCAAACCGTCTATGTTTACTCTCCGTAGGTGAAAGGTTGGGTGATCGGGAGTTACATTCCACGGAACTCTTTTTCATGGCACCATTGACTTTCTTACACAATACTATATCAGAACATTTTTCTCTTATAATACTCAATTTTAACTTAGTACTCTTAATTTTATTACATTTATAATTCTTAATTAGAGAACTCAAATCATTTTTAGTATTAAAGTTTTTAACATGTGACAAATCATAACTAGAGTTTTCTATCACATTTGAAAAAGAAACCGCACCTAAAGAGGATTCACTTTCATTCAATAAAACATCGCTCTTTGCGTGGCCTAGTTTCTTTATTTCAGCATATACACTGGGATGTATAATAAATTCTTCGGTCAAGGTCGGTGATATTGCCGTTCGAACACTTAAACCGGGAGAGAGTTGATTGAGAAAGATTTATGGGTTTAACTTCTACCATTCGCTGTTCGCCAAAACACGAGCTTAATGTTATGATTTCTTCGGAAGGTTTGTGCACTCTAATTAGTGAGGAATTTAAAACTGGGATCTGGCAACCTGAATCAATCAAGGCTGTTACGTGCTGATTTTCCACAAAAATGTTTACATATTGAAGCTGTGCGAACTCATCGTTTTGTTTTTCGCTCTCGACTTTCAAAGTATTCGCGTTTTTTCTATTATGGATGTGGCTTAAAACGCTTCTCACAGTCTCTTGCGTAATGAGATGAATCACCGCATATATAGCAATTTTTTTTTCTCTTTCAAGATATTGGGGATAGTTATCTCTAATCTTTGGTTTAAAGTTTCGTGATCTATTTTTAAAGGGGTCGTCGGTATATCCACAAGCAATAAGAGTTTCCTTACATGATCCGCTTCTAGATTAAATATAAATATCGCACTCTTTAGCTAAATCGATAGGCCTAAACCAATCTTCTGCTTCTCGAATGCCAATATGAGTTGCGGTTTCCTTATTTAAAGTTTCAAATAATTTATCAGAAATTAAAAGATCACATAGAGATTCAAAGGAATTAACTTTTCTTAACGAACAATAATATTGGAAGTTTGCCGTCAATCTTGCAGCAAATTGGATGTAAGTCACGCCTGATGATTTTACAGCATAGTTCGATTTCTTTTTCTAATTGCGCTAGCTGTAGTTTCGCGAGCTCAATTTTCTGTTTTTCTAAAGTTGCCTCTCTTTCGTTTCGCGATACCCTCTCATCTATACAGTTTTTAATTAAAGTTTTAACGAAATCTGGATCACTTTCAAATGTACTACTGTTCTCAATTTTAGTCTTTAGTTTAGCTATGGTGTCAGTACTCTCCACAGTACCGTCTAGATCCTCAACAACTCTTATGAGATCCTCTTTAAGAGCGTTTTTATACATTTTAGAAAAATATGGAAAGATCCTACCTTTTTTTTCTAGCTCCCTTGTTGCTCGCACGTACGATGTATCCAATAATTGAAGAAAAGCTTCGATTCCACTGTGATTTCACCTCTTCGCAGGTAATATAGTTGAAATTGTTCGAATTGACACCTTTTCGCAGTGTAACGTCACGTCTCGAAAACAACAACATCTGGTGTCGGTTTCTTTGTAGGTTCGACGCCCACACGTGCAGCTTCAGATGCAGCGCAACCCCTGTTTGACCCCCCGAGGTTATAATTAACTACTAACCACAAACAAACTATGGAAATATGTCCAAATGATGTAGTGTGAAAGACGAAGTTTATCTACTGTAAGTACCAGAAGCAATAAAATTATTTATTTTGAAAAAAGATCGATTTCTTACTACCAAATGTGCATAATAAAATCATTAAAAAAACATTCAAATAAAGAGAGATTTTTAACAACCTCTCTCTTCAAAACATAGTTTTATTCTGAAATAAACAAATTAGGGATTATCCGAGCGCCTTGCGTAGCCAAAACAAAAAGGGTTCTTTCGCAAACAAAAGATAGATATATGCTGACGTGGGCTTTTTTGCAGCGCACACCAGAATTGCTTGCAGATGGCAGAATTTTTTCCTTACTTGACAAAGATCGTTATATTTTGGACATTTTTCACAATATCTTTATAAATTATAGCCTATGTGTTATTCTGATGTATAAGCTATATTACTGTAAAGTTTCATTAAAATCCATTCAGTTGTTTTTGCGTGAAAGACGCCCAAACATCCTCACAATTTTTCGTATTTATAATATATATCTAGATATAATAATAATATATATAAAATTGTTACGCTGCCTTTTTGCTCACAAGAATTACTCAAGTGTTTTCGGTGTGTATCCTTTTTAATTATAGTTTTTTTGCTTCGGAGAGAGGGGCGCAGCATTTTCTATTTTTGTCCGGGTTTGCTAGAGCTGGCCCCGGTTAATGTTAAAGAATAGGATTCGAATTCGCGGAATATTTTTTTCAGATATAAAAGTATTCAAACATTAATTATTATATTCTAGCCTATAGAAAATCACTTATTTTATCATATTACTAATTTTTACCCGAGTTGACACATTTTTCTTTTATAAAATGTGTTTCTCAATGTTTCTCCAATACCGTAATGCTAAATGAGCTATCTTTTTACTTATAAAAAAAATTAATTATTTATGGAATATTTTGAAATTTTAAAAACGCTATATTATAAACAAATGTATGAATTGCAATGTTACAAATTTTCATGAAAAGAGACATTTTTGTATTCGAAAATGTGTTTTGCGTTTTGCTCAAACTCTCGTACATATGGCGAAAACAGCCTTAAGGAATATTCTGACTATAAACATGTAAAATTACTAACAATTTGGGAGAATCTTAATGTTTACACAATATTACTCCTTATTGAATTGAAGTTTTAAATGAAAAATTTACATTTCTTTTTCAAAATGGTTTGGCATTTCTTGTGTTTACTTTTAATGTGTTGGAATCAAATTAGAATTTACTCATAAATAGCAATACTTATAGAATGACTAAAGCTTAATAATGCATATTCATTAAAATAGAAAACAATGAAATTGATATTCAATGCTACTCTAAAAAATAATATTAAATATATTATAAACTTATTAACAAATTATAAACTTATCACTAATATGTAGCTATTAAAAAATATAAATTAGTCCATTCACAATTCTTTATATCTTTTGGGGAATCAACTTTTAATTAAATAACTATCAATGTTAATATATAGAATCCTATTTTGTATTTTAAAACAATGAGTTATATTAAAGCATAAAAGAGTAAATAGTAATGCAATCATAATCGTTTTAAAAAAAAGTTCCTAAATTAAAACAAAATAATTTTTAACTTGCCTGACAAGTTGTTCTGATTTGAACAGATGGCTTGTACGTCACTTTCTTCTTCATTTCGGCTTAAACAAAGCCTTGAATAAAAAAATCATCATTCATTAAGAAATCCGGCTCAGTAAATGATATCTTGCTTACGAATTTATCGTCGAATAATTTTAATCCTTTCGATATATTTGCAGCAACACTTCGATTTCCAGTGGCACTGGAAAACTTCGCACTGTAATTTAATATTTCGTGCAAATTGAAATTTTTCAAAAGAAGCGGTTTCGAACCTATGCTATGAGCCATTCTTGTGAAAAAATATGAAATAAAGAACTACAAAATTAGTTAATAACTAAAATAACTAAGAGCTATATCTAAGTGAATCAAGAAATATAAATAAATATCCCAGCTAACACTAACGAAGCAGACGAATACTTAATTAGATAAATAAAGTAGAATAAAACAAAAATTATGTAAAAGAGTTGTGAAAAATATTTCCTAACAGATATATATTCTAAAATAATGCAAAAAATACAATGATATCATATGTTTTTAATTAGATAAAATTAATACACCAGAACGACGTCAACAAACGTATAGGAACCTAATGCTTTGAGATCGCACGTGTTGTTTATTGACGTTGGAATCACGTGATTACTGACTGGCGCCAGTCTGTCCATGAAGTTACTCCATTGAACATAAAACGGAGATTTGGGGCATTCGGATCAGCAAAGTGATCATAACCAGTGCCGTAACGCAGGGACGTCTTAAGACTTCTTGAGGCCCTGGGCCTCTGCACAAATGTGGGCTCCACCTATGACCCTAAAAGTAGACAGTACATAGCATACGTTGTTAAAACTTGTACAAAAAAATAACCTGAAACAAATAAATATGTATGACTTACAATCGCACGAACCGCCTCGACTGAATGAGTGCATGGTGGTAGGCCTTGACCAGTTGACAGACATATACGAAATTCTCAGTTTTTCGGAGAATTAATACAACCGGAAAAAAACATTTGAACGCGCGCGCGCGCGTAGAAATTATTCTAATCATGATCTTATTAAGGCTGAGTGGAGAATGCAACGAGGCTCCTATTGTGGCCGAGAACCTGGGCCTATGCCTGAAGATGTTCCTGGTGTAACGTACATACCCGCATCGCGGGGGGAGGCAGGATTCTAGGAAGTTCAAAGCCTGATTGACACCAAGAGTATGTACTTGACCAATTTTATTAAATATTAAAAACAAAACCTGCGAGACTTTCCAGGGGGCTCTAGTATTCTCCATTACGCCACTGGTCATAATACCAGGGGGTTTTTTTAAACAAATTTCACAACTGAATTACCCAATATGTAGTACCTGCAAAAACACATAAATAGTTTTGATCCCATTCTCTTACTCTGTGGTATAAAAATGTTACTGATAGGAAAATATAAAAGCATGTTAATCACTTAAAAATAGACCCACATAGCAAAATTTTACTTTAAAGAATACTGTTACCTAAGGCAGTAGTAAATCAACAATTATTTAGAGCTTTTATACAGAACATGAAATTTTTCAATATTTATTGATCTAGAGACATTTTTTCTTTTATAGAGTATGTTGATAAATATTCCATAAAAATGCACTAATCCGGGGGTGGGCAAACTTTTCCTGGATACTTCTAATTTTTTCCAAGGTGTTGCGGTCCACCTAGTGGCGTAGATGGCTAAGAAAAAGGTATTCAATGTTTATTATCATTTCATAATAAGTACGGAATATGCACTTACCTACATCATAACTACAATAAAATAAACTTGCGCTTTTAAAGCAAAACGTAAGATACAAACATAATAATAAGAGTATTTTCTTTCCGCGTGCTTCATATTCTCTCATCGAGATTTGGCAATAGCACTTGATGAATTTGCATTATTTTTCTGTTTTTTTTGTCACTATTTCGACTGGACTTGCTGCTAGTTTTTCTTTCTTTCACGAAACTCTTTTCCTCTTTGTGCATTTTATTTAGGCATTCTGACTAGAATTAATGATAATTCAACGTAAATAAAAAATTAAAGAAATAAATTAGCCACCGAACACATCGCCATGTAACCAACAATCTAAA
Source organism: Trichonephila clavipes (assembly GCA_019973935.1). NCBI lineage: Eukaryota > Metazoa > Arthropoda > Arachnida > Araneae > Nephilidae > Trichonephila > Trichonephila clavipes. The sequence continues at coordinate 73,056 of BMAU01019870.1, read as the reverse complement.
GAAAATTTCAAAAAGGCACGCTTTTGCTGCGAGAGCTATTTTGTCTACACCGTATTGCTCACACTGCAACTGATACGACCGTTGATAATGTCCCCTGGTCTAGGGGAAAAGGACCCTTAATCGGAAGGGGGAGGGGCAAGCTGACCAGTCGGAGATGTGGCAAATATCCAACTTTTTCACCGATATGACGTAAGTCACGCGGTGTCCCCGTTTTCCTCCTCTCTCTCTCTCCTTACCATGGCGACGATTCGGGGGCGGGGGAGGGCGAAGAGTACTTCCGTTCGCTTTTTGACTGTTACGCAAAACAACTGGCAATTTTCGCATTCACTCGCGAGCGCAAAAAAGTTTCACTTCAATAGCCACAAATACACTGCTGGCCACCGTAAATGCAACACCCTGAAGGAAGCATGCAAATAACTTGAAATTTACAATATGCATTAGCGGAGGTGAGATATGCAAATGATTAGAATTTCAGTGCAGACACACATCACGCGCGCCTGTGGCGCAACCACAAAGCGCTATTTAAGGCTTGGAGATTTCGACGATTTCAAGTTCGGCAATTGTGTTTTTCATGTGGTGTTTCCAAAAAACGATCAGTTATATCTCATAGAAAACAGCGACCAGCTTTTGATCAAGTATCCGAGTTCGCCAGAGGACGGATAGTGGCCTACCGAGATTGTGGATTACCTTTCATGGAAATCGGTAGTCGTGTTGGACGAAACCAAAAACTGTAATGCGTATATGTGACCGTTGGATGCAGGAGGATACAACGGACCGACGTGGTCGATCGCATCCACCGCAGTGCACCACTTTACGTGAGGCCAGGCAAATTGTGCGCATGGCAGTGACGGATTGCTCAGTCACATCACGAACCGTAGCACAACACACTGAGTCTGTAACGCCTCATTCAGTGTCTGCGCGTACCATTCGATGTCATTTACAGCAGAGTGGTTTGTCCGCAAGACGTCCATTGCTTGGTCTACCCTTGACGCAGAACTACAGACGTCACCGCCGCCAATTGTGCGATGAAAGAAGGATGTGAGCAGCAGAATGGAATGAAGTTGTCTTTACTGACGAGTCACGCATCTGTCTGCAACACCACGATGGTCGGATTCGAGTCTGGAGACAACGTGGAGAGAGGAGGCTAACAGCTGCGTTATGCACCGCCACACTGGTCCTGCACCGAGTATTATGGTATGGGGCGGTATTGGATATCACTCTCGCACTCCTCTAGTACGCATTGCCGGTACTTTAAACAGCCAGCGCTACATCTCCGAGGTGTTGGAGCCAGTTGTCCTTCCTTACCTTCAGGGCTTGGCCACAGCCATATTTCAACAGGATAATGCGCGACCACACGTGGCACGCATTGTCCAAAGGCTCTTCGTCAATCGCCAGATTGAATTGCTTCCCTTGCCGGCTTGCTTTCCGGATCTTTCGCCGATAGAAAACATGTGGTCCATGGTTGCTCAACGATTGGCCCAGATTACACCTCGAGCTGCAACACCAGATCAACTTTGGCGATGTGTGGAAGCTGCTAGGTCTGCCGTACCCCAAGAACACATGCAAAGTCTTTTTGAATCAATGCCGAGGCGTGTGGTAGCGGTGATCTCCAACAATGGCGGCTACTCTTGTCTACTGATTCTGGCAGGAACCACACTTCACAGAAGTCTATAAATTTAATCATTTGATACTTGGTCAACATGTTATCTGCAAAATAAATTTTGTTGTGCTATTTCTTGGTGTTGCATTTACGGTAGCCATCAGTGTATAAGAGTATCAAATGATGAATTTGTTACGAAACATTTCAAAATACATTAAAAAATAAAACATTTTCTTCTAAAATTAGTGCTCATATTTAGTCAATCTTAAGTATTTCGGTATATATATATAATTAATAACTCCTAATCTCAAGCAGGAACCCTAAATGTCTTGACGGTCCACCGCGATCAACTTAATTCCCACCCATGCACTAATCAATCAACCTGATATTCAAAAAATATTTATGAAAATATTACATCTTCTGTAAAAAAGAAAAAGCTAATCATTATTTTAAATGATCTCTTTAAGATGAATAATAGCCTGTGTCGCTTGACAGCACTTACAACCAATAAAAAGGGGAAAAAATATGAACATATTTTTTAAAAAATTTAGATGTGTGTGTCTCTCATTATAAAATTTTTTTTTATCTTACGAACTTAAAAATTATCATTATCTGTAATAACATGTAAAGTTAGTCATATTCTTCTCTTGCTGCATGTCTTCATAAGCACATATAATTGAGTTTTTTCCCCACCATCTCTGTTACTCTGATCCATAAGTGAATAATCTTCCATTCCATACCTAGATTGTTTGAGCTATATTTTTCTTAAATGGCTTCTGAATTAAGTCGCATTTAATTTTACCTCTGCCATATTTTTACTATCCACTCATACTATTTTTAGACTAGTATGATGTAATTTAGTCCCCCCCCTTATGTGTAAATGTTTTACTTTTAAATATTCAAATATCCCATTGTTGTTTCATATATCCTTAGAAAGGCTTATTTTAGACCTCAAAATATTTCCCACACATTTTGCTATAAAATTATGCAGCCTGACTACAGCAAATATTCAGTTTCAGGAAAAATAGAACAGACAAGCAAATAAGAAATTTGTAAATCATTCACTTTTACTAATAATACAGTATCAATACTGTAAATCAGTGGCCTTCAAACTGTGTTCCAAGGAGCTCTGGGGTTCCACAAATCACAATGAAAAAACTCGGAAAAGAAAATTATAAATGTGTATGAAAAATGTGGATTCACGTTCTCTCTGAAGTTTGTATAGTTACAAATATCTAAAACTCATCTTGTTCAATAAAACTGATAATTTTATTGTACGTAATAACTTCATTTTGCAGCACTTTTTATACTTTTACTGTAATATGATAAAAAAAAAACATTTTATCTTTATATATACTACTTATTAAATTCTGAATGTTCTATTGTTTACCATCCAGTGTTTCACGAAATAATATTAAACTCGTAAGCACATCTTGCAAAACTAAACAGCTTCCTATTAGAAAATGCACATTTTCGCATTTGGTGGAAAAAACACCTATAAAGAAGAGGGAACAACTTATCGACATATCAATAGATTCGATGTTAAAATCTAAGCAAAAACAGCTTTTAAATTTTGGGTTGCAAGTTCATTAAAAATACCCAGTGGTTATCACACAGCTATAAACATTTTAATGCCATTAAGAACAATGCATTTATGTAAAAAATATTTCTCAATGTGAGTGGCTACAAAAACAAAGTATAAAAACAAATTAAATTCAGAATATGTAATGCGATTGCAGATAATCTCAATAAACCTAGACTTCGAAAGTTTGCGTGAAAAAAAAATACTAACACATATCCCAGTTGTTAAAATATAATATAGTATAATATACATGGGTAGGTGACATTTGGATCACAAATTAATAATAAGCCAATTATATAAAAATTGTTTAATAACAATTGCAATACTTTTTTTTCATAAAACAAAGATATATTCTTTCAAGTAGGGAATGGCGTTCCACAAAAACACCTCATAAGCCTAGGAGTAACGAGAGTTGAAAAAGTTTGAAGAGCACAGCTGCAAATGATAACATTAATACCAATTTTTCCTAAAACATGTTTTAAAAATTGATAAATTTGCACACACATGCATCCTTTTTCATTTATATATATAAATGCCAAAATGCAATTTCATAAGAAAATTGAGAATGACAAGCTTTATTTAACAATTTTTATTTATATTCATTGCATACACAGAAACACTAAAAATTTACATTTAACAGCCAAATACTTTTCTCTTGTATACAACTTTCATTCATTAACACAATTACTACATCTGGGGGAACTATTCTTCTCATTAAGGTCTCTACAAATTAACACAGTGCAAATTTTATATACAGTAAACTCTTGACTAATCATATCTCAATTTCTATATTGACATGTCTCATTTTTCATAAGCTACAAACTACTTAGGTACACTTTGCATTTTCTTTCCCATTTCGAAATCAATGTTTTGACATAATTGAACTAGGTTAAAATTAAAATACTGCAAGGGTTTTTTTTTATGAGGATCATTTTTATGTCATTTAAAGTTAAGGTATTTTATTAAAAAAATTTCCCTGTAAATAAAATATCTTCAACATGACTTAAAAAAAAGAATATTTTTAATTCTTATTTATCACCACAGATTTAGAAGATGGTATTCATATTCAATCAGAAGAAAAAGTGTCTCCACTGTAAAACTAAGTCAAGAACATCTACAACTCTTTATATTAAATTTAAAAAACATTTTCTTAATGAACAAAGCTGAGCAGTAGGGAAAAAAATGTATGTCTAGATATTGTAATTTACTAGAATCATCATTGCAAAAGTTTACTTAATGATTATATTATCAGAAAGAAAAGAACTAAGTAGAGTGAGACTCATTCCTTTTACTTGTGAAATGTATTAGACATAATTTCTTCTGATGAAAATTTCGAACTGGTTCATAAACACAGCCCTAATTATTATCAGATAGCAATAATGATTTACACATTTTTTAAAACTTGTTATTTTTTTCACCACAATAAAATGAATTTAAGTTTTAATATATAATTCACTGTTTTAGTTTTTGTGTGCAATTTATGTAGAACGCATCCACTACATAAAATGAAATTTTTACACAGTTTATATATCGGTAATGATGCACCATTATAATAGTATTTATCACATTATTCACAGAATAACTTTCACATAAACTTTAATATGAGCATTAATCAAATGCATTGAATACATCATTCCTTTAGAGTAGGTTTTTTTCATTAGACAAAATACAAACATAAATAAAATCTTTGTGGAGTCGGTTTAGACAAGAGTTTACTACATATATATTTCTTGTGAATACACATATAAATGGCAACCTTTAGAATAGTCAGCAGCACCAATATAAAAATATAATCGGCAGGAAAATTTTCTTAAAATATACAGTTTATATTTTATTTATTGAATGTAACATATCACAGGAGTCCACTGCTTTACATCTGACACACATTTGTTGAGACTAGCACCAAAGGCACACAATGTAATGAGGAGCCCCCTTAGTCAAAAAAATGCTCCCAACGCTCATGAAAGCAGGTAGAGAGAGGGACTTTCATTATGAGCGCTGCATAATTAATAAACATCTGATAATTTACAAGTTTATCACATATATCAAACTGCATAACATAAGCAGTTTCGTCATTTCGACTTAGCTTGTAACAGATATATCAAACTGCAAGTTTGAATAAAACAATCTAGTTCGCGCGTAAATCATTAACAAACAAAACGGTCATAGAAAGATCTCTTCCAAAATTTGAAATCAAACAACAACAGAAAGAAACTAAGTGAATTACAAACATTTATGTTACAACAGGTTTCTACTTACTTCTTTTTAAAAAAAATTTAAACTGCAATATTCAGCAAAGAATATAGATACTTAAAATAGCTACAGAATGGTTTACATACATTAAAGTAATTAATTCTATAATATTTTATGCCTGAAAATGTCATTATTTCAAAGATGTTACATTTTGAAGAATATATTTTTAAATCACAAAATAAATTATTAAAACCTTTAGTTCCAATAGCAATAATAAATGTTAAAAAAAATAATGACAATCAGAAAATTAGATTCAATACAAATGCATAAAAAAGGGAGCGAAAAAATGGTGAAGCAAAAGACATAATTCTAAAAACCTGTAAATAATTTCCAAATGTTAATCTTAGCATATATTATCACTAGTTAAATGGTATAAGATAAAATTATGCACAATAAAACAAATTTTAAATAGAATTTTCAATTTAAAGTAGTAACATAAGAAAACTATGTACAAAAATTTTCAAACAAAAAAAATCATTACATTCATACAACTAAAAAAATAAAATCCAAGAAAACATTTGAAATATTGATTAGAGATGAAAACTGAGTAAATTAATTATTACAGAAAGCTTTTTAAAACAAGTACTTCCTGTAATTATCTAAGTGCACAGATGTTACTGATTTAAATCTACAATTTATTCTAAAGATTAGACAATTGGACATTACAAACAAAAAGTGCAATTCAGTAAAGTATAAATTTTAAAAATATGTATTTACAGTTCTTAAGTATAAAAAGAAAGAATTTTTTTTTCTAGTACATTTTTTTGGCACAAGTAGATGAAGTTTAAAGAGGGAGGGAAGTTGAGCTTAATTGCATTTTCTATTGTGAAGAACTATATTACTTTACATAAATACCTGTATATAGGAAATTAATATTAAATAACTACCAATCTAATTGTATACAAACACATTATGAAATCTAAAAAATCATTTGTTTCAGCCTATTACTACAAAATTTCTTTAAAATATAGAGATACATTGAACAAAAGAGAAAAAGAAACCCAATTCATATTTCACAATATGATTTATGAATTTATGTTGAATAGAAATCATACTTAAAGAAACAAAGAATAAAGTTAGATTTAGCTAGAGATAAAAAGAAAATATTACACAATTTTACAACACTACAATAATTTGAATATCATTTTCACATGCCCAAGAAACTAATTCACATTTTTGGACCATTCTAATTATTTTTTAAAATTAATCTGTATATTATACTAATGGCATGAATCTAAATGGAAAGGTAGTCAAATGCTATTTTAGTTATGCCTTTTTATAGAAACTAGATCTCTATCTGGAGAAAACACAAATACCAAAATTTTATTGCAATTTCCTCAAAACTATCATTTTGCTGATTCATGACATTTGCACATGATAATTTTGTTAGTATTATGTGCAATTATTTTTGTAATTAAAACAAATACATATTCTTAAAAATTTCCTAACATTTAACTAACATTGTGTTATAACGAGTTTATAATAATTTAAATACACTCTTAAACTACATGATTGAATAATTATATCCTTCACAAACTAGTATTTATGTAAACAAAATCAATTAAATCATCTAGTTCCATGAATGTAAGCATAAAGAAAGGTTACAATCATTTGAATATCATTTGTACTTTTAAATTATTGAAAGGGGAATAATATTGGCTTATTCACGAAGTATTTTACAAATTCAGATATGATTGTATCATGCTTTTCATTTAATTCAAAAACCTGAGTTTCATGTTACTTCACCCTGAGATTTTAAGATGTTTATACACATTACTATTTTCTTAAAAAGTACTCTTTTGTAAATCATACATAAACATTCTTTCAAGCAGTGAGCATTAAATGATGCAATTTAAAAATATAATATATAGAAAGTAATCCAGTTAAAAAAAGCTTTTATACAAATCTTCAATTATTCCATTAAGAATACAAAAAATTTAAACAAATATCACCTCAGTTTTTTCAAGAAATATATTCTCTATATGGGGGGTCGTACTGGTATTTTAATAGAAATTTAAGGCAATAAATTAAAATATACATAATTTAATGTATCATACTAGGTATTAAATTTAATACATTTGAAACATTTTTGTGAATTTTCAATCAAAACGTTTCATGTTCTACCAATAGTGAAATTCTGTTACTCAAATTATGAGTTAAAAATTTAACCCAAACTTTATATTCAATACTAACAAGTTCACTCTCTCGTACTTGCACATTTAAAGCCTTTTGACTGCAAGAAATATGAAATTTCAAAAATATTTATGTCATTCAAAACAAAGAAAAAATTCAATGGAAAAAACAGCTTTATACTTAAAAGAAAATACATGTAAAAATTAAAATTTATGATTCAGTATCAATATAAAGTGTTCTTACATTTTAAGTACATAGAGCCAAAATGAATTCTACAGTTAAAATTGAAAATATAGTTGGAGGTGGAGCTCCAAAATGTTAAATCTACCAAAATTATAATGCCAGAGCAATTAAAATTAATCGCTACATTCATTCCTAAAAAAATTATTTTCAAAATTCCTTTCTTTTGTACTAAACGAAAATTTTAAATCTTTTCAGCCAAACTTTTTGATTACAGAAGCTGCAACACAATTACTTAAAAATATCTTTAAATTATAACCCAAAAAATTAAAAATAACTGAACATATATATATCATATAACATAAAATAAGTTCATATAAAAACAGTATTCTTAATCGTAATTGGAATTCAGAGAAACATTTTCACGAAATTTTAATGAAATCATTTCATAAATGCATGTTTTCTTTCAATTCTTTAGTGTTTGTACACAGTATAACAAAAAGCTGAATATAACAAATTTTTAGTTGGTCTTCCAAGACAAAAATTTAAATTTTGGAAACTGAAGCAGAATTATGTATTTAAAGTTTTTGCTGAAGAGTTAATTTAGGACATTTATATTTTTCAGGAAAGCCAAGTACGACTCCCTCAAAAAAGATACTTTTAGAAAAAATTACTGACAATTTAAAAATTTATACAGAAATACAAACTGACTAAATATTTTGGTTATGTCAGAGAAAACAATCAATGACAGTATAATCAATCACAGTGAACAGTTACAAAAACAAATATCAAAAGAAAATAATTTTAATATACTTACAACAGTCTAAGAAAAAATTATTTTCATTATAAAGTTAAAAAAAGTACTTTTATTAGAAATGTACATTAAAGAGAATACTAATATCCACATTAATAACTCACAAAGAACTTTAAAAAAGAAGCTTGAAAAACTTTATCATTTGAAAAACATTTGAGCAAGAACCTGCATCATTTTATGTACTTGATCAACAGAAAATTAACTTAATAAAATTATAAATAAACCAAAACAATTAAACAACTTACGAAAAGAAAACAAAGGATGCATGAGTATGTATTCCACTAATCGGAATGGGTACATGCAAAAGGGGCTCCTTATAAACAGTAAAAATTCTGCACTAGCCAACTTTTGTTGACCCATTTGACTCGACGTATGTGGTGAGGGTCGACAAAGCAGCTGTTGTGATTAGTGAATCACGAAACCAGCATTTGGCATCCTCTACAGTTGTGGTTGATACTTCTTCTGATATTTCATACTCTTCTTGATTTTCTTTCAAAGTAAATTCTGCTAGTGATGTAGAAGCTACACAAGCTGTGGAACCATCTTCAACCTGCCACGTCTGTGTTACATTGGAGTCGACTATCACTTCCTGTTCCACCATGACAAATTCTTGGGGTTGAGTGACTAAAACAATCACATTGTTTCCAAGCCACCCAACATTCTCAGGGGTTACATCTGCTACTATGACTGACGAATTGTCACATAGATTTATTGATTTGCTTTCATCCTGGATTAGAACAATATCAGAAGCAGGAACAGCTAGTTGAACTTGGGTAAGGTTCACAGTACTAGTGTCTAATACATAAGTCATTTGACCAGCTGGGTTTACGGATAAATATCGTGGGGCCATGTCGGTTGACATACCCATAATGTTCTTCAGTGCCCCTAAAGCACTGATAATTAGTTTTGTGCACTTGGTCGTTAAAGCTCACTGAAAGCTTTCCAGAATAATTCAGGCTGTAAGACAGAAGGAAAAGTTTAACAAAGCAAATAAACCAGAAATGGCATACCTATAACATTATTTAAGTAAAATCAAATATGTTCTCTATACATACAAAAAAAATTTACAGTAATTACATTTTTATGAATTTTCCCATTTTTGCAATGGTACTTACATATTATCGCAACAATCACCACCTCTATTAATAATTTGCTAAGTTAGCACCCCTGATTTCCTATGTGTCCTAAACACTGAATTGGCAACCAGGTATTTCGTTTCATATAATGTCACCAATAGGTTGTAATAATAAGTAAGAACCAAGACAAATTTGAAATTTTTAAGAAAATATTTAAAATCTGAAATGTTCCAAAATTTTAACCGTTTTATAATAAAAAGCCTTTTAACCAGACATGACTGCCTTTGTGCTCATCTGTTTCGTTTTAATTTAGTGATTTCACCTATCTGCGTTTTGTGTGACACTGGACAAGACATGACTGCCGCTCATTTGGACGAGTGCTCTGCACTGAATGATCTTAACTGCATTGTAAAAAGGTATTGGAGAGCCCGTTGCCTAATGACCTGATGGTCAATGGCCTGGCATTTGTAAAATAAATAATAAAAAGCAGCAAAAAATTAAAAGATTATAAATTCTGATTAACATGTTAATTCTTAGTTTTTGTAAAACTGAAATATTGTTCACAACTGTTGCACTTAGAAGCGACATAAAGACTATAGGTAAAACCTTGTTAATGTGAACTATGTTTAAATGACAAGGAAAACTTAGTAGGAAACCATTCAACATGCATTGGCTAGGCTATGTAAAAGGTATTTAACAGATTCCGGACCATAATTCGAGAGCCACAAGCTCATGACCATGGCTACTGCAACCTAAATTTTATAAAAGAATTTTCATTGGTTTTCTTGATACTAAAAATTTATAATTCTCACTTTTATATAAATCACTTAAAATAGAAAATAATCTTTTACAAATTTTAGGCACTTTCAAACAGTAGCATGAGAACACGAGAGACAGACACTCATCTATCTCTTTTTTAAAGCATTCAATTTTCACAGGAAGGAGGAGCCTTCAACTGTAATTCAAATTTCATTATTTTTTCAATTTATCTTTAAACATAATTTTTTTAAAGTTGTGTGTGTGTGTGAACAGTTCTTATTCAATGAATTGTTAGATCCTGGATGTTATGCATATTTTGAACTTTTTAATCAACAATAAAAAAAATTATCCATTTCATAATTGATTTAAACATCCCAATATAATGAAAACCAATTTTCCACTTAATCCTATTCATTTTCAAAATAATTTATATGATTGCTTTTATTCTATTTAGATATTAATAAGAATGTTAGAATATTTACATGTCATGCATAGCTCTCGTACATTAAAAAATATACTCTTGGGAAAATATTTAAAGCCAACATGTATTTTAAGGAATGTAATGCAAAATTGGAAAAATGATATTTGCTACACAATATATTTACAAATATATTCTGCATACATTATAATGTCACTCAAACTTGATCAAAAATAAAAATGCATTTCAAAGAATTTCACATGAAAATCCCGTCTATATTTCAATTATAATGTACTTGGCCAACAAAAGTCTAATATGAATTTATATATTTAATATACATCATGCATACTTTTATCAATTTGTCATTTTTACAAAAACATAGAAAATAACTTAACATGTTTTTATACAAATTACTTAATGCTTGCAAATATAACTACCCCTCCCCCTTCGACATCTTGTTTTCGCACGTCCTTTTGTTTATGCATTATTTACTTAAGTATCGGAATCTAATTTTCTCCAAAAACTTTTCAAAAATAAAAATTATCCATTTCTGTCTTAAATTTCAAGCCAAAGTGGATTCTAAATTTTGCAACAAAAATTCATACTTAACCCCTTAACTGCCGATTAAAAGTTAAGCGATTCGCTATCCACTGCCGCCGTTTTTCACATAGGCATGTATGCAGTGTATTGGAGGGGGGAAAAAGCATAAATATAAGCAAAACTTTCTCTAAAATAAGTAAATGTTTTGCAAACACTGTCAACATCATTTTATTGCATTCCAAAACCTTTAGAATAGTTTTACTGATAGCAGCACAAAGAAAAGGATTGTAGATCTCCGGCTTATAACGTGCACCCCCTTTTTTAGGAAGAAACCTAAAACATACATGCACAATGCACTTATGTTTTGAAGTCATTTACTCAAGATATTTTTCCAAACTTTAGAAAAAATAGTATACATTTAAAACTACAATCTTTCAAGTTCATAAAGAACTTCATTTCTTTTAAATAAACAGTATTTTGATACAGATAAAAGTTTAATTTTTTTCTATGCTCATCTTCTCTTTATCTTTAATGTTCTCATTTTTATATCCGATGTATAAAGCGCACCTGTAAATTTCGATCTTATTTTTTGTGTTAAAAGTGTGCGTTATATGCTGGATTTTATGGTATGTACCTCAGGGGCATTTAACGCACCAGTTGAATGAGACATTATATATATATATATATATGCCGGTAGTTGAGGAGTTAATACTAATTCAAAAATAAAGAGAAGATTTAAGTAGATTATTAGCTTTAAAATTTTGACTTTTACTCCCATCCAGATGAAATCTGAGGTGTACATTGTTTGAATTTATTCAATTATAAGGGTGATAAAAATTCTTATCAAACTTTCTGTTCTATCACCAAACAATATAATTTTAGAAATGAATTTTAATTTAAAATGTTAAATTTAACACCTTGCAGTGAAGTTCTATTCCAAAAAGCAAACTCTTTGACATTCACCTACAGCATAGGTCCCCAACCTTTGCTGAACTGGTGTCCCCTTTTCTAGTCAATATTTCAATACCGCCCCTTCCTTTATCTGTACAAGAGATATTTCATGTGACATTGGACAAAATGTGAAAAGTTTTCATTTAATATCTAAAATTTAAAATTTACTATATCATTCAATTTAATGTAGGTCTGAATATAATGATAATCTAAGTTTTTCATCCACTTCCCGAACTACCGAAATAGGTGAATTTTCGCACACGTGATAGAAATTATTTAAGTACATACACACAATCAACATAAGGTAACCAGTATTAATGTTTACTTTTGTTAGTACATAATCAACATGTTTTTGTAGTCTTTTTTAGACTATAAATGGTTAATCTACCCACGATCCTACGTGCCATCTCAATGCTCTAATTTTCTTTGGGTCTTTTACTGCCCCCGAAAGCCTCAAACACCCACAAGGGGGCGTTATCGCCCACGTTGAGAATCTATGACCTACAGTATAAAAATCGTCATCCAAGCAGTACATGTATGATGAGAATTGAAATATTTAATGACAGTTATAAAAATGATAGAAATGGTTACAAACTTAAAATAATATTGTGAGTAAAGTACAATCAAATATTGGGAAAATCATGAGGGAAAAAGAACATTGAGGGCATGCTGAAGAAACCCACAAATGAGTGGCAATTACTAACTGTATAGTCAGCATTTACTTCAATAAATTTAATTTAAATATGCAAGTACGTAAATTCCAATAGTTAAACATTCATATTGATGTTTTCTTTTCCCTGTCTGCAGACAATAGAAAATGCTGCTCTGTTTAGTTCCCATTTACAGTAGAACGTCGTTTATCCGGACGTTCATTATCTGGAGTGTCAAATATCCAAACCAGTTTTTTTTCTCATGTCAACTACATGTACTGTATATGAATATGTTTTCGAACAGTACAATGCTCAACAGTTGTTTCGTGTTAGGCCAAAAGTGATGGAAAAACCATAGGTCAGAGATATTTGGGGAATTTCAGTTGTGTAATTTGGTAAACAGCTGCGTGGAATATTAGGTCAGTTTGTTTCCAAGTGAAGGGGTGTATATGTTCTTTTGTTGAGTTGTGAACTGCTATGGCTTCAAATTCAAAAGGGAAGCGCAACGTCTTGAACATAGAGAGACAAAACTTGAAATATTGAACCGTCTCACGAAGGGAGAAAATGGAGCGCAGCAACAAAATGAAAGTAGCAAGGGTTCCATCAAATGTTGACGCATTTTCTGTGTTAAACACAGTGGTGCAGTGGTACGAACAACAATAAGGGTGCTGTCCTACTGAGCTACTGCTGCTACTCAAGAGAATCTGAGACCTTGCAGCAAAAAACCGAAGGTGTACAATGGTACAGCAAAAAATAAGTGATTATTTTCCACAATAAAGGTAAAATTACGACATTTTGCACTTATTTTGCTTTTTCTTCAAGCAATTTCCCACATGTGATGATTTTCAATAATTGTACAGTGTCCGGTTTCATATACTGCATGGATCACATTCAGTTTTCGGGTATCTCTGAACAATCGCGTATCCGAACAGTGTCTGGTTCAATCGATTCGGATAAACGACATTCTACAGTAATAGAAAAAATAATCAAATGTGTACATGTCTACAAATTTTAGTGTAAAATTTTTAAAAATGTAAATTTTGGTTTGGGAATATTAATAAAAAATTAACAAAAGAACAGTTTTTGAAAAGATATAAAATTAGTAAGAAAATTATCTAAAATATATATAATAAAAATGGTAATTACAGTACCAAATGACAAAAATCAAAATAACCATATTATAATATTATCGCCTTACTTCGGGAATATCAAAAAATAGAAGATTAATATTTCAAGCAAATTTTTTAGAATAAATAATTTAAATATAAAACATAGCATGATACAAATATTTTAAAAATAAAATGAAAATTTCACAAAAGTATTTTGATGAGAAATATACTCAGAGAGCACATTTCTTCTCTATTGAAATAATTTATGAAAGTTCATACATATTAAGATAAATTTGAAAGTATATATACACAGTAACATACAAGTAATGACTTTACACTAAAGAGGCTTTAATTTAAAAAAATGTAAAATTACTCTTTTTTTTATTATATTTATACAAAAAATTACACACAGAAGTTAACTATCAAGTTAGAAATTGATATCAAAACTATAATCAAGCAATAACTGAAGTATATGAATGTCTTAAAATTCTTTATATAAGCTTTATAGATAGAATATATCAACAAGCATATCATCGATTTAAAGATAAAGCAGCAGCTCCTTTTTTTATGTTAAATTTATGAAAAGATATGAGTAATTGATACTTATTTTTTTCTTCTTTAAGTAGGTAATAATTCAACACTTTATTTTCTTACATTGCTGCAGAATTATTTCCATAAATGAAACTAAAAAGGGAGGTGGTATCCTATATTTTTTAAATCCATCCAATGGAATCCACAATCAAATTTAGATGCCCAAGATGCCTTTTCGAATTAAACATTTTACAGGACTGAAATAAATGAACAGCCTGGTTAACTATAAGTCCGCCTTATCAATGATCAATCAAACACTAAAGACAACGCACACATCATTACTAAAAGAACAAATGAAAGAAAAATAATGAGGAATTTCCTCTTTAATCTCCCCAATTGCCCCAAAAGCAGTGCTATATAGCTGCCTTTTATCTCGCGACTAAGCATGATTGCTTATATGTACATCTTTGCTGACTCAGATTAGTGGATAGCCATGCCTGCTTCCTCTGCCGCAGTGGTACGATGACGTATGCAGATAATTTCCCCGACTATTCAGCTCACATGAAGAACTGCATCTCTTGCCAATCCTGGGAGGCTAGAGATTGTTTGAACAATTTTACTTCTTGATTCTATGTTTCTCATGTGCTAATGCTTTATTCAGATCCTGTATTTGATGTTATATTTTATATTTCTGTTTCCTGTGTTCAACTTATTCTGTATTCTTATTCTTATTCAATTTTTCACTGTATTTTTGTCTTCTTTTGATCTCTGTTCGGCATATGGATAATGTCTGTATCACTTATTGCATAAGAAATTTAAAAAAAAAAAAAAAAAAGAGTAAATGACCACAATGTATCATTACTGTCATCAGATTTTGCTACACAAAAGTCTGTGTGATTCATGCATTTAATCACATTACAGCAGATGCTTTAGTCCTTGTACATTTATACTGCTTGGTAATGCCAGACTTTGGAAACATTTTCTCCAAAAAGAAACCTAGCATGATTGGCTACAATCAAATAGGACATTATGTACTACAAGAAATGATACAAACAACACACTTCAGCCATGATTATATTTGACAGGACATCACCCTTCAACAAAATCAAACAAAAACAATCTAATTTTGAGCAACTGCCACTTAATTTATCATTTCAGAGGAACTTTGGAGTTCTCATTTGACAGGCCACCATGTCAAATTCATATGTACGATATACCTCCCAAAATGCACACATCTTCCCCTTTGGAGATGTGTTAATATAATCAAATTACATTTATAATATTCTTTATATGTTTGAAAACATACCATTTTGCCTTGTTAGACATTTGGTAATAAACAAAGAAAATAACTCATAAGGCAGTGTGACATTTGGGAAAATTAATGGTAGGGAGAAAGTTAAGAAATTAAATAATTGATTTATTTACATCTCAGCTATTAATTACAATATATTTTCATTTTAAATATAAATTATTCATACTAAAGAGTGTTTTTTCCCCAGGTATAGAAGTTTAAGTTAACATTACTTTCCAAGATTTAACAGCTGTCAAGTGATTTATTCTCAGTTTGGTTTGGCAATTCATCAAAACGATCATCAAGCAAGGCATAAATTCGTCGAATGGGCCCAAAACGAGATTGCCGTTGTTCCCGATTTTCATAAGCGAATTTTGTTTAGCGATGAAGCGCACTTCTGGTTGAATGGCTACGTCAACAAACAAAACTGCCACATTTGGAGTGAAGCTAATCCACAAGTGTATGTCGAAACACCGTTACATCCAGAAAAACTGACTGTTTGGTGCGCTTTATGGGCTGGTGGAATCATTGGTCCGTACTTCTTCAAAAACGATGAAGGCCACACCGTTACAGTCAATGGTGATCGGTATAGAGCCATGATTACTAACTTTTCATTCCTGAATTGAACAATCATGATGTCCAGGAGCTGTGGTTCCAACAAGACGGCACAACATGTCACACAGCTCGTGCCACAATTGATTTATTGAAAGACACGTTTGGTGACCGCCTAATTTCACGTTTTGGACCTGTGAATTGGCCTCCAAGATCTTGTGATTTAACACCGCTAGACTATTATCTGTGGGGCTATGTAAAGTCATTGGTCTATGCGGATAAGCCACAAATGCTTGACCATTTGGAAGACAACATTCGCTGTGTTATTGCCGATATACGGCCACAAATGTTGGAAAAAGTCATCGAAAATTGGATGTCCAGATTGGACTACACCGAGCCAGTCGTGGCAGTCATATGCCAGAAATCATATTTAAAATGTAATGCCACAAGATTATCTTTCGAATAAAAAAAAATTCATGTCAATCGAATAATACATCGTTGTTTTATTGCAATTTAAAGTTCTATACCTCTAAAAAAACACCCTTTATTAATTATTTCAATTCTGCAGAATAAGTTCTTTGTGAGGGAGGAGATAAACACAACCGAGCTTCTTGGTGGATTCAAATGGACTCCCTTCTCCACTGTCCTGGGGTGGGGACACCCCGACACCTCAAAATTTAGCAGGGGTTTCTGGCCAGTGGGTAAAATGGCATTTTACTCTTGGTCATCGGTTTTCAGAGCGATGTCAGAAGAACAGACTCCGGAATATTTAGGGGTGCAAATGTGGATGTGAAAGGTGTTATACTATCGGCATAAAGAAGCCGATTTTTCAGCTGTGTGATGCAAAAACATCAGATACAAATAAGTGCAAATAGAAAATGAGTAATTACCAAAAGCTACCACAATGAAAGAAAAATGTTTTACCTAATGAAACCACACTTCCATATGAGTTAAAAAACAACAGCTAACTAAATACAATACATGGGCGAAAGAAAAACATGAATTTTTTAAAAACCTAATCGCAACAAGTACTACACTTTTCATCTACTTGCTGTGAATATAAAATGATAAAGATCTGTAGGTGTGAAAATAGTCACCAGATGACCGAAATTTTAAAATGCATAAAAATGAATGATCTAGGCGTAAAACCAAAAAGCATAAATTTCGCGTTATTTGTAATAAAAATTGGCAGGTATGTAGTATGAATTTTCTTTTTAGATACAAATCTATTTTCTGTAAATTGAACATTCTAATAAAGTAATTTACACTTCAGAATAGTGCAGTAGGCATTTTAACATGACAACATTGTTTCTCCTCGTTGAAAAATAGATTTTCATTTGCACATGTGCATCACTGCAACTGTATAAACTTAGTTAAAATTTCAGACAAGATACCTATCATACAGCAAAAAGAAAAGAAACACGTTCACCTGTAATTTAGTATTATAATAAACAAAAGTTTGTAGTTATATTTTAAATAAAAAAATAGATATTTATGATAATAAAATTACAAAATATATTTATTTAAAACATTTAAATAACACCTTCCTTCTACAAAAATATAATTTATTCCTGCAAGACAATTTTTCTGATAAACATGGATATTTCAAAAGGAAAAAGTTTTCCCAACCTTAAAAACAATTTATTAGAAATCAGTATAAAGAATTCTATAATAATGCCCTCCCTCAAAACTAATTCAAATACAAGTACTTTTTTTTTTACAAAAAAGTTAAGTCTCAAAAAGTTGCAGAGGCAAAGAAAAAGAAAGAAAAATACGTAATGCATTACATCTAAATTCAATATATACAGCTAAAATATATATATATATATATGTAAGGCAGTCATACTTCAGACATAGAAAAATATTACTACATGAATAAAAAATTCGGAAATGTATTTCATATGACCTACATTGATAGGTTTTTATATCCTATAGTAAACAATATATTTAAAAAACGAGTAGTATAACCAGAAATTCTAGTACAAAGTTCCAGTAAGTTCATGAAACAATTCCAACAAGTAATGTGTGATCCTTGACAAATTATTACAATATTCAAAAAATTTGGGATAATAATGAATATGCTTAAAATGTAAATTTCGATTTATATCTCATGGTGCATTTGAAAATATGAAACAAACTTTCAAAGGAGAAAATGCATCAAATATTATTTTCATTCAACTTATTTTCCATGAGAAATATCACATAACTAAAATTTCTTAAAGATGTCAAGAACAACTTCAATTTATAAATACATAAGCAATTGTGTCCAGCGATCGAAATTGTTTCCTTTTTCCAGACACAGAAGACAAACGGCTACGTCTGTTTTAAACTTTCAGAATATATTAAAGTTTTATAAGACTATAAGATGTTGAGAAGCATCAATCTTAAAAAAAGATATAAATTATGTAACCTAACTTTTAAAAAAAACAATAAAGGAAAACAAATCTCAAGCAGTAAGTACCCCGTGCTTATGATAATACACTAGATAAATTTTACAAACACGTTTCTTTTTATCTATATGACAATGATTTGCTCATTTTTCACATTGTTTTTATTTATTTTAATAAGTCACGAGAAAAATAATTAACAAAACTCAAAATTTTAATTAATACAATTTTTATGAAACACTTAATAATTACCAAAGTATTAAATTCGCAAAATGCTATCAAACCCAAAAAAATTACAGTTTTGCTAACATTCAATTATTCAACAGATAAACGCACGCAATTTCTTAAAACAATACATCAAGGTAAAATTATAAATACCATTCTGCTATGACGTAATAGATTTACCTATTTCTCTCCCATTTATTTCACAACCACGACGTCAACCCACGATGAAATCGAAGTCGAAGTAATAAGAAAAGAAAACTAAACTGTTACATTAAATATCATTTGACACAATTAATGCAAAATTTTTTCAGAAAGATACTTCCAGATAAATATTCTATGGGACAAAAGTCAAATGGATGCGTAAAATATATAAAATCTTTACATTTATATTTCAGATTTTTCAATTTTGATTCACGTTTTTTTATTTATTTATTATTATTAGCACGTTCACTTGCGAACTATATACAGTGTCCTAATCAAATGTCCTTAATTTCAACGGTCGATTAAAAAAATTTAACGGTGATATGTTGGTGGTATATTAGGCAAAACTGGCAATTGAATTCTCAGATTTTGATGGCAATTTTTTTCCCCGCGTATGACGCACGTGCCAGAGTCGAACAAGTAAACGGGAA
This sequence comes from Trichonephila clavipes, assembly GCA_019973935.1. Lineage (NCBI taxonomy): Eukaryota > Metazoa > Arthropoda > Arachnida > Araneae > Nephilidae > Trichonephila > Trichonephila clavipes. The sequence continues at coordinate 53,373 of BMAU01019870.1, read as the reverse complement.
AATGGCGTCACCGCAAGGTAAAGCTCAAGTTGTTCTCTGGTTTAGAATATTTGGAACAATTTATAGAAAAAATTCACCTCATGCTAACAGCATTAAAAAGGAGTAAAAGAAACGTTCCTCGATGAAGCAATATTTCTTTAGAGAAACACTATGAACACACACGACTGCAGAACTTTGCTTTTCCCCATATTACAGTCATAGGAAATTTTTTTCTTCCTGAGACTTTTGTGATGATAAATATTCATCAAGACATGTAACAAATTTACGCAATATCTTAAAAGTAGCATTTAAAACTCAGTGTTATTTTCCAACATGATAGGGCCTTTCCTCATTGGGGCAGGGATGTTTGAGCATTTTAGGATACCACTTTTCAACTTGATGGATAGGATACGAATGTCTGGTCACCAAGATCTCCAAACGTCCCTCCAGCACAATGATGTACACAAAAATAGGGTTTGTGAGTTCACCCCCCTTCCCCAAACCAGCAAATTTTTCATTATAGAGGTTACCACTCGTTGCTTTCGTTTATGTATTTTTTGGAATTTATTCACCCACCCCCCATACGAGGGGCCTGCGTAGAGAGAGGCTACTACTCCAAAACAGACTTTTTTCCTCTTGGGGTTACGTCGCAAAAACAGTTTACTCCAAGAAGATCCGTGATTTTGAAGACGTTTGAGGTTAATAGCCATTTTATGTCAAAAGTCATTGAACTTTTCATTTTTCCCAGCAAAATTGTTCTGGAACAACTTCATTAATCTTTTTATTCTTAGATATTTGTTAATTGACATTCAATCGATCCAAACATTTAACAATATATTTTGACTTAAGCACCTAATTATTATTAGTTTTCAATGAAAAAAAATGGAACTCCACTGTATTTAGAAATTTCAAACAATGGAGGATTTCAAAACCACTCATAGTAAATTGCTCTCTCACTCGCTTTTGAATAATACATGCACTTATCCTATTTGATACTCCCCAAAATTTTAGCAGTAATAAATCACTAAATAAAGTTTTATTTATCGAATTCAGCTCAGCAAATGCTTTTTTTTTTATTTCTAATGTAGATGACAATTCCGAGACAAATACCCTAATTCCATACATAGATCCAAAAGTTATAAAAATACAATAATAATGCAATAGAATATACAATAAAATTTAAACAGAAAAGTCTGAAGTGCAATTAAGAGCTTCACAAAAAGAAAACTCTATACGATAAAAGTTATATATAAAAAGGTTAAAACTGTGCTTCTCAAACTTTCAACATTTGCGACCCAGTTTTCAATTTTCTTCACGCCCTCCTCCATAAAATAATAATGTATTGAATTTAATAATAATGCACTTTAACGGTAAAGCTACAATACAATACGACTTTAATTATAAACTTTACTAATTATCAAGTTAAATATTAAGTTTTGTATATGACAAGCCCAGGGGAGTCACTAGTAATTACAAAACTTGTTTTTAATTGAATATTGATAATTTAATTATCAAATACTTTGTGCAGCACTGATACATTTGTAAGTATTGTATATTATATCAGCATGGATCTGTATTTCATTTTTTTATTGTATCAGAATGTATTTTGCTCTGCTTCATTTTCAGTAAATTGATAAGTATTTTAAAGCTTTTATTTTCGATATGCTCTCGCCCCCAAGTAGAGCTAAAACTACAATAAGTCTCTAATTATAATCCACACAAATTATCAAGATAAGTATTAAATTTTGTATATAACAAGCCCATGGGAGTCAATAGTAATTATTAAACTTGTTCTTAACTTAATATTGATAAACTAATTATCAAATACACTTAACAATACCGATACATTTATAAGTATCTTACATCATTTCAAGTGTGTATTTTATTATTTATTAAGTCAGAGTGTATTTTGATTTGCATCCTTGCAGTAAATTAATAATTTGTTAAAAAAAATTTTCTTCTCGACTTTTTGATATGTTTGTCACCCCCACGTGTGGTTATGACGCCCCCTAGGGAGCACGCTCCACAGTTTGAGAAACGCAGGGTTAAAAATAAGATTCAGTCTCCCAATCTGCTTAACAGGTCTCTAGCCTCCCAGTATCATGTAAAAACGTTGTTCTGAGAGAGCGCTGTGCAAACGAGGCGATGCCCAGTGTTCATCACCACATGATTGCAACAAAGGTGACAGTCCGTTAATGACGTCCCCTTTATTTATTTGTTGTGACTCGTGGAACCCCTCGGCATGTATCGTAGTACTCCAGGGTTCCGTGAAACACAGTTTGAAGACCACTGTTGTGTAGTGTATACTTTCTCAGTGGGTGAAAAATCCGGAATTGCCATTTGATATTTAACGTTGCTCTACAAAGCAACAAGAGGGCTATTGATCACAAACCTCGTAATTTTGAATCTAGGTCGAGTGACGAGAAGGACACCTGAGCTGGCATTCCTCTTTCCTAACTACCACATCAGCGGGAGGAATGACATCATCTACATGGCGTGTCTTTAGTGATAACAGGACTCGAGCCCACGACACTCCAGCCACGTGCTCGTGACTATAACCACTAAGCTACCGCGGTTATTAGGAATAGCAAAAACACTAGTGAAAAGGTTAAGGGAGTTAGAATTAGATTTGAATTGTCGGTATGTGACAAAAGGGTAGCAATATGAAACGGAAATATAAAGGTATAAGATCTAGAATAATTACTATAAACCTATCACCTTGCCAATCATCTCTTAATTTTTTTATATATATATATATATATATATATATATATATATATATATATATATATATATATATATATATATATATATATATATATATATATATAGTTTATGATCCCACTTCTAGTAGTATGCACTATAAAAATTGGGACTGGATATTTCAATGCTTATTTTCTACATGTAGAAAGTTGGGAAATTTTACTAAAGCATTTTTAAGCATTACTCTAAGACAATCTTGCGATACCCGTTGGAAAGCTAAAATAGATTCGGTTAAAGCAATGTATATACAGTTTGAACAAACTCGTAATAACTTAGAAGAATTCATTAATTAAAAATTTATTGGATTTGATACAAAAAATGCCAATCATTTTTAATAGTATGGCGAGCAATATTGTCTAAAATTGACACTATCAATGAACTATTTCAAACAAAAACATTTGTTCTCGATATTTGTCCAAAAACTTAGGAAAAAAAATTAACATGTATTCAGATGAAGTAAAAGTGCAAGAATATGATTTCTATATTTAAGAATATTTTCCAGAATAATTTTTCCTATTGAAAATGGTCATTTAAAGCATTTCATCGCAAATACTTGTAATCTCAGATCCATCTCAGTTTATTATACCTAATTTTCGTTTTTGTGACTGAATGACCGGCATTTCCAATATTATACATAAGTTTGATCCAACTTTAGGCAAATTCTCTTTTTTTATTCCTTTGACTTTCACTACAAGTCATTTAGCTGTTGAAAAGATGGAGTTTCTTTTATTAACTTCACCTTAAGTAGAAGTAAATTTATTACAGCGTCATGAAAATTTTTTGTTTTTATAAAATGAGATATTTGTGAGGATAATCGGTTCTTTCAAAGAAATGGCTATTAACTCATACTTTTACTACTGAAGCCAGTTAGAAAAATTATTTTTATGGGACAAAGCAATTTTAATTATTTATTTATTTTTTATTATCCCAAACAATCAGTTCCGGTCACTTTATATTTTTAATTCAAATAATTTGAATTGATTTATGTAAGAGTTACGATGTTAGTTAAATATCTTTTTAAATTACCACACAATTATTACAAATTTTGCATAATTCTTAATAACATAAAAATACAACTTTTAATAAGGGTCGAGTGAGTGAATATTAACGTCGCACTTTTTCGTTAATCGATGACTTTTGGCAACCGATCTTCTAATTACGAACCATAATCAGGCGACGAGAATGATACCTGAGCTAACCCCACTCTATTAATTTCCACACCGCACCAACTGGAGGAGGTTTGAACATAGGCATGTGGCAGCGGTAGCCGAGTGGTTAAGGTATCGGATCGTGGCTGGCCTTGTCACGAGTTCAAGCCCAGTACCACTAAAGACCCGCCGTGTATGGGCGCGATGCACGTTATATTTGTCCAGAGCTCAAACGTCCCCCCGTTGGTGTGGTGAGGTAGTTAGGAGAGAGGGGGTGCCAGCTCAGGTGTCGTCCACGTCACTTGACCATGGTTCAAAATTACGTTGTCCGTCGCCAAAAGCCCTCATGTAGCTGTACACAGTGCGACGTTAATATTCACTCACTCTCTTTTCATAGTTCCTGTGTACGCCGAGATTCGAATAGTTACGCATTCCTCGAATTCTGAATTGCATCGTTCATAAAAGTGTCGCATAACAATATACCTGACATATTCTATGTTGTACATGTAAATGAAAATTCAAGTTTTAAGTCACATGCTGTCATTAATTTTAGTAACAATAATAATAATTTGATGTATAATGTCATTAAATAACAATAAGAGGTTAACTTCTACAGTCCGTCAAAAAAGTATTGGGACACACTACCAGTTCATAGATTTTTATCGTAATATTTTACTTAAACATACAGATGAAACGAAAAAAAAAGAAGCAAACGTTATTTTGTTAAATACAAATAGTAATAATTTGAACAAAACTCATACATTAATGCAATTATGGTTAAAATTAAAAATAAAAGAGAGATCGAGTTAAAAAAACGTGCTCAAAAAGTATTGGGACACTTCCCAGTAAATTAAGACAGTGCTTCTCAAACTTTCAATACTGGCGCCCCCTTTTCAATCACGATTTTTATCGCACCCCCCTTATACATTAATAATGTACTGAATGCAATAATACTGCACTTTGACGCTAAAGCAACAATCTTTATTATAAACCGTACAAATTAATGACGTAAGTATTAAATTTTGTATATGTTACTTTTAAGCAAAAAAAAAAAAATAAATAAATAAAGTAATAGGATAATTATTGTTATTTTTCCTTGCTCTAATTTTTAAATTGGAACATATTGCAAAATGCGGTGGTTGCTTAGAAGACAAAATATAGATATCAGCTAAATGTAGAAAAAGAACTCAGAGGGTCAATTTCTAATCATAAGCATTCCTTTGAAAAACTTTGCTCTGTAAGACAAGCCCACGGAAGTCGCTAATACTTATTAAACTTGTTCTTAATTTAGTATTAATTAATTAGTTATAAAATACTCTGTGCAGCACTGATACATTAAAAGTATACCGGCTGAAGTACCCGCTCTTTGCACAAGTTCTTTTATAAGAAAATAAAACATTATTGATATAATCGCTTAATTGTAAGGAGAGTAAAGCCAAGTGTGCGACAATGTTTACAAAAATGTAAAATGATTTTTTTGAAATGATTGCTAAAATTATAATTAGTTTTAAGCGAACTGTAATTTTAAGCCTCAAAGAATTAGCACTTAGAATTGATGTTGAATAATGAACAATAAAAAAAATTCTGATGAAGAATAATTGTATTATTTTTAATATTTAAAGCGAAAAGACTTCAACATGTTTTAACCCTGGAGCAGGCGCGCACTCGATACTAATGGTCCAGCGGAGTTATTGAGTCATCCCAGTCCTTTTTTCATAATTATTTTTATAGTACACAATAAAAATCGTAATTCTAGTGAATAATTTAATTAAGAGAAAATATACTCACCCCTACTTTCAAGAACCCAGAAAATATTTCGGAAAAAAAGTTATCACACCGGGAACTCAGACAAAACAAGTTCCTTAAGATCGTAAAAAAACGTCTGTCACTCCCAAAAAAGAGGGAGAGAGATATGTGACAAATATATTTTACTTAACATTAAGATTGTCAAACAGGAGGATAGTGTCAGGGCCATTGGTTCAGTTTTGCCAGAATTACCTAATTCGTGCACTCTGTGCTTGGCGTGACCGCTCCCGGATTAAAAATGTATTTATTACAATATGGATGTTCTAAAAAAATTATGTAAAACGTTTTTCATTATGCTTGGCTTAGTAATCCTTTAAACCTCCCTAAATGAAAAAACAAATACATAAGAGCAGGGACGTAACTAACCGTACAAGTAAGCTCGAAGGTCAAACCGCAGCAAATGCATTCTGATGCCTACAGCTGAGGGCAATAATATATAACAGTGATGAACCTTTTATCTTCCTAAATTTTTTTTTGATTATGACTCTGGATTTTGTCTTTCCTCTGAAAGAGTAGCATTTTCGCTTTGAAAAGAAAACGTAATAGAAAAATCTCTCATCATGGGATTACAGCAAATCGAATAAAACGTTTTTTATTTGGTTATAGTATCAAAGATAGCTAAAAAATGAGGTTTTGAAGTAGAAGCTTTTATTTTTGATGATGTAAAATCGCAGATAATATATATATATATATATATTATTTCCGTGTAAATGTGTATAGTTTTTATAATGTCAGAAATTATTTTGTTTTACTTCGTTTTAGTAAATAAATTTTTTTTAAACTTTTATTTTCGATATGCTCGCGCCCCCCTAGGGGGCGCGCCCCACACTTTGAGAAACACTGAATTAAGAAAAACAATTCAAACTTCGGAATTAATATCTTGTTGGGCCCTTCTTGCTTTTTGTGACCTCTCGAAGTCCGTTTGGCATTTATTGGATCAATTTTTTGCAAAACGATCTATCGATTTTGGTCCACTCTTCGACCAAATATTTTCTCAAATCCTGCTTGTTAGAAATTTGGTGCTCATATAGTTTTTGCTGCAAATAATCTCACACATGTTCAATGGGATTAAAGTCTGTACTTTGTGCAGGAGTTTTAATAACTTTAGGACAGTGGTAGAGGACCCATTACTTGCAAATATCTGCAGTATGTCACTGGTCATTATCTTGGTACAATTTAAAATATCCTGGGATTACCAGCTTGCTCGCACTTTGCTTTAAATTTTGCTTGAAAATGTCAAGATATAGACATATTTATTCATTATACCATTAATAAAATGTAAGTTCCCGAAACCAGAGCTTGCCAAGCAGTTCCAAACAATTTGGTCATCCCTTCCATATTTGACAGTAGGCCGTAAATTTTTGACATGCATTGCTGTATTTGATTTCCACCAAACTTTTTGCTTGCCATCCGATCCGAAAATGTTATATTTGCTTTCATAAACAAAAATTATATTTTCCCAATATTCTGTTGGCTGCCTTACATACATTTTAGCAAATGCCAACCTAGCTTGTCTATTTGCTTTGGTGATGTAAGGCTTTTTTTAGGTACTCTGCCATGATACGTATGTTTTCTTAAAACTTTTCTGATAGTTTCAGGATTTACTGATTTCCTGAACCTACTTTTACATTTTTAATGCACTAGTTCTGAAGTAATGTGTACTTGTCTCACAATCCACCTTTCTTCACGTTCTTCAAATATCCTTGAACGCCCTGATCTTTGCCTGTTTTCAACACTGTTTGTTTTCTTGAACCTGTTAATAATGTTAAAAACAGTAGACTTACTCAATTTCTAAACGTTGGAGATTGTTAGGATAGTACATAAGCAACAAAAATAAAAAAAATATATCTTACGTACCTGCTTCCTCAACATACTCATTTTTGGCATGATTTTTAAATCACGCCAAATTGGTATGTTGCGGCCAGTCTGTTATAGTAGTATTATTGCAAACTGTTGGTGAAATTATACAAAATGAAGCACATGATTGCCAATTCAACGCATACAAAGTTGGGATTGCCAAAGTGGCGAGTTGTCTTGTACGTTGCCGATTAAGAAATAATACGTTAGTACTAAATAAAAAAATTATCTAAAGTATATATATCTTGAGCATAAAAATAAAATGAAAAATGAAGTACAATACTAACATTAACTGACATAAAAAGAACTGAACTAACTTTATCAATGCAAAAGCATAATTTGAAAAAATAAGGTACTTACATATAACCACAACCTATTGGCGACATTATATGAAACAAAGCACAACTCACAATTCAGCATATATATGACATGCGAAATCGGGGTTGCCAACTTGGCAAGTTATTTTGAACATTGGCGATTGTTAAGATAGTACATAAGTACCAAAAATAATTTATCTTACGACTACCTGCTTCCTCAACAGATATTTAAGCCATTTGTCTGTTTTGCTCATTCTCTGATGCCTATTCCAGTTTGATATGTAATTACTACCAACACTGCTTTCTCTTGGGCAGTATAATTACCCAAAATTGATTTTCTGCAAGGCAATTTTATACACTGAAGCCAATAGTATACCCTTAAAGGTTAAAATAAAGACACATAAAATTGCAATATATTATTAATTTCATACTATCTAAAACAGATAACGAAAATGGAACTTATGTTAGTTATGTACTATACTTATGTTAACCACAGTAATAAGAACTGAAATACCCCCCATTTAGAATAAGAAGTTTTAGTTTGTCAAAATTATAACCTTCGCATTCTAAAGAAATAAATAAATTCTCCGAAAAAATACTGAAATTGTAAGTTGTAATTTTTAAGCAAAATCACACACATAAACATCTCGCGATAATACCTAAATGTTGCCAAAACAACAAAACAAAATTTTAGTTGTTAAAAGAAAAATCCTTAAAAAAATGATTTATTCGAAAAATAATCCTAATTAAATATCAAAGAATAGAAAAATTGAATAAAAATTCCAACCGATTAACATAGCTACAGTAAAAATATGTAATAATCTTGAAAAACTGCATGTAAAGTATAAATTGTCCACTTAGTGAGAAACGTGACATCATATGACGTCATAACACTGGAAAATCACTTAAAAATCAAATTTTAAAAAATTCGGAAAGAATTATGAACGCCAAACCTATTTAAGAACCTTTTTCGTGTAATTTTGTGCACGTGTACCAAATTTCACGTTATTTGGTTTTCTGGATCTTGAGTTATAAGGGAACAGACAAACAGACAACAAATGCGTCTTATATATATATATAGATATATACTACGTTATTTTATAATGCTGGCCATCGTAAATGCAACATCTTGAAGGAAGCATGCAAGTAACATGAAATTTACAACATGCATTAGCGGAGGTGAAATATGCAAATGATTAGAATTTCAGCGCAGACACACATTACGCGCGCCTGTGGCGCCACCTCAAAGCGCTATTTAAGGCTTGGAGATTTCGACAATTTCAAGTTCGGCAATTGCGCTTTTCTTGTGGTGTTTTCAAAAAACAATCAGTTATGTCTCGTAGAAAACAGCAATCAGCTTTTGATCAAGTATCCGAGTTCGACCGAGGAAGGATAGTGGCCTACCGAGATTGTGGATTATCTTTCAGGGATATCGGTAGTCGTGTTGGACAAAACTAAACAACTGTAATGCGAATATGTGATCGTTGGCATTCACCTCAGTGCACCACTTCACGTGAAGACAGGCCAATTGTGCGCATGGCAGTGACGGATCGCTCAGTCACCTCACGAACCGTAGCACAGCACAACGCATCATTCAGTGACTGCGCGTACCATTCGACGCCGTTTACAGCAGATTTGTCTGCCCGCAAGACGTCCATTGCTTGGCCTACCCTTGACGCAGAACTACAGACGTCTCTGCCGCCAATGGTATGATGAAAGAAGGATGTGGGTGGCTGAATGGAATGAAGTTGTCTTTATTGACGAGTCACGCATCTGTCTGCAACACCCCGATGACCGGATTCGAGTCTGGAGACACCGTGGGGAGAGGATGCTGAACAGCTGCGTTATGAACCGCCACACTGGTCCTGCACTGGTTATTATGGTATGGCGCGGTATTGGATATCCCTCTCGCACTCCTCTAGTGCGCATTGCCGGTACTTTAAACAGCCAGCGCTACTTCACCGAGTTGTTGGAGCTTGTTGTCCTTCCTTACCTTCAGGTCTTGGCCACAGCCATATTTCAACAGGATAATGCACGACCACACGTGGCACGCATTTTACAATGCTTCTCTTCGTCAATCACCAGATTGAATTGCTTTCCTGGCCGGCTCGCTCTCCGGATCTTTCCCCTATAGGAAACATGTGGCCTTTGGTTGCTCAACTATTGACCCAGATTACACCCCAGCTTCCACACCAGATCAACTTTGGCAACATGTGGAAATTGCTGGGTCTGCTGTACCCCAAGAGCACATCCAAAATCTGCCGAGGCGTGTGGCAGCGGTGATCTCCAACAATGGCGGCTAATCTGGCTACTGATTCTGGCAGGAACCACACTTCACAGAAGTCTATAAATGTAATCATTTGATACTTGGTCAACCATGTTATCTACAAAATAAATTTTGTTGTGCTATCTCTTGTCTTTCTTGGTGTGGCATTTACGGCGGCCAGCAGTGTATTTAAAAGACCAATTTTAAAAATGAAACTTTATAAAGAATTAATTTAAATTCTTTTTCTTAGACATGATCCATAAAAAGATAATTATATACTTATGAAAAAAATTAAACCTTAATCACTTATTTAGACTTATTCTATGCTGCATATGTAAAGTAAAATTCAAGTTTTGATTCATACAGTTATAGATTTTAGTAACAACAATATTATTAATACCATTACATTGCAGTCAGAGATTAGCTCCTATATGATATAATTATCGGTTCAAACGATTTTTGTCTCATAGAAAATGACAAGCTATTTTACAACCTTCTTCAGTTGGAAAAAACGTATTAAAAAATTAGAGATTTACAGACATTATTAGTTTCTGTTTTAGGCCTTTACAAATTTTAAATGTGTTTTTCTCAGATTTTCGTTTTGGAAGATATGAAACAGTTTTCTATTCAATATATAAAAATTTTTTTCTTTTCAAGATAATCTTGAAATTTTTTGAAAATGCTTATATAGATATATATGTTATATTAAAGTTTTATAAAACTTTAGATCTGAAAACTCTAGCTATTTTTTAAAACATTTAAGTGAATATTTTAAAAATGTTCATATTTCTTCCAGGTTTCCAAATTTAACAATATTCATGCTTTTTCTCGGATTATCTATAAGAACAATTATTAAAATTCAACAAGGAAATAGGTTTTCAATTCCATGCCAACTTAAGGAAGCGTAATAAAATGGAAGCTTAATTTGGAAATTAATTCGATGAATATAATATAGTCGGCCCTCCATTTTGCGAAACTCTATCTTGCAAATTTCTCTATTTCAAGAACTTTTCCCTGGAACCAAGAACATTTTATGATTTTCTTCCTCAAATAACCTCCAAATAGCTAAGTGCATTTTCCATTTATCGAACTTTTTCTCTTCGGATTTGATTTTTTTTCTCTCTGTTTTTGAAATATTTCTGGACCTTCGTGTGATGTAATGAGCAAGTAAAATCATTTGAAACGATTAGACTTGAATTGTGAGAAAAATATACGCCTGATGAAGTATTTCGTGCAATGCAAAGATGCGAGGAATGAGAGAAAACATTTTTTTCTAAAACGAAAACACTCAAACAAAATTAATAGATTTCACCACTAATTAAATTGAAGGGCACGCATTCTTAAAATTACTGGTCATAAAATATGCATGTTTAAAATTACTTGTAGGCTTAAAATTGGAAAATGTTATTATGTTACACTTATTGGTAAGCTAATTTAAATTTTGCAAAGCTAGCAGTGAAATTTATGTGTCGAGGAGGCATGAAGACGAAAAACAGTTTCTTAAAATTGGCCTTTAATAATCAATCATAAAGTCACTACGCTCGTTACTGGAGCGATAAAATCAATAAATCCAAAAGCAACATTACCAGTGACATCCGATTCGAACCGTCTTCTAATATTGTAAAACTAATTTTCAAATCTAAAATGGTGATGCAACCTGCAGTTGCATTGCCAACCAGTTGTTCTCTCCCTCTAAGAGTTAAACCACTCACATACTTCTTATATTTCCGTTTCTCCTTCCTTTTCTAAAACTAACATGAGCCGAGTTTAAATACTAGCTCGATTTGCATGGCAGTTGCTGCCAACCTCAAATCACGAAACTCAAAAAGATCGGGTTCGAATCGGTGTGCTTACTTTCATTGAGATCATGGAACGGGATTGGAAAAACAACACAATGAGATCATAAAATTTTGGATCCGACTTTTTAAATGTCTAACAATCGGCCCCCTTTTTCCAATCTCGCACCATTATCTCTTACAAATCAGTAAATTAATTTTAATCACATGTTATACAATTTAACACAAAAAAATACATTTTATTCACAATCTTTATTGTAATAAACAAACTAATATTTTAATCTTAAAGAAATAAAGTCTTATTCTCTAAAAAGAAATAATTTTCTACAAAATTGTAACAATTTTTCCTTTACCATGGGTTTGGTAAAAATGTCCGCCAAATTATTTTTGGTACCTATATATTTAATTTGGAAAACCTTGTCGTATATCAAATTCCTTAGAAAATGATAACGAACACCGATATGTTTTGTTCTACAATTTTCTACCGGTGACTTTGAATAACTTATAGCAGCTTGATTATCACAAAACATTACATTTTCACTTAATTCCAAATTTAAACTTTTATTATCAATTACATTCTTTAGCCAAATGAATTCCTTAGCTGCTTCTGTTAAACTAACATACTCAGCTTCCATGGTCGACAGACTAACGGATTTTTGCTTGAAAGTTCGCCATGAAATTGGAGTTTCGTCTATAAAAGTTATGAACCCTCCCATCGACACTCGATCATCCCTATTTGTAGCAAAATCTGAGTCTGAATAACATCTTAGTTTTAATGATTTAACTTTTGAAAGTTCTAATTTGTATTCTTGAAATACCTCGTCAAATGACTCACCTCGTAATTGTGTGTTACCTCGCACAACTAAGCGGGCCTTGTATCTAACAATTTTATTATTTTCATCATATTTAATGGTATAAACCCAACGGTTTTCTAAAATTTTTATATTATCCGGATGATCAACTAAAACCCAAACTTTACGTTCCATCATTACGTTAATTTCTTTATCCATTGCATCACGCCATTTAGATGCGTCTCTGCATCTTATCGCCTGTTTGTAACAGTTAGGAATAGTTACTTCAACCATAAGAGCTTCTTGTTGCTCTGACAAATCTGAAAATCCCTGGGATTCGATATTATCTTTTTCTAAAATTAAATAAACTAGGATCATACTTAATATTATGCCTCTTACAGTATCTCTCTATTTCGTTAAAAGATTTCAATCGGGTTGCTTCCCCTTCTATACTATAATATACGTTAGATCCAGTTACTTTCCTACCTATATTTCGAATCCACTTAACCTCTGTACATGGGATCAAGTTATGATTATCGGAAGATACACCTGGCTTTTTCAGATGTTGAGGGCGTTTCCGTACTTGTCTTTGAAACTAAACGACTCGTTAATGAATCTTTTACTCTATCAAAATCATCCTCATCATCATAATAATCAGGAAGATTTAAATTATATCCAAGGTTACTATTAACTTTTTGTCTAAAATTAATTCCCTCTTATTTTCATCGAATCTTACATTAATAGTCTCGACTAATTTATTTTCATCTATCAACCATATTCTATAACCCTTAGTACGTTGTGCGTATCCCATCATAATTCCCATTTTCGCACGCATATCGAATTTTTTTCTAATTTGTTTTGGCACACCAGCATATGCCAAACATCCAAAAGGTTTTAGATGCAATACCGATGGTTTTCTACCTGAATATTTTTCGAAAGGCGTTTTGTTACTGTCTTTGTGACAAATTCGATTCCACGCATAAGTGAAACAAAGTAATGCTTCTCCCCAAAACTTATGGGGAACTTCACTAGACTTAAGCAATATTTTGATGCCATCTAGAGCGGTTAAATTGAATCTCTCCGCGACCCCATTCATTTCTGGCGTATATGAATTTGTTATCTCATGCTTTATACCCAGTTCTGTCAAGAAATTATCCATATCCTTATTACAAAATTCTAGTCCGCCATCAGTTCTAACTGCTATCACCTTTTTACTTAGAAAACGTTCTGCTCGTTTCTGAAATCTTATAAACGTATGAAATACGTCAGATTTATTTCGGATGGGAAATACAGTCACCTTTCTTGAATAATCGTCAATTATACTCAAGAAATATTTATTACCGCCTTGGCTTTCAGTTGGCATTGGACCACAGAGGTCCATATGCAACAATTCCAATGGACGTTTTGATCTTACGGCCCCCGTCTTTTTGAATGACACTCTCTTGGACTTTGCTAATTTACACGGTATACAATGAGTCTTACCATTATCATTTAAGCGTGGAGACCTTTTACACTATCATTTTTACTAGTTTTTACCAAGTAATCGTTATTAACATGACAAAAGCGTTGATGCCATATTTCTATTGATCCGTTTTTTGTTTTAGCGGTTACATCACTAAAAACTAATTTCTTTACTCTTTGGTATAATATAATGATCTGGCTTAAAAAATACAAATGTTCATGGCGTGTCGCCGAAAACAATTTTATCCAGTCTTTATTAAAAACATTAATTTTACCTTTAGTACCCACAAAATGCGCACCTTTACTTTCTAATCTGGAACCGGATAGTAAATTTCTCCTCAACTTAGGATTAAATAAAACATCAGTCAAAGTTATTTCATGAAAACTCCCCTTATATTTTACCCGAAATCTAAGTGTACCGATTCCTTCTACGGGACAACTTTTATCCTCCGTTGCTAACGACATTTTCATGTTAGTTATCGGCTTAAGATCTAGAAATAAACTCTTGTCATTACAAAAATGACTCGTGGCAGCAGTATCTATTACCCAAACACCTTTATCCGAGTTTTCCTCAAATAAGATACAACTAGTTACGAGTTGTTTATCTAGTTCTAAAAGACTACATTCAGCTTCACAAAATCTTAAATTTATATTAAACTTTGTGTTAAAAGTTTCATTTACAGTTGAAGGAGATTTTTGTAGAGACTTTTTTCTCTTTTACAGTTTATTTTAAGATGTCCGTACTTATTACATACATAACACGGACCTATAGTCTTAATAGATTGTTTAACATTTTTAATAGTTTTACAGTTAAATACCTTACCACTTTTCTTTTGGTAATCATTCTTGCCATTTGGATTTCCATGAGCTGCAGCCGTAGCACCAGGTAACGTCTTCGACTTCTTCGAAGTGAAACTGCTCAAGTAAGCATTCTCCGCTTTCTCCAAATCTTGTTTCATCAACTGAAGACGATTGGCTTCTAATATCAGCTCTGCTTCAATTTTGACAACTCTGAAGTCCTCTTCTTTCCATCTGTAGATTTGTTGCACGGTAGACTGGAATTCCTGAGGAAGCCACCTTATTAATTGAAATCCTATGTACAGGTCGTCCAATTTATGACCCGCTTCTTGTAGTCTGGTTGCCGCTGTCTTTACATGAGATATGAAGATTCCAACATCTTCCCCTGGTTGGTATTTTGTTCCAAAAAATTGATCTAATAGTTGAATTACCCTTGCTCTTGTGACTGGTTCGAAGTGATCTTTTAATATCTTCCATGCCACTACTCCGTCAGTTGTTTCCGTTATCAGATTTTTCAAATCTGAACTGATGTTAGTATAGATCAACGTATAACATCTATCCTTACGAAGTTGTAGATTTAATTTTTCCTGGTATGTTGCCTCTTCATCAGGTTGCTCTGTCTTGGTCTGTATTATAAACTGCCAGCAACCATAATGCATTAAGAGTACTTGCATATCATGCTTCCACGTGTTCCAGTTATTTGGAGTCAACACTGATATCTGGTTGTCAAACTCCATATCTGTTACTCGATTTAGCGTACTAGCAACAGAGTTCATAAAAAATAGTTCTAGACTGGAACAGTATTTAAATACACAAAGTTCATGGCCTGGTTCAACTGCTTAGCCTGCCTCGACACAATACATGGACTGGTTCAACTGCTTAGCCTGTCTCGACACAGTACATGGACTGGGCCCATAACCAAATTTGTTACACTTATTGGTAAGCTAATTTAAATTTTGCAAAGCTAGCAGTGAAATTTATGTGTCGAGGAGGCATGAAGACGAAAAACAGTTTCTTAAAATTGGCCTTTAATAATCAATCATAAAGTCACTACGCTCGTTACTGGAGCGATAAAATCAATAAATCCAAAAGCAACATTACCAGTGACATCCGATTCGAACCGTCTTCTAATATTGTAAAACTAATTTTCAAATCTAAAATGGTGATGCAACCTGCAGTTGCATTGCCAACCAGTTGTTCTCTCCCTCTAAGAGTTAAACCACTCACATACTTCTTATATTTCCGTTTCTCCTTCCTTTTTCTAAAACTAACATGAGCCGAGTTTAAATACTAGCTCGATTTGCATGGCAGTTGCTGCCAACCTCAAATCACGAAACTCAAAAAGATCGGGTTCGAATAGGTGTGCTTACTTTCATTGAGATCATGGAACGGGATTGGAAAAACAACACAATGAGATCATAAAAATTTGGATCCGACTTTTTAAATGTCTAAATTAAAATTCGTTAATCATAATACAAAAGTACTTTTTTAAAGTTGGAAATACTGAGTATATATTTCTTGACTTCTCCCTGCTTTCCTGGCCGAATTCTTTTTGATAGGTAAGGTATGTAAAATAAATAGATATTAACTTACAAAAAAGGTGTGTGAACAATTATTTTTATAATAATGTACAGTTATGTGAATTTCAAATTTGTTTAAAGTGGTTTTTAAACTATGTAGCGGTATCTAAATAAACCAATACTTAGACATCACGCGAAGATGATCGTCTTGGCGTGATCGATAAAGTACTGGTGTGAGGATCGGAAGGTACCCGGTTCGAATCTATACCTACATTGGTGACTCTGGACTGAAGTAAGAAAACGCAACTTCCTGAACTGTCGTGGCGCCATCTACCGCAAGAAAAATAACAAAAAGAAGAGAGTAAAAAAAATAAATAAGAGAAGAAAAATATAAATAAATAAAACATATACTCTCTCCGAAACAAACGATAGATCATCTTTCTCTCATCTCAGCAAGAAAATGAATAAAAATAAATAAATAATAATGAGAGAGAGAGAGAGAGAGAATAAAACAAATAAATAAAAACAATGCTCTCTCAAAAAAAAAACGAACGGGAAAAAAATCGTTCGCCTATCCACCTCACTGGTGGGAGAGTAGTGTAGCGGTATCTAAATAAACCAATACTTAGACATCACGCGAAGACGATCGTCTTGGCGTGATCGATAAAGTACTGGCGTTCGGAACGGAAGGTGCCCGGTTCGAATCTATACCTACAACTATATTGAAAGATAATCACCATTTCACGAAATTTTCCGAATAACGAACTTTTTTCAGGTTTAACGACAACTGTAATTTAATGAAATTTTTGTCATATTTTCATGCGTATCGGAAATAATAACATTAATTTGTAAAACAAGAAATATATGTGTTTGAAAACAGAATTATACAATCTTTTTGTGAAAACATTGCTCTAGGTTATTTTCTTGTGAAAGACTCAACTTGAAAAGGATTATTTCCCTGATGAGTATAATTACACAGCGATTTCAAATACAATTTGTATCTAAGATATGAGCAGAAAGAAATTTATTACATACCTATCAAACAAACAAACAAAAAATTGCATTAAATACGTTAAGACAAATAAAAAAGGTACTTCTACAAAAATAAAACTGAAGGTCTATCAAATCCTTCCTCCAAAAATTAAAACTCCTTTCTAAATTCCATCTTTAATCTTAACCTTATGGGCAATGTTTATGATACCCAAGAAAATGTAAACGTACTTGTTCATTCACTCGTGGATATTCCAAAATATTTACACGAATTTAAAAAAAAAAAGACTGCGCACCCATTTCCGCGGCAATTCTAAAAGACAGCACTTTTACAAAACTTTCTTTTTTCTCCTTTTCCGCCCATTCAACCAACGCTGCACCCCGTTGTCCATTTGATTATGGTTTTGAATAGTTTGTTTATTTTACTGAAACTGCGCATCGTTCTGAAACCGACTATATCTGTCAATTATTTCTTAACCACACCCCATTGATATAGTAACGAAAGGTTACCTTTTTATAAACATTATCGCTTTGACGTCATCCCAGTTACAAATAACGCCATCTGTTGGATAAACGTAGTTTTTGAAAATATGGACGTTGGCCTTAAGATTTCTTGAAGCCCTGGGCCTTTATACAAAAATAAGCACCACCTGCGATTCCTCTAAGTACACTATATATGTAAAATACGTTATGTTAAATACTCGTACAAAATGTAAAAAATAAGGCACGCGACTTACAATCTCATAGACCTAGACACAACCTGACTCGACCGATTTGCGGTTGATTTTGAGTAGAGGTACCTAGGCTGCGCCAGCAGCCTTCAACCCTCTATCTGGTAGTGTGATGTTCATGGTGTTGGAAACTTGGGCTAGAAGAGGAGGGCGTGACTTCGGAAGTGGAGGTCCATTGGGAGTGCAGGAGACATCAGCTATGGAGATTATCTTTGAATGGAGGTTGGAAGTGAGCTTTTAGGAATTAATTCATGAACTTTGCGATAGAAAATTACTTTAAAAATTTTGAATAAAAGAAAACTTTGATAAATATTAATGAGAGAATTTTAAAATATTTACGAGAGAAATTTAAGGTAAGTAGGTAAGAATTAAGAGTAGGGAGAATTAAACTTTGTTCATTATAGCTTCTGCCAGTAGGCAGGTTTTTTCTTCATCGGAGTTAGAATTTTTAAATTTAGAGAGAAGATCGAGAATTTTAGGATTTTTCTTAACAAAATTTGAAATAATATTAAAGACTTTCAAAACTTGAGCTAAATCTGAACTATTGTTATCTTGGCTAAGGAATCCCCGGGAGAAGTCTTTATTTTCGGGAGGGGTTTGACTGGAGATTTCCCCACTAACAACGTTAGCGAAAGAAATTCCCTCTTTAGACCATTTACTGGCGAAATTTTTCTTTTAAATCGGGTCGGAAAAGGCGGCTTCTTTCTTAGGCTGGGGGAATTTGGGACATTTTGTATAACATGCCGAGTGACCAAAGTTCTGGAAGTTGATGCAAAATGGGTTTATTTGTCTCTCTTTGATATGACAATTCCTGGTGGCGTGCTCTTTTCCGTAATAAATATTCATAAACGACTCCGTTTTCCATAAACGACTCCTTAAGGTCTCTGTAACATAATTTGATTTGGGACGGAGGGTTTATTAAAACCCAGTTTCCCAAAGACCCCCAGCGTATATTATTTATATTCTTTGACTCATAATTTATTTAGAGTAAAAAAAATTTAAAGCGTGTTTTGTTTTTGACAAGCATAAATAAACCTTGTATTTTTCACAACGTTATTTTGAATTGCTTTCCCAGTTTTCAAATCTGCAATTACGAGTCTTTGAAATGTCACCAACGCATCGAAAAGGGATATACATGTCATGTCTTTTATTCTGGCGTGACTTTTTAGCATGCGGACTATACTACTTTGATCGTTTTGCGGGAGGAATTACAACACTGTCATCTTCATCATCAGTTAAAATATTTTTGTCAGAAGGTTGATATGCAAAACATCAATGCCGAGAAATAGATAGTAAAAAGTAATTATACCGTAGAACGTCGTTTATCCGAATCATTTGGGACCGGACACCGTTCAGATACACGATTGTTCGGATAACCGAAAACCGAATGCGATCAATGCAGTATATGAAACCGGACACTATACGAATATTGAAAATCATCACATGCGGGAAAAGTGTCTGAGGAAAAAGCAAAATAGGTGCAAAATGTCGCAATTTTACCTTAAGTGTGGAAATTAATCACTCATTTTTCGCTGTACCATTGTACACTTTCGTTTTTTCGCTGCAAGGTCTCTGATTCTTATGAGCAGCAGTAGTTAAGTTGGACAACATTTTGATTGTTGTTCGTACCACTCCATAGTTGTCTCTAATGTAGAAAATGAGTCAGCATTTGATGGATCCTTGCTACTTTCGTTGTTGTTATCCTCGTCTTCATCTGTTTCATCGTCGGATTCTTTTTCCATGGAAATCACAATCTCGTCATCAGTTAGCATTTGAAATCCACAGTCTTCTGCATCGCATGTCATCCGGGTCTCTACATCTTCTTCATCGCATTCTTAAAATCGAATGGACAAAGTTAATCTCCTTGTGGTCGTCATTGCACTGTTCGGAAGCGTATTCATATATAATACATGTAGTTGACAAAAAAAGCTGGTCCGGATAAACGATGTTCTACTGTATTATAATTTAAGATGTGTTAAGATAGAGATAGATAGCTGGGGTTGGGTTGCGGAGCACATAACCCGACAGGGCTTTTATCTCATGCCTGCTGATTTAGATACGCATGAGGTAACTATTATTTGCTCATTTTTAGAAAGAGTTTAAAAAATTAAAACATAAAAATTTACAGAAATATAGATTTAAAGTACTTGCAGTTAAAAATTTAAAGAACCTCTTTTTTTTAAGAGATAGACTAGTCTCTTTACTACTACTACTTAGAATGGTTGGAGTACCTGTTTCCCCAAGGAAATTTCACCTCCAATCTTTTGACCTTGTGAGTGAGTTTTACCTTAGCCCAAAATTGCATCATTAAGTGTTATAATAAATTTAGAATTTAAAATTAAGTTTATTAATAAATATCTGAAAAAATTTAAAAACTTTAGAGTGAAAAATAAAAACTTTAGAATATTTAAATGAACAAAAATGAAAATAAAACTAATTGAGAGCTCCCCTAGAGCAGGGATGGCGAACCTGTAAGGATCAACGTGCCATTTTTTCTAAAGAAGTGTTTCATGAAGTTTAGACGTGCTGTCAAATAATCATTGGGAAAATAATAATCTCTTGATTATTGGGAAAATAATACAACTAAATACTAAGAACACAAAACTCTTTATTTACTATGAAAAAAAAACCCTTTTTTGCACTGTATAGTTGGAAATGTTTTAGTTATACGAGTAATTCAAATTAAAGTAACATTAGCGTGAGTTCTGTTGTTGCAGATTGGATGACAAATAACTTATACTACGATTGTAAGATATTAATACGAATTTTGTGTAAATAGTATAAATAATTTGTATTTGAGTGTTTAATGCATTTATATTACTCTATGTTATATTTATGTGGGAGACAACAAGGGGTCCAAGACGTTTGTCTTACTTCACATTTATTTTAAAATTAAACAAAAATTAATTAAAAAGGTAGCTATTTTAACAGATAAGTTTGACGATGATATGCAGAAGGTAACGCCTGCTCGCGCACCTCTCTCGTTCTCTCTTCTCCTCTCTTAAAAGTTTTGGTTCTACTTTCACTAGTTCAAAAGTTTCCCCAGTTTCAGTTCTCATTAGCTGCGCCTGCGCGCGAAGACTGCGTTGTTATCTTGAGAACTATTGGATCCTACATCCGGCTATCCTGACAGTACGCTGTCCGCAGCAGTACTTCCTCCTTTTTCATCGAGACCAGAAGAGAATCTGAAATATACGAAAAAACGGAACAGACAAGGACTATACGACAAATATACAAAGATTTAACATATCATAATTCTTCTGAACTAGACAGTTTCTCCATCATGTGAAGGCACCTCTTCGACATCCGGAAGGTTCAATAGGAAAACATTGTGTTTCACAGGCATAAGAACGTCTTTTTTAATGAGTTGATCTTTGGTTGAACGCATCGCTATTTTCCTCTGTAGAGTTCTGGACGTCTGTTCAAAACGATTTCTCTTTTTCCTCCGTTTCCACTGCCAGGGCTGGAAGATTTTCCGGAGCAACGCAAACCGTCGATGTTTACTCTCCATAGGTGAAGGGGCGTTGAAGTTCACGGAACTCGTTTTCATGGCACCATTTACTTTCTTACACAATACTATATCAGAACATTTTTCTCTTATAATACTCAATTTTAACTTAGTACTCTTAATTTTATTACATTTATAATCCTTAATTAGAGAACTCAAATCATTTCTAGTATTAAAGTTTTTAACATGTGGCAAATCATAACTAGAGTTTTCTATCACATTTGAAAAAGAAACATTTGAATTAAAATGAACACCCAAAGAGGATCCACTTTCACTCAATAAAACATCGCTCTTTGCGTGGCCTAGTTTCTTTATTTCAGAATATACACTGGGATGTATAATAATTTCTTCGGTCAAGATCGGTGATATTGCCATTCGAACACTTAGAGCGGGAGAGTGTTGATTAAGAGAAATATTTATGGGTTTAACTTCTACCATTCGCTGTTCGCCAAAACATGAACTTAATGTTATTATTTCTTCGGAAGGTGTTTGCACTCTAATTAGTGAGGAATTTAAAACTGGGATCTGGCAACCTGAATCGATCAAGGCTGTTACGGGCTGATTTTCCACAAAAATGTTTACATATTGAAGATTTGCGAATTCATCGCTATTTTGTTTTTCGCTCTCGACTTTCAAAGTATTCACGTTTATTCTATTATGGATGTGGTCGTTAGATTCTTTAGGTTTAAAACGCTTCTCACAGTCTCTTGCGCAATGAGATGAATCACCGCATATAAAGCAATTTTTATTTTCTCTTTCAAGATATTGGGGATAGTTCTCTTTAATCTTTGGTTTAAAGTTTTGTGATCTATTTTTAAAGGGGTCTTGGGTATATCCATAAGTAATAGGAATTTCTTTATGTGATCCGCTTCTAGATGAAATATAAATATCGCACTCTTTAGCTAAATCAATAGGCCTGAACCAATCTTCTGCTTCTCGAATGCCAATATAAGTTGCAGTTTCCTTATTTAAAGTTTCAAATAATTTATCAGAAATTATAAGATCACATAGTGATTCAAAGGAATTAACTTTTCTTAACGAACAATAATATTGGAAGTTTGCCGTCAATCTTGCAGCAAATTGGATGTATGTCTCGCCTGATGATTTTACAGCATTTTTAAATGAGTTTAAACACTCGCGAGGGGTTAATTGGAATTCTCTGAGTACTATAAATTTTAGTTTTTCATAGTCATTTAATTCCTCTTCTTTAATATACAATAAGACATTATGAGCTCTTTCGCCCAGAAGATTTATTAAAATTTCAGATTTATATTCGTCATTTATTTTCTTGGTTAAAAATGCGCGTTCTAATGATTGGAAGAACAGATTAAAATTTTCAGATCTGGTGGGAACAGGAAGAGATAAAGTTCTAATACTTTTTATCATATTTTCTATGTTAGTTTCGAACTGTTTATCTTCGACTTTAGCTGCAGGATTTAAACTTAATGCTTTATTTTTAGCCATTTGAAGTTCGATTTCTTTTTCTAATTTTGCTAACTGAAGTTTCGCGAGCTCAATTTTCTGTTTTTCTAAAGTTACCTCTCTTTCGTTTCGCGATACTCTCTCATCTATACAGTTTTGAATTAAAGTTTTAACGAAATCTGGATCACTTTCAAATGTACTACTGTTCTCAATTTTAGTCTGTAGTTTAGCTATGGTGTCCGTACTCTTCACAGTACCGTCTAGATCCTCAACAACTCTTACGAGATCCTCTTTAAGAGCGTTTTTATACATTTTAGAAAAATATGGAAAGATCCTACCTTTTTTTTTCTAGCTCCCTTGTTGCTCGCACGTACGATGTATCCAATAATTGAAGAAAAACGTTGTGTGATTCCACTGATTTCACCTCTTCGCAGGTTATAGATGAAATTGTTCGAATTGACACCTCTTCGCAGGTGTTTATGTGAGTGGTTCCAACCTCTACACAGGCGGAATTTTCGTCGATGGGTTCCAACCTCTACACAGGCGGAATATTTGTCGATGGTTCCAACCTCTACACAGGCGGAACGAAGTTTTCGAAAAATGGCGGCGCGTCTCCTCCACGGACGGCTTTTGTTCACGTTCCAAACTTTGATCAAAATCGAAATTTTTTTCAATCCCAGCCTCTACACAGGCGGAGTATTCATGCTGAGTTCAAACCTCTACACAGGTTGAACGAAGTTTCCAAAAAATGGCGGAGCGTCTCCTTCACGGACGCTTTTGTTCATTGTCCAGACTTTGGTTCAAAATCGAAATTTTATCGATCCCGGCCGAGCCCCCATAATTTGTGGGAGATAACAAGGGGTCCAAGACGTTTGTCTTACTTCACATTTTTTTTAAAATTAAACAAAAATTAATTAAAAAGGTAGCTATTTTAACAGATAAGTTTGACGATGATATGCAGAAGGTAACGCCTGCTCGCGCACCTCTCTCGTTCTCTCTTCTCCTCTCTTAAAAGTTTTGGTTCTACTTTCACTAGTTCAAAAGTTTCCCCAGTTTCAGTTCTCCTTAGCTGCGCCTGCGCGCGAAGACTGCGTTGTTATCTTGAGAACTATTGGATCCTACATTTATTTCATGTTAAAATTGTACTATTCACAAGCAGTACCGTCCCTTACGTTATAATGGCGATTCAATGAGAACTTGGTGAAATCTTGGCGGTAGAGCCAAGTTCGTATCATTTTTGGCGACCAATTTGGCGACTTTGACGAGTTCGGAACCCTCTGAAATCTTCTAGAAAGTAGTAGATCACTCCACTAGTGTCACGTTCAATGACACGAGCGGTTATATTTCTAGAAGTTTCTGTCGCGCTTATAAAAGAAGATGTTCGCCGGTACGAAAGGAGTCTTGATTAAGCCAGCGAGTAGTGAGGATTGTTTTGACTAGCTTGGCTGTGCTTGTGAATAATCTTTACTTACGTATGTTTTTAAACACTGTTATTGTGTTTGATTGCTGTTGAAGGTGTGAAGACCTTCTGATATTTACCCTGTGAATATTGCCGATGAATCCTGTATTGGAAGAATTGGATTTTCGGTAATAAATTCGCATCGCTCTTAAAGAACTGATTATTTTTTCTTTGTGATTGTTTTTGCATAAAATCCTCGAACCCTCGGATCTACGTAACAATATTAATTTTAGCAGAATGCATGTGTGAGTTGGACATCTGCCAATCGGTTTTCAAGCAATTAATTATTTTTACTGTGGTTCACTTTTTTGACAAGAGGATTTGTGATTTGTTTCAAACTGCTGTTTAACACACGATATTTTGCATATCACTATTTCAAAACATAAAACACACACCGCATTGTCGCCTTTACTAATGATGCCATATTTCTAGATTCACCAGATTTGAAATTCTCTGTTACCCTTACTATCTTACACTTTTTGTTCTTTTGCTAAACTAGCCATGTTAAATATAACAGTTGAAAATCTTAAATATAACACAAATAAACTTTAAAATACAGTTGTGTCAATGAAATTGGCTACTCTATATATACATATATATATATATATATATATATATATATATATATATATATATATATGCGCAGCTATACTTTGCATCCTAAGCAATTGTAGTCCACGACGTAACTAAGGCAAGACATCAACAAACGAGTGTGCTCCCCGTGACCGATCCTTCGCGTTGGTGCGTAATACTTCCCATTTAACTTTGTTATGTGGAAATAAAATGCAAAAAATTTTGATTGCTGGCTTGGCCAAAATATTGTATCGCGTGCCATGAATGTCACGCGTGCCACTGGTTCGCCATCTCTGCCCTAGAGCTACGATCCTGTGCCAAACACTGTGCAATTCGTCAAGCCGAGTGGCTCACGTGGAAGGCTTGGTGGAGGATGCAACAGTGATCAGAGTGGTTTGAAATTCTCTACGAGTCTAACTTGATTACAACTTCTACTCAATTATTCTGAATACAATTTCTTTCAATAAAAAAGTGATGGGTTTTTTTGTTAACAAAGTTAACAATAAATATTAGGTTTTTTGAAGTTATATTTCTTTTGGGTCGTTATACAAATAGGATGAAGGTGAATTCTTACGATGCGTGCGCACACGGATCCTAAAATTCTTTGTCTAGAAATATACAGAATGTTACAGATCATTGCCGCCTTCGAAATTCTCAAAAAAATATTTTTCTTCGCTTCCCTGAAGAAGGGGACACCTTGCTTTGAACCGGGGACCTCTCGATTAGCAGTCGAAAGCTCTACCACTGAGCTATACCCCCGAGCCAGCGAACCTTAGCTTTCCATAACTACGGATACGAAAATTCTTTGTTTAGTAATATACAGAACGGGACAGATAATTCCCGCCTTCAAATGAAAAAAATATTTCTCTTCACTTCCCTGAAGAAGGGTGCTCCCGGGTTTGAACCGAGGACCTCTCAATCTGCAGTCGATTGCTCTACCACTGAGCTATACCCCCGTGGCAGCAAACCTTTGCTTTCCGTAGGAACGGATACGAAAATGCTTTGTCTACAAATATTCAGAACGGGGCAGAACATTCCCGCCTTCAAATTTCTCAAAAAAAGGGGGGTGAGTCTACATGGGTTCCCCAGAAATAACTCGAATCCTATGCCACCTTAGTCGACCACACCGGCTGGATTCGATTGTTCTTCCTGTGAGCCTCCTAGATATATTTTTTCAGGACCACAGCCCACTTTCTTTACCCATATTTAACATTTTAAAGTTATTTTAAAGATATAATTTTCTAAAAATCCCGCATAGCTCCGAGGAATTTTGAGATTCGTTAATGAAAATCGGACCATAGGTTTTCCTCGTTGAGCTGTTTCATCAGTTATAATTCGTGTGTAGATAATGGGTTTAGGGGGTTATCACTAAAATTAGAATCCCCATGTTTTTCCTATGGGGTTCAATCTTTTGATGATATAACGATATTACAGAGATAGAAGGATGAAATTTTGGGATCACCTACTACTTTGTGTATCGTTGGAATGTACTTGACCATTTACGTCACAGTTGTTCCGCTCCGGGGGAGTTAATTTCGTTTTCCTTTCCCGAGCTAATGCCACCCCATTTGCAACTACAGACTCTGGACCAGTTCTAATGGATTCCTCTTGTGTTTGCTCACAACCAGGCCCAGTTTCAAGTTGCTGGGTACCCTGCTTCTATTTTATTTAATTGTTTTAATTATTTTAAAATGACCATAACTTGGGGGCTCTTCAGGCGGATGTCTTAATTTTCTCAGGAACGATTCTTCCCGCCGAGACGTTTAAATAAATTTAAACACCCTGTGCAAGGGTGTTTAAATTTATTTAAATCGTGATTATCTCAGGTTTGGTTGGTCCAATTGACTGAAGGTTAGCAGGGCCGGCGCTAGGGGTGGGTAAGCCGGGCCCCTGCCCGGGGCGGCAATTTTAGGAGGCGGCAAATTGGCTTTAAAATTAACTAGTTTGTGAAGAAAATAAACCAAGTATCATTTACATCTTATGAAAAATTAATATGTTGAATTTTAGTAATATATATATATATATATATATATATATATATATATATATATATATATATATATATATATATATATATATATATATATATATACAGTAGTGGCAAAAAGTCCTGAACACACTCATTTTTTTGCGTAATTTTTGTGTTTGACTTCATTTTTCGTTATGAAATTATCACACTATGTTAAATATTGTTATTGATTTTAATGTATTTTTTCATGATGATTTCAAATCTGTTTGTAGATTTCATTTAAAGTAAATAGTGTCATTGATATATTGAAAAAACCTTGACAAGAAAGCACAAGGTCACTGTAAGAATTAGTGAGTGTGTTTTCCACCAATGAAATGCTCCTTTATATATTTCAACCAATCAGAGAGCAGTAGCGATAAAGGGTTGAAAGAAAAAGGTGAAACGTGGCTTATTGTATTGAATGCAGTTATGGGCTTGCGGAAAATAGTGTATTGAAAGCAATTTGAAGCGCATTTGTGGAAAAAATATTGGAATTATGGCTAAACTTTCATATCTGCCTGAGAATAAAAGGTACCAAATAATACATTTGAAGGAAGAAGGTGTAGCATATCCTATATTTTAACTCACTAGATCAGTGCTTCTCAAACTGTGGGGCGCGCCCCCCTGGGGGGCACGATAACCCTTCGAGGGGGGCGCGAGCACTTGAAAATATAAAAGGCTTAAAAAATTATTTTTTGGAATGAAGTAAAACAAAATGCTTTCTGACGAAATAAAAAATACACATTTACACTGATATAAATTATATATATCATCTGGTTTTCCACTTTCAAAAGATTCCACTTCAAACGCTCATTAGCTATCTTTGATCCCAAAACCAAATAAAAAAAGATATTTTGTTTTCTTTGCTGTAATCCCGCGATGAGAGATTTTTTACTACGTTTCTTGTAACCTCTAGAATAGTACTTTTGATTATCATCTCTTTGACCTTCAAACTTACTGGTATGCTTAACTCCGTCTACTTTTCTTTTGGGAAAGTTGTAAATAATATTTTTCTGTTGCTTTTCCCCCCACGTAAATGAGTTTTATGATGTATGGATAAGCATATTGAGCACTTTGAAGGATTAATTGGCCAAGATGTATTTTATGAGTAATCTGAAATTGCATTATAAAAAACGTTTTACATAATTATTTTTTTATAACTGACATCGATGTTTTTGTATCGAATACATTTTTTTCATGGGAGCGGTCGCATGAGGCGCTGAATCACTCCAAATTCTGGTAAAACTGTTTATTCGTTAACAAATTCTTGACAGTATCCTCCGATATGACAGTCTTAATGGAAACTAAAATGAATTTGTCACATTTATGCCTCTTTTTTGAGAGTGGCAAACGGTTTTTTACAATCAAGGTACTTGTTTTGATCGAGTTCCCTTCACGACCACTTTTGTTCAGAAATATTTTCTATGAATATGTTATACTTTCCCCTACGATTAACTTTGTGGTTTTAATTGCTGTGTTGTACAACTTATTATGGTTTATAAATGTAAATGAGCAGAATATAAAAAAAATGGGCATCTGTGATCTCTCTATTGAAGGAAGATGAAACTGATCAAGCAATTGAAGAACCTGTTGAAATAATGCATATTAATCGTGATAGCGAGAAAGTAAATATGACAAAAGTGATAGACATGAAACGTTTGAGTTGAATTGTAATTTTCAAATGCTGCCTAAAGAACTCTATCAAGAAAATTAAGATATCAAGAAAACTACGAAGCCATAAATGTAACACTTCGCCTTGTCAAAAAGACACAAGCAAGAAAAGGTTACACATGCTATTTGTAGATCATCAAAGAATAGAAAAATTACAATAACATGAGCAAAATATGACAGTTTTGATTGCAAATAACGTTCTTGTATTGTTAGTGAAAAGTGTCTGTGATTTATGTTCTTTATTAAGGTCACGCACATTTGGAACGGTTTCATTAGTTTTATTGGATTTTTTCTCAAATCATCAAAGAAAAATTAAAAAGTCCTTTAAAGTAGGTAAGTACATTTTCTCTTAGTTAAATTATTCGCTGCAATTGTGATTTTTATCGAGCACAGAAAAAAATAATTATAAAAAAAAAAAGGATTGGGGTGACTTGGTGAAGTGATCGCGCGACCATTAAGGTTAGTGTGGAGTGGGCGCCTGCTTCCGGGTTAAAACATTTTGAAGGTTTCTCGCTTTAAATATTAAAAATAACACAATTATTCTTCATTGGAATTTTTCATGCGATTTCCTTATTTAATATTAATTCTAAAATCATTTTATATTTTTGTATGCATTGTTGTGCACTTGGTTTTACTCTTCTTACAATTAAGCTATTATATCAAGAATAATGCATTATTTTTTAAAAAATAGTCGCAGAACGGGTACTTCAGCCAGTCTACTTATAAATGTATCAGTACTGCACAATGTATTTTATAACTAATTTATTAATACTAATTTAAGGCGACTTGGTACCCTAAAAATCACAAACCTATCGTTTTTTTTTATTTTCATTTAATCTTATTCTTTGTATTATTATCTTTCGATTGATATATCACTTGTGCATGTCGGAAAGTTAGAAGTTGAATAAAACTTCATTTGAAAACAAATTAGGTAATTCAGCCACACCCCTTTTTAGAAAAAAAAAAGCTAAAAAATGTGTTATGATAAAAAAAAAATAATAGAAATTTTAGAAATAGAAATAATAACTATAAAAAAGAATGTGTAGTATTAAAAGCAGAATATTTCCGAGGCAATACAATAACGTAATTTTTCTTCCTTGTGAAATGTGTGCATGTAAAATTTTTAAATTAAGGCATTTTATATTAATAATTTTATAATTTCAGTTCTTATTCCTGATATATTTTTCATACAAATGTAATACTTTAATATTATAAGAAGAAAAACAGCTAAAATTTCTGTCGTGACAGAAAAAAAAATTTTTTTTGAAGTTTTTCTTGAGTTTTCTTGTGCAATTAGAGTACTCTCTAAAAGTTGATCATTTATAAAAATGTGTGGGTTGAAAGCATATGAAAATGCAATTATTTTAAAGAAAAACGTATAAGTAATATCTTAAAGTGGTAATTTAAGTTTAATTAAGCTTATAATAATTTTTTTTTCCGAATTATAAACTTTAAAGTGGTTTTTCTCAGTTTGTGTTTTTCGAAACCTTAGTGCATTCAAAATGCTACTCCTTCGACAATTATTTACCAATCACTTCAATTTTTTTCCAGCGTGTTAAAAATAAAGCATGTAATAAAATTAGGGATCCGTTTTGTTATAAACTGAATACTTTAAAAAAAAAATAAAATGTAAGACATGTTGGCTTTTTCGTTGATTTTTAGCTTGTATATCAACATTTTATTTTTTTTTCTCGAAAACGAATGAAATTATTCTAAAATCGATCCCTAAAGTTAAGAACACCCATAAGAATATTATAAAAATTTCAGGTCAAAAAATTAATTTTTACAAAAGGAGTAGGATTTTAAAATTTTCCCAATTTTCTTCAAAAATTTAAATTTTTAAAATTGTGTGAATAATATATGAAAATTTTCATCTGGTAACATTTTCTTGAATAGAAACATTGTATAAAATGTTTAAATATAATTTTTAAATACGTAAATAAAGAAGTTTGCTCAAAGGGTGCCAAGTCCCCTTAAGAGCAAGTTTAATTATTATTAGTGACTTCCATGGGCTTGTCTTGCAGAGCAAAGGTTTTCAAATGAAGGCTTAATATTAGAAATTGACACTCTGAGTTCTTTTTCTATATTTAGCTGAGATCTATATTTTGTCTTCAAAGCAGCCACCGCAGAAAATCCGGTTTCACAAAGGTACGATGTTGAAAACGGTAAAAGTACACGAAATGCTTTTGTTTTCAGTTCAGAAAATTCATCATCTACTTCTGCCCAAAATTGAAAGAGAGTTTTATTACAAAATTGTCTTTTAATTTCGCCACTAGATGTGAAATATATGAAACTTTCTTCTTCGGTAGTGGAGAATCCTTCTGGGGTATTTTGAAATGGATCTCTCACCCATTCATAACTTGCTATCAAGTTGTCCTCAGCAAAAAATATTTTTTAAATTTTTTGCTAACATAGCTAAATGATATTCAATAGTTTTATAAACAACTTCCACATGTTGTTCTTCAGTTTTGTAAGTTTTTACACATTTATCCGCATTTTCAAGCATTTCTAGGTTTTTTTGCTTTAAATTTCGGCTCCATAATTGTAATTTTCTACAAAAAGCATTAATTTTATCACGAGTGTCAAACATATGTACATTTGATCCTTGAAGTTGAAGATTCAATATATTTAATTTCTCAAATATATCGACTAAGTAGCTCAACTTCATCAGAAATAAACCATCTCGAAATTTCTCAGCTTCCGGTAGGTTTTCCTCTTCTAGAAAAATGGTAATTTCATTTCTTAATTCATAAACACGTTGTAAAAATTTCCCGCGTGATAACCATCTTGCTTCACAATAAAATAGCAACGATGAATGCACTGTGCCCATGTCTTTGCAAAGTCCAGAAAAGATTCTTGATTTTAGGGGGTCTCATTTTTATGTAATTTACTACAGTCACAACTGTCATTAGCACAATATTCAGGCCAGGACTAATTTCTTTGGAAGCCAGAGCTTCTCTGTGGATCATACAATGTGTCCAGATGCACAGTGGAGTTTTTTGTTTCACAAGTGCTTGTATACTTTTAAATCTTCCTGACATTATACGAGCACCATCGGTGCATATTCCGACACAATTTTTCCAATCTATATTTGCCTCGTTTATAAAATTATTTAAAATATCAAATAATGCCATTGCTGTTGCTTTGTTTTATTGGTTTACAAAAAAGTAGTTCTTTTACCGCTGACATACCATCCCAAAATCGAACATACGCAATGAAATGAGCATCTTTATTGTATCTGTTGCCTCGTCAAGCTGAATTGAAAACAATTTATCACGCAACTTACCGAAAAGCTGTTGCTCTACATCTGCAGCGATATCATCAATTCGACGGGAAACAGTATCATTTGATAAGGGTATGGACTGCAACTCTTTGGCAAAATTGTCTCCAAACATAGTTTCTACAATCTCAATTGCTGCAGGCAAAATAAGCTCTTCGGCAATAGTGTGAGGCTTTTTACATCTGGCTATATGGACTGCAACTCTTTGGCAAAATTGTCTCCAAACATAGTTTCTACAATCTCAATTGCTGCAGGCAAAATAAGCTCTTCGGCAATAGTGTGAGGCTTTTTACATCTGGCTATATGGACTGCAACTCTTTGGCAAAATTGTCTCCAAACATAGTTTCTACAATCTCAATTGCTGCAGGCAAAATAAGCTCTTCGGCAATAGTGTGAGGCTTTTTACATCTGGCTATTTTATATGATACTTTGTAAGAAGTAAGTAAAGCTTTTTCATTCACTCACAAAGTTTTTTTAAAAATGTTTTTTTGTTTTCCGTATGATTTTAATTTTGATTCAAAGAACTCTCGAGGTTTGTTAATGTACTCACCATGAAGCGTTTCGAAATGTCTTTTAAGTTTATTAGGTTTCATACTGTCTGCTGCCAATATTTTTGAGCAAATAACACACAGGGGCTTTCTTCTCCATTTACTTCAGTAATGGTAA
Organism: Trichonephila clavipes; assembly: GCA_019973935.1. Classification (NCBI taxonomy): domain Eukaryota; kingdom Metazoa; phylum Arthropoda; class Arachnida; order Araneae; family Nephilidae; genus Trichonephila; species Trichonephila clavipes. Next base: position 20,563 of record BMAU01019870.1, on the reverse strand, counting down.
ACCCAAAATTCAAGTATTCTTGAGAATATTTCCTTGATTTAATTTTCGGAACTATGCTCGTCTGTGCACTTGTTGATGCTTTATTATCGTCGAATGTTCGCTTATGACTTAAAAATTTATCCATGATTTTTTTTGTTCCAATTTTTTGCAGTAATACTTAATAGTGTGAATTACAACTAACGCGCAAATTATAAAATGTACATTCAAGATAGATTTGGTAGCTATAGAAGCATCGAATGGACCAAGACTGATTGGAATTGTACGAGGTACAGCATTATTACATGTTTTGCGCAGACATCCGATAGTTTGGCCAGACTCACGCAGACGCTCGCGAGAATGCCAGATGTGATGGATATGAGAGAGCGCAACATAAAGTAGACTATTTTTCAATTTCTACTATAAGTTCACTCTCATATATATCTTGTTCAAATTTTCAATCGTTGATAAAATACTTTCTATTCATTCATTCAAGTTCAAATACATTTTTTAAAACTTGTAGTGGGTGACACTTCATGTTAATACAGTTCTTTCAAATTTTAATTCATTAATTAAATTTAAAAAATGAATAAATAGTAACAAACAAAAATTATAGTCCAAAAGCATTTATAGAAAGGAAAACTTTTCGTGCTGTCCCCTGTAACGCAATGGATAGCGCGCTGGGCTTCTAATCTTAAGGACGGTAGTTCGAATTCCATCCGAGATGGCCTAATTTCTAAGAATGTGTGTGATTTCTTCTTTACTTTACTATTTTCTTACACTAATTAAATTTAATTAATGAATAAATAGTAACGAAAAAGAATATTCCAATACCCCATATATAGAAAAGAAAAGGAAAAATTGCAAGGAAAATCGCTTTCTCTTTTTGTCGCTTAAGATTGTGATTCTGTCATATGTATTACATATTTGTATTAATTGAAACTATTTAATAGAAAGTAACTAAAATAAGTTTTTCTTTGTTGGCCTAAGTAGGAATTGACTTAAAATTTATTTTTTATATTACTTGTTCTAATGACATTTGTACTTTTAGAAATGCATGATGGACGAATTTAATTAAATGTCATTTTGCAATCTGTCCCAATTTAAAAAATGAGAAAGGAAAAATAACATAACATTATAATTATTACTTAAAAGTAATTTGCTTAAAATATATATTATATAAAAGTAACGTATACAAAATTTAATACTCAAAGTGCATTATTATTGCATTCAGTACATTATTATTGAGGGAGGGGGGTGGCGATGAAAATTATGATTGAAAATTGGGTCACCAGTAGTGAAAGTTTGAGAAGCACTGTCTTACTTAATTTATTTATTTTGCAAAAAAGTAGTATACACACAAACTGTAATACTTATGCTATTAATTTGTATGGTTTATAATTAAGATCGCGTATAGTAGCTTTAGCGTCAAAGTGCATTATTATTACATTCAGTACATTATTAATGTATAAGGGGGGCGCGATAAAAATTGTGATTTGAAAGGGGGGCGCCTGTATTGAAAGTTTGAGAAGCACTGCACTAGATGGTAGCACCTTACAATGAAGTGTACATCTAGAATAGTACTAGTTTTCTCCGCTAGGGTTGCAGTATATATATACGTTGTGCTCATGGGTAATCTCTCTCCACTTTTGCCATGCCCAACATCATAGACTCTCACGATATGGGATTGAGGACTGTTTTACAGTCCAGACGCCCAAAAGTAAACGCCTATTCAACGTAATCTCTCGAACCGAACCGAACCGTTTGGATAGAGGATTCTGACACGGACTATAGAGGTTGACTGGTCGCCGCTCCTGACAGTGGCCCGCAAGATATCTCCCTCTATCAAATAAATTGGATGCGTTTTCTATACGCCCCAATTTATCTCGCACGTTCACCTTCCATTATTACTGCTCTCTTATCTGGCTACAGCACTTTTCAGTGCTATTTGCGTAGTACAGATTTTACATAATAACTTGGTTACTCTCGGATCACGACTTGGAAATGGCTCACGCACAGCAAACGGATATGGATTTTACACCCCAATCACCGCTCTCTACTGCTTCTTCCGGTACTGCTCCCACCCCATGCGAGGAGCTCACCGCGATGAAAACTTATATACGCAGATTACGAATCATCTGCAACGAGAAAGAAAAAACCGTCTCACTTCTACGATTGGATCACGGACATGATGAATCTGACACTCTATACCAACTTGCATGGAACGAGTTTCAGGACGTGCAGGGCACTCTCCAACAAGCGGTGAGTGATTTTGACTCTCTCCCCCCATGTACCAACCCAGGCTGCTCTCATCTTATTTCCCCTAAAAATACGCCTAAATCTACTCCACCACCTTCTCCTACCAGGAGAAGTGCTCAATTAAAAAGAAAAGATGAGGAAGACTTTGAATTTCCTCCACTCCGTAAAACTGCTAGGAAAACCATTCTAGAAAAATCTGAAGATCTTATCTTAGATAATCAATTTTCTTTGCTCCCCAATGTTATTATGAAACAAATCACAGGTCAAGTGGCGCCATCTACAGCTACTCCAAAAAAGCCCACTGATAATGCTAATGAAAATCAAAATCAAGGAACAAATGCTCTCCCACCTCCCGTTATGATGAAAATAACCAAAACGTATCGTGAACAAGTCGATACAATGAAAAAATACTTTCCCCACTTAAGATTAAAAACTACTGGCGAATATATTAAACTCTATTCCAACACTGCAGAACAAAATAGGGCAGTTAAACACACCATGAAAAGTCTTAGATACCGATTTTATGTAATTACCCCCAAAAATGAGAGACCGATTAAAATAGTCATAAAAGGCTTCCCTAAAACCGCCGACCCTGAAAACATAAAAGCAGATCTAGAAGCAGAAGGATTCGAACCTGACAAAGTAACCCAACTTGTAGGTCGTCGCACAAAACAAAAACTACCAATATTCTTAGTAACTCTCCCCAGATCAATAGAAAACCTCAAGATATTCGACTTAAAAACGCTAGCCCACCTCAACATTACGGTGGACGGCTACAATGGCAAGGGAATAACCCAGTGCTACGCATGTCAAAACTTTCACCACAACTCAGATAACTGTTTCTTACAACCCCGTTGTCTGAAGTGCGGCGAGGAACACCTCACTAAGGACTGTCCCATCAAACAAAGACTTGAAACAAAATTTTGCATCAACTGCCAGGTGTATGGTCACATGGCCAACTGGCATGGTTGCCCATGCTTCCCCAAGCCCCCTAAGGGCGCAGCTAAAACTAACAGAAATACTTACACAAACTTATACAACAGTTTTGTCAGACCAAATTTTTCATACGCGCAGGTCACGAATAACACTCCAAGAAATAACACTCAAAACAAGCAACAGATGGCGCCATGAAGACCTGAGACTTCTCGCCAAACTGAGGTCGTAAATATTGTACCTCCCTTTCAAAATCAAACGCTAACTGCACCCCCGATAATTAATTCTAATCCTACTCCTATTGTAAACTCTAACGTTCTAAATGGAAACAATAATAATGATATTAAAGCACTACTTAGTACTACCGTTCAATGCCTAATCCAACTTTTAAACGCAATGAACACAACCCCTAATATAGCTAATAATTTCGATACTGTAAACTCCGCCCAAGCGGATGCAAACCAAATGTATAGCCTAATAGAGGCATCTTGCAATGTGAATAATGATAAGTAAATCCCCAATCGGCCTCAGTTTGTGTTCCTGGAACGCTACCGGCATCTTAAGTAAATTAACTGAACTAAAATTTTTATAGAGCAGCACTCCCCAGATTTAATATTAATTCAAGAAACACATTTGAGACCTTCACACAATATCAACATAGCTAACTACACTTACTATAGAAATGACAGACCAACATCCTCTGATAACAACAGGGCCTTCGGTGGAACTCTCATCCTCGTTAAAAACGCTATTAACCACTATTCTCTTCCTACCCCACCTATGCAAGCTATTGAAGCCACTATCGTAATTTTAATTCCTTTTGATCACGATCCAATATCGATTGTCAGTGTTTATATACCGCCGAATTCCGACGAATATACATTCACTATCGACATTGAGAACATCATTCAAACCAGCAGTAACTGTGTCTTATTTGGCGATTTCAATGCCACACATACTGCCTGGAATTGCACTACTAACTCATCTAGAGGAGTACGACTCCTTGACTATACTAACTTGGCTAATCTTTATATTGCTCACCCGAATACTCCTACGAGATTCGGACTTAATTCAGCTAATACCTTAGACATTGCTGTTATAAGAAACTTCTATTATCCCTACACCATTAACTCACTCCATGAGCTGTCCTCTGACCACAACCCAGTTATCCTTAACTTTACTCTTAAACTTAACAAAGAGATATCACTAACCCCAGGGCAGTTCACACGAACTGGCCGCTTTTTTCCAAATATTTAAATACTAATCTTTCGCTTTTAAATTTTCCCCCAAATTCCATTAACTCAAATTCAGACATCGATCAAAAAATTTCTGAGTTCACCGATACGGTCCGCGCCGCCCATAGCCACGCCTCTCGACCAATAGAAACGCTCCGCAAAAGTTTCACTCCACACTACATTCACAAACTTATTAAACAGAAAAATCAATTTAGAAACTTATACCATAGAACACTAGATCCACACTATAAAACATTGTACAACAGAGCTAAAAAAAACGTCAAGAATGAACTTAAAAAATATACTAATGAAAACTGGACTGCCAGATTACAAGCACTAAGCACACAAGACAACAGTCTATGGGCGGTGCAAAAATTCCTTAAAAATAAACGTTCAGACATTCCACCACTACACTGCAATACAGGCACGGCTATTACAGACAAACAGAAAGCAAATATCCTGGCCGATTCAATCCTCACAAATTTAACCGAAAATGAAAGGCAAAATAATGATTTTGACGAAGACGATGAAATAGTAAATAGTACCGTCAATGCATTCCTATCTCCCCCTCCCCCTCCCACTGCTGAAACGGCTTATCCCTCTGAGATTATTTCATATATTAAAAGTTCTAATGCTAAAAAAGCGCCAGGTAAAGATGGCATCAGTAATCGCATGACAAAAAACTTTACGCTCAAAGCAATCCTGATTTTAACAATACTAATCAATAAAATTCTCACGCATAATTACTTTCCTAAAACCTGGAAAGAGGCCATATAATTTTTCCCATTGTTAAACCAGGTAAAAGCAAAAATAATCCTTCTAGTTACAGGCCAATTTCCCTTCTTTCTACCTTAAGTAAGATCACCGAATCAATTATCTTATCTAGACTTAAAAATATCATCTATATAAACAATATTATTAATCCTAATCAATATGGATTTACTAATAAACTCTCCACTCTTCACCCACTGCTCAATTTAACAGAAGCAATCTCAGAGGGATTTCAAAGAAAAAAGAGCACCGGCGCAGTATTTCTGGATATCCAGAAAGCCTTCGACCGCGTGTGGCTTACCGGTTTAACTTTCAAGCTTATCACGTACAACATCCCCCCACCCCTAATTTGCCTACTCCACTCTTACAACTCCAATCGCTCATATCAGGTTCGAGTCAAGGATACGCTTTCTAACACAAAAAATATTTGCACGGAGTAGCCCAGGGTAGTCTCCTTGGGCCTCTGCTTTTCAACTTATACATTAATGACATTCCAGACTACACTCTTACCAAACTCAACATGTTCGCAGACGACACAGCCGTGCACACAACATACAAAAGAATCAGTTCAGTCACATATGCACTTAATAAACACCTTAAAATACTCGAGAAATACTACGACCAGTGGAAAATCAGCATTAACGTTGAAAAATCCGCAGCCGTAATATTCACTAAAAAACGCAAATTACCACCACCACCCACTATGTACAACACAACAATTCCATGGTCTCAAAGCACAAAATACCTTGGTATCATCTTTGATAAAAATCTCACTTGGAGAACACTCATTCAACACACGCGTAATAAATTCCGGAAAATAATGTTTAAATTATACCCCCTAATTGGCCGGAATTCCGAATTATCTAGAGACAATAAAGTGCTTCTCTTCACAGCCGTTATGCGTCCAATATTAGCCTACGGGTGCCCAGTGTGGGGATACGCAGCTAAAACTAATATTAATATCCTTGATACACTTCAAAATTCTACAATCCGAATGATCGTTAGAGCTTGTAGATATATGAGAAATGACGACATTCGGAACGCCATTAAAATCACAATAGTTTTAAATCTTACATTCAAAAAATTGCAAAAAATTTCTTTAATTCTCTACAATTTACAAACAATGCTAATATGATTAATATGCCTAATTACAACCCTCAAGACAATGCCAAAAGACCGAGAAGAATTCTTCTCGATTCGTATAATCCGCCGTAAATATTATAATTAGTGCAATTTAATTGCACACTCATTGCTAAATTCTTCTTATTTATCGTTTAATTTGCTCATTTATCTTTTTATTTTTCTTAAATTTTTTTGTCGTATTCCCTACATCTGGGCTCGCCCCTCCCCCTTTTGACTTAAATTTCTTTCTAAGAGATTTGAGCAGCCAATGAGAGACTCAATAATCACCAGCCATGATCCAATACGAGAGCACCCACTCAGCTGTCTGTCATGAAAACAGATTTCCGCATTACCCAGGAAATTTCCTCAACGATTGGTTCGACCAATTAGCTCCTTGCTACACGCTAGCATGATATTCCAACAGTCCGTTCTACATATAATTACCGGATATGGAATGGAGGCTCGCTTCGAGAGCCATATGCCAGTAATTGCACAGAAGGCATCGAAGGTAATCTCTCTCTCTCTCTCTACTAGAGTGTTAAGCAAGCAGATGATTTAGAACACGTGTCTACAATAAAGTTAAAGTTGTTGAGTTTTATCCGATTGCATCCTGATTGAACATTAACGCAACGTACCCTTCAATGGTGACCTGCATGAATAAGATATTATGGCATTAAAATAATGCTTTATTTTTAAAATTTTCACGAAATAGCTAAATCCTTCGTCAAGAACTGGTAACCACGTGTAATCTTCAAAATGAATGACGTAGGCGCCGTGTGTCAAGATACCGGCATATAACTTTCACGATCCTCCTCTCTGGTTCACAATGTGCGATAGCACATTCCAACTTGGCTGTCCGAAAGCAATAACAGACAGCAGAACAAAATTTAATTACATCATCGCACATTTACCACCGGAAGCTGCAACTATCATTCGTGACGTCATTATGAATCCCGACCCTGTGGAGCTTTATGAAAAAGCGAGAACGGAGCTAATAAAAAGAAGCGGTGAATCATCCCATCAAGAAATCAGGAAATTACTAATCGGAGAAGAACTCGGAGATAGACGTCCCAGCGAACTATTGCGCGTCATGAGGAGGCGCGCGGAATCTCATAGTGTTCCGGATGACCTCATGCTTGAACTTTTTCTGCAGCATCTGCCCACTCGTGTGCAATCCATTCTTGCAGCTATAAGCCCGCTGACATTGGAGAAAGCTGCCGAAGTAGCCGATCGAGTCATGGAGGTGACGCCAATTGCGGTATAAGTGCCTGTTCCGTTTCCTCAGACAAAAATTCCATTGAAAGCCATGTACTTGAGGAAATAAAAAAATTAAATTTGCGCATTGAGGAAATTTCGCGTAGCAGAAGTCGTAGTCGTAATCGTAATCTCCCATTTCATAAACGTAATCGCTCTAAATCAAAAACATACGAGCAGTGCTGGTACCATTACAAATTTGACTCAGCAGCTCAAAAATGTCACCCTCCATGTAAATTCTCAAAAAAAAACGAGTCCGGTTAGGTATAATAGCGACTACTGCCTTGCCAAGAAATTCTCGTCGCCTTTTTTTATTCGAGATAGGCGTACTAATGTCACATTTTTAATTGACACGGGATCTGATGTGTCCATAATTCCAGCAACAAAAACACAAAGGCAAAATAATTCACAAATGACACTTTCTACCGTCAGTACATCACCCATACACGTATACACAACCCAAACACTTTCTTTCGATTTAGGCTTCAGGAGAATTTTCCAATGGACATTTTTAGTTGGTAACGTTTCAACCCCAATTATCGGTGCTGATTTCTTGTACAACTTCCGTTTAGTACCGGATATAAGTAAGCAAGCATTGTTAGACTTGGAGACAAATATTAAATGTCATTGTATTTTAGGCAATAGTAGAATTCATTCAATTAAAACTGTGTCAGGTGATAGTGTTTATCATGAACTTTTAAGAAAATTTCTGACATCACAAAACCTCCCCGGCCTGATCAAGAAATTAAACATTCCATAGTTCATTACATCGAAACAACTAGTCGACCTGTAACAGCCAAAGCTCGCCGCCTCGCTCCCGATCGTCTCCGCATCACAAAAGCGGAATTTGAGAACATGAGTACTCTAGGTCATATGCGACCTTCCAAAAGTAATTATGCCTCACCTTTACATATGGTTCCTAAAAAAGACAGCACAGAGTGGCGACCAGTCGGCGATTACCGTGCACTCAATGCTCAAACTATTAAAGATAATTACAGCGTTCCCAATATTTTAGATTTTACTTCTAATGCTCACGGTACAAAAATTTATTCTCACATTGATCTCGTGAAGGCATATCATCAAATTCCAATGAACCCAGATGATGTACATAAAAGTGCAATCATCACACCTTTTGGGTTATTTGAAAGCACTCGGATGCAGTTTGCAATGCCGTTGCTACATTTCAACGATTCATAGATGAAGTCTTGCGAAATCTTCCATTTGTGTTCGCTTTTGTAGATGACATTCTGGTCGCGTCTTCTTCACCCGAAGAACATTTACAACATTTACAAATTTTATTCACACGCTTACAACAATATGGACTATCTTTAAAGCCCTCTAAATGCATTTTCGGTGTAACTTCTATAAAATTCTTAGGCTTTAAAGTATCTGAATCAGGAATAGAACCCTTGTCGGATCGCGTCGATTGCATTTTAAATTTTCCTCAACCTACTACACTCACGCAATTAAGACGTTTCCTCGGGTTATTTAATTTTTATCGACGCTTTGTTCCCAAAGCTGCTCATTTATTAGCCCCACTAAATAAATTTTTGGAAGGAATTAAAAATTTTAAAAAGTCTAAAAAAGTTTCCTATAAAAATTTGCATGACTCAATTCAATGGACTGAGGAGGCAGAGCAGGCATTTAATGATGCCAAAAACGCTTTAGCTGACGCAACTCTTCTTCGACATCCCATTCCAGGTGCAAAATTAAGCCTTTGGACTGATGCGAGTGACAAAGCCGTGGGTGGTTCTCTTATGCAACTTTGCCAAAACAATTGGGAACCTGTAGCCTTTTTGTCAGTGAAACTCTCGAAAAGTCAGCAGAAATGGTCCACATATGACAGAGAACTCCTGGCAATGTATATTTCTGTCAAACGTTTTCGTCACATGCTTGAAGGAAGAGACTTCATAATCTACACAGACCAGAAGCCTCTCATGTATGCCTTTATGCAAAATCCTGACAAGTGCAGTCCACGGCAATGGCGACATCTAGATTTCATATCTCAGCATTTGTGTTCAAAGATTTGCCCGATACCATTCCTGATCCTATCATTAGTGCAGAATCATCACATCGCCATCCAGTGACAACAAACATGCAAACTACCAAATCAGGTGGACGGGTAAGATTTCCTCAGAGACTAATAACTGAAATTAAATAAACTATTCAAGTACCAGATGGACATATATATATTTTTTCTAAGGAAATTTGTTTGACTTTTCATATCTTATGATTTTCATACCTTTTCATATTATGTATATTTATGTAATGTAATCTCAAATATCTGTATGCATATTATATTTTCTTACAACGTAATTTCAAGCATATGTATATATAATTTTTTTTAATGTAATTTTCAAGCATATTTCAAATAATTGTATTTGAGATTGTTTGCTCATGAGCATGTCATATATCGTTCTTTCGATTCTCTCCATCACTGGGGGGATACTATTGTAGCATATATCCTATATTTTAACTCACTAGATGGTAGCACCTTACAATGAAGTGTACATCTAGAATGGTCTAGTTTTCTCCGCTAGGGTTGCAGTATATATATACGTTGTGTGCTCATGGGTAATCTCTCTCTCTCGAAAGCCTTTGACCGTGTATGGCATGTCGGTCTAATTTATAAACTCATTAAAATTAATACTCCCCCTCAACTAATCATGATAATAAAATCTTTCCTATCAAACAGAAACTTTGCGGTCAGAGTAAATGACACGCACTCCACGATTAGAAACATAAAAGCAGGTGCCCCGCAAGGGGCCCTCCTCTCCCCTACCCTCTTCAACATATATATCAATGACATTCCAAAGACAAGACACACAACTGTTTGTCTCTTCGCAGACGACACAGCGATCCTAGCTCAAAACGCAAATAAAACTTGCGTTACACACTTCCTACACCGGCACCTAGCGGAGCTAGAGGACTGGTATAAAAAATGGAAAATCTCCATAAACCCAACGAAAACTGAAGCAGTCTTCTTCTCCGCAGGACGCAACACAAGAAAACCACCGCCAATCCACATCCAAAATCACCCGGTCCCATGGTCCAGAACCGTTAAATACCTTGGAGTCATCCTCGACGAACACCTAACTTTTAGACATCACATATTGCACATTAAACAAAAATTCCGAGCTCTAGCCTGTATGTATTCCCCCTATTTCACTCGGAATTCACCACTGACATTAAAAAATAGAGTGCTTATCTATACCTCTATAATCAGACCAGTGATCTTATATGCTTCTCCAGTCTGGGGGCATGCTGCTACTTCAAATATCAAATTACTAGAAAAATCTCAAAACGCCGTTATAAGACACCTCACAAATGCCCGATGGTTTATGAGAAACGCAGACATTAGGCCTGCGCTTCATCTCAAAACCATCCGGGATACTATCAAGAAACTTGCAATAAAATTCTACAACGATATAGAAACAATCGAAAACAGAACCCTTAGAAAAATCGAAATATACACCCCAGACCCTATTTTTAACAGACCTAGAAATATTTTACTTTAAAATTCATCTCCCCAACTCCCAAGATCAACTTTTTTGACAAATCCCGCCTGATCCCGCCCCCACGCGAGCTGCTGCCTCCTGATTGGTCGAGAAAAACTCACGCTAAGACTCTCAAATACGGCCGTTTCGACGGCCACTTTCACCCATCTAAAAATTTTAAAATTTCATATAGCAGTTCCAGAGGAGACGCCGAGCAGTTCAGACGTGTCAGTCTGAGCTCCCATTTTACTTTTGCCTATAGTCAGAGAGAGCACGTAAGGTCCTTTGTAGCCCTTTTCAGGGCTTTTATATCAAAGGGGTTGCCTCTAGTTGTTTATTTGTGGATTTATTTACTTGAGTAAATAATTTTTTCGGAAATGAGCGAGTCGGATTCAGATGACGAGTCGTGGAAGTCCATAAGGCCTGGGTCAGCCATGTCAACCATATCGGATTCTTCTACTGGATTACAAACATCAGATTGCATGAAAAGAAGAAAGGCTATTAGGGCTATGGAAAAATTGGAATTCGAACTTACTACGCACATGAAGTCGTTAGTATATAGTCAAGCCAAAGGAGATATGGCCAGTATACCGAAAATTGAGAAAAATATTAAGACGAATCAGGAAGAGAAAGAACGTAAGGTAAGTGAGCTACGTACATTACCTCCTTGTTTAGATGCTAACTGCCCGGATCATACCGTTTTATCCCAAATTAACCCTGTACCAAATTCGAGCAAAACTAAAATTCAATCGCAAAAGCGGAAAAATGAGAAGGAAGATTCGGAAGGCTTTGCTTTTCCCAAGAAGACTGCTAGGCCGATCACCCCCACTAAAGCTCTTGAACCCCTCCAAACTCAAAACAATTTTGAAACTCTAACTCAAGACCCTGAACCTGTTATTAATATGACGAATAAATTGATACCAACTGCGAGAGATCTTTTTGGTAATCAGTCATGGATTTTTCAGGACGATAACGCCCCTTGTCCTCGTGCAAAGGTAGTCCAGAAATGGTTAAAAGACCATACTGTGAATAGAATGAACTGGACAGGACAGTCTCCCGATCTTAATCCGAAAGAGAACTTATGGTTTGAAATTGGTTATGAAATTTCAAAGAAAAAACCTTCAAACAAACACGTGAATTAATTGAAGCTTTAATGTTTGCCTTCCACCATATTGTCACGAAAGATCTTTTAAATTGGTGCATTTCATGCCAAAAAGATGTAGAGTCGTAATTAAAGCAAACGGCTGGCCCATAAAATATTGATTTTCTAACATGTGACAACAATGTAGTTTTCAAAATGCTGATTAAATATACCGTATTTGTCAATTTTCGTGTTATTTTTCTTTGCATATTATGTTATTCTATATTGTTTTATTCTGCACATATTTCACATTATTGTGTTCAGGCAGCTTTACTATAAAAAATATTTTAGTCATTAAGAAACTAGTAGTAGATTTGAAATGAGCATTAAAAATAGATTAAAATCAATAACAATATTTAAGATAGTGCGATAATTTCACAATGAAAAATGAAGTCAAACACAATTACGTTAAAAAATGAGTGTGTTCAGGACTTTTTGCCGCCACTGTATATTAATATATTTATGTTTACGAACTTTAAAGTATTTTAAAAGTCGAAATATTTGGAATTCACACACAAGGACACCGCTCACAAGCATAATAAATTTCCACTTAAAAAGTATCTTAAAACGTAAACAAAATCACTCTTTTTATTATAATTTAAATAAATGAACACACATACAATGTATGCTGTAATAGATTTTTTTTACCGTGTGTCTTAATAATTTGTCGAAACTTGCGCGAAAATGCAGGCGGGCGCGGAAAATCAGTCCTGACACGCTTTTAACCGTGAGTATAAAAAAAAGGCAGTTCTATTTATGGAATAATTGCATTGCAGGTTGGTTGCTCGTGAAGTAACGTGCGTTATAAAACAATTACTATATACTGTTTTTTTTTTTTTTTTGTATCTGTTATTAAAGTAAGGTGAGTAGAATAATTAAAAAACATCCAGCTTTTCTCAAGAAATATTTAAATAGCTTCTACAGGATGTTTCTTTTTAAACGAGGTTTTTTCATGTACACTCGGGAACATTGAAAATAGCGACCCAAGAAGATAGCATAGGATTGAAATGAAATTTAATACACATAATGACACAGATGAGAGATTCCCTTGATCTAAAAAACAAGACAATTAAACGAATACAGGGTGTGCAACAACACAAATACTGGGCCACTTCAATAGCGCGCTGGACCACCTCCAGCTGCAATACATGCCGCCACATGGTCCGGCATTGAGTTGATAAGACACCTTATGTTGTTATGAGGCAGATGGGCCCACAAATCTTGAACAGCGAACTCTAAATCATGTACAGAGTGACACGATGGCAACTGCCGTTTTAGCTGATCCCACACGTGTTCTACAGGGGACAAACTGGGGGAGCGGGACGGCCATGGAAGACTCTGAAAATGACGTAGGAAGTCTTGAGCAACTCTTGCTGTATGCGGACGAGTATTATCTTGCTGGAATATTGCCCCTGGGAGACCATTTAGAAAGGTCCTACATGGAGTCGAAGAATATCATCAACGTAATGTTGGCCCGTTAAGGTTCCACGCATCACAATTAAAGTGGATCGGCTATCATAGGCTATGGCCCCCAGACCATTACACCAGCTGTGCGGGCAGTGTGACGTAGAACAGTGTAGGGGGAATTGTACCGCTCACCAGGGCGCCTCCACACCCGTACACGGTTATCATCTGTCCCCCAAACAAACCGGGACTCATCACTAAACACAACCTTTTGCCAATCTGTGACATTCCACGTTGATCTGGATTGGCACCACTGTAGACGCAGTTGCCAATGTTCCGGTGTTAAAGGGAGTGCTCGGAAAGGGCGCTTGGATTTAAGATTTGCTTCTGCAAGGTGTCTGGAAATTGTTCGTGGAACAATTGCTACGCCTACATCCGCTCGTATCGTTGAACGAGTCACTGTGGGGTTCACAAGAGCTTGCCGCACGATTCTTCGATCCTCTCTCCTCGTAGTCTTCCTGGTCGCTCCAGACCCGGTTTTCCACGCGTGGGTACCTTCTCGTGTCCACTGCCCCCAACTATTTCTAACGGCACACTCCAAACGATCCACCTGGCCAGCAAAACGGCGCGTCGACCAGCCTGCATTTTTCATCCCGATGATCAGACCTCTCTCAAACTCTTTAAACTGTGAGAAATGCCTTCTAGCCCGTTTACCTGACATGTTTCGCTTACAAAAGTCTTCCTACAATCGGCGGGTAATTGTCACGTTTATGAATCTTCGAATTTGCGCTGGCTTATATAACACCCTCTTCCTGATTGTAGCACCACCTCGGCGTGTATGAGCATGCGTATTGGCACAAAACTTGGATCATTTGCATATCACATTACGGGGTTCTTATTTGCGAAGTTTCGCGATTGTACTTAGCTTCCTTCTTGGGTTGCTATTTTCAATGTTCCTGAGTGTATTTTTAATCGACTTCAGAAAAGGAGAAGGTTATCAATTCGATCAATTTTTTTTGTTTTTCTATATTTGTTCGGCGATTACTTCGGCATATCTCAACCGATTTGAATGATTTTTTGTTTGTTTGATAGGGCAAGTTACCGGTTTGGTATCATTGTTAAAAAGGTGGTTTAAAATGTCATGCCTTAATATTGGGGTAACATTTAGGGGTTGATAAAAAATAAAGTTTCCAAAAATAATTAAAATTTGATGTGAATAAAGCCACAAGGAATCCAAATAAAATGCAAAATTAAAACTTTGGAAAAATTACCCCTTTTATCTTTGGAGTTAGTATTAAGGGGTGGAAAAAAATTAATGTTTTCCGATTAAATAAGGTTTACTTTTGAAGAAAAAAAAACAAAGCATCCGATTATAAAAATGTATGGATTTACTTTACATTACTTAGTGAAGTCGGTTAAAAATAATTTTATACTTTTTAGTGCTTTTTTTTAATTGGTTTCCTTTTTTAAAATTTTTTTTATTAAAATGGTTTTTTAAAAACACGCAGCAGAGAATACATTAATCCATTGATATAAACCAGTGTTCCATGGAACCCTGGGGTTCCACGAGGTATACCCAGAAAAAAGTTAAAAATTTGTATGCAAAATATTAACCTAAATTTTAACGAGTATTCATTAGTATTTAAAGCCCTGTTTCCCAATGCTGGTACCATGGGAAAAGGTAGAGGAGACGATAAAGAAGAATTTCGGCATCCGGTTCCTTTTCTTTCAACTAATTTCCTTAAACTTTTACAACTTTGTATGCGTGAATTCGGGTACTATTGAAAGAGATTTTGGCAGAAATTAGTATCAACAAAAGTGATGAAAAGCACGGTCAAGCTTTATGAATGAAAAGAAAGGGGCGGAATGACCCTGAGAAAAAGACCCTTTTTCGAAGAAAACTGAGGGAATCTTGTGTCAATTTGACTTCCGAACTAATTATTTTAGCTTCCTGTGCTTATGCAGACAAGACTAAGTCGTACAAAAAAAAGGTAACCATATTTTCATTTCCAAAATATCTTTTAGATTCTTAAAGTTTAATGCCCAGGAATTTTAATCATCGCGTAAGATAAAGTGAAAAAATTATTTTTCTGCATTTGTGCTTTTTCTGTTTTATTTATTTATTTTTCATTTCACATACATATATATATATATAAATGTCATTTGTTCGTAGAATATTTTCTTGTTGATTAACTCATTTAAGTATGTGTGTTTCGTAGTCTGAATGTACCGTAATCGCGTTCAAACATTTTCGACTGACATTATTATTCAAATGAAAAAATATTATTTGCCTCTCGTATAAAAATAATTTCTTTAGTCGCTTATAAAGGACGATAGTAGTTCATTTAAAATGCAAAACATTAATGAGTTTTTGATACATTCAATATTTATATTTGTAATGAAAAAAATACTCCTCAAAACGACGTACTAAAGTATTCTAAAGATCTAGAAAGAATGTTAACTGATGGGAATTCATCAAATATAAACGCGCTGGACCTGGCAGACGAGATATTAGCGACTTTGGCTTTGCTAAATAAAAAGAATGTTCAATCGAGATTTTAAAATTCATATCGAACCTGGATTTTGCTCCAAATCTCGATATAGTTTTAAGAATATTGCTTACTCTCCCAATAAATTTGGCAAGTGGAGAAGAAAGTTTTTCCAAATTAAAATTAATTAAAAAACTTTTACGCACCACAACTACTGAGAATTGGCTAAACAACTTGACAACAATAGCCATTGAACATGAACTGGCTGAAGAAATTAATGTTAAGGAAATAATAAAAAAAATTCTTAAAATTAAAAGTGAGAAAGAAACACTTTTAAATTTAACACGCTCGAGTTTCGATTCACGTCATGGGGATATGGATCATGATGATCCTCCGAAAACGAAACGAAAATTAGATGACGCGGGTGTCAGCGAAATAAATCGCTTATACCCAGAATCACGGAGAAAGGTTGAAAAAGAAAGATCGATATCTGAATTCACTCCCCCCGCAAGGGAAGGCTGGAGGAAGAGAGCGGCCGAACGAGGACGATACTGGAGTGACGTCACGAGGGCGAGAAGGGAAGAGCGCAGGAAGGGAGAGCTTAACAGCCCCAAAACGTGTTCGAGGAGCACCAAAAACGCAGTGGGAAGGAGAATGCTGCTTTTTTTTGCAGCCGAAATGAAAAGAAAAAGTCTGCAAGGAAAAACTTACAGACGCCACAGCAGGTGGAACGAAGCTGGAGCCAGCTTTAACACTGATCCCAGTTCTGATGAGAGGTAAATGCATTTGAATATAGTGAAGTGTAGCAATTAAGTGTTTATGTTGTGATTACGGTGGCTTCAAGGGCAGGTTCCATTTAGTAGTTTTGTAGACAAAGTTTAGTTTAGAGTGAGGATGCGTGAATAGTGTTTGTGCTTTAATTACTGGATTGTCATGATTTTGGATAGAAGTAAAAACATTTCTAGAAGTTCTAGTGATGTAATTATCAATCGGCTCCATGTGTAAGTCGTGATGTATGACACTATTTCTAATGTACCAAGGTGCGTTGGTAACGATTCTAAGAATTTTATTTTGAATGACTTGAATGCGTTTTGTATGGGTCGGGGCCGCTGCCCCCCATACGGGAGACCCGTAAGTTATCGTTGGGCGCAGAATTTGCTTGTAAAGTATCACTTTATTTTCTAGGGAAAGAGGAGAGCTTCTCCCAATAAGGGAGATAGCTAACGCTATTCTACCCCAGAATTTGTCTGAAAGATAGTCAATATGTTTCTTGTAAGTTAGTCGACTATCAATATGTAAGCCCAAGTAACGTACGACCGGTACCCAATGAATGTTGTCATCAAAAAGCGTGAGTTCAGTTGGGGGTCAATGACGCCCCATTTTCTGAAAACAATGGCTTGTGTTTTTTTCTACATTAATAGCTATTCTCCAGTCTGTTAACCAGTTCTCTAGTATGTCGAGGTAGCGTTGCATAGTTTTAATAGTGTAATTGAGTTGGACACCCTGGGTGAGCTCCGCTGAGTCATCTGCGAATGATGATCATCCTTCCCCTATCTAACAAATAAATTCGCCTTGAAGTGGAAGACCTGACTGAGAGTCTTTTCCTGAGAAAACGTTGATATTGGGAGTTCTGATTGGATGACAAGGTGGCAGAGGGGTGACGTCAGAGTCATGGGTGGTTCTTCATGGATTTTGGCGGCTAGAGTCCAAAAGAAAATTTCAGCAGGAACTGAGAAGTTATGAGTGATACTGGAAGTTGTGGAAAAACATTAGCGAGTGAGTAAGCTCTCTCTTGGCTGCCCTGATAAAGGGGGGAGGGATATTACAAATGGGATAACAAGAAGCTATCCTGGTGGGTGCAGCAGATAAAAATTTTAAGAAAAAAAAGGAGAAAATATTAAGGTAAAAATTTAGCAATTAGCAGTCATTCACCACCGGTGAATGAATATTGTTAGGGGGGATTGTAGGAGTCAAGGAGTATTCTCCTTGGCCTTTTGATATTATCTACTAGTTCATAATTTTGGATATCAATAAGATTTAAATTATTAGTATGCGGCATATCTTCGTAGAATTTCTTGGCTAGATTTTGAATGTAAGTTTTGGAGGCAGGGATTTTTAAATCCCTGTAAATAAGTGCATTTCTGACATATCTGCCAGGCTTGACAATACTTCTGATAAGAGAATTTTGGGCTACTTCAAGAATTTTGATATTTGAATTTGCTGCATAACCCCACACAGGAGAAGCAAACCTGAGAATGGGCCGCAAAACAGCAGTGTAGAGAAGTATCTTGTTTGATAAAGTCATTTCAGAATTCCGGCATATTAAGGGGTAAATTAGTCTAAGCGCGAACCGGAATTTATTTCGAACGTGTAAAATATGTTGTTTCCAAGTCAATTTACAGTCCAACATGACGCCAAAATATATCTAGTACTCTAAGACCATTGGAGTGGTGTGGAGTATAGTGTGGGTGGTGTGCATGATTTTCTCCTCCTGGTGAAGAGAACTGCGACAGTTTCATCTACATTTATTTTAATCCTCCAGTTATTAAAGAATTTTTCCAGGAGCGAGAGGTGTTTGTTTAGTGCGGTAGTAATGGTATTGTGATTTTTGAAGCAGGCTATTACACAGGTGTCATCTGCATAGAGGTTTAACATTGTTTGAGGGTGCGTGGGCATGTCATTAATGTAGAGGTTAAATAAAATTGACCCTAACAAGGAACCCTGAGGACAACCAATGTTTATATAATGAGTGTCTGAAAGTGTGTTGTTGACTCTGACCTGATAGAATCTATTTACGAGGTAAGAATTTATAATATGAATTAGAGAAGGAGGGAAGTTATATTTAATTATAGTTTGTAAATAAGCCCACTGATCCAGACACTATCGAAAGCTTTCTCGATATTCAGAAAGACAGCTCCAGTGGATCTGCCTCTCTGAAATCCCGAAGAGACCTTTTCCGTAATCTTTAGCAGTGGGTGGTTAGTAGAAAGTTTTTTCGTAAAGCCGTATTGATTTGGGTAAATTATATTGGAATCAGAAATGAAAGCATTTAATCTATTGAGTATGATGTGCTCTGTAATTTTACTGAAGGCGGAAAGAGAAATTGGCCTATAACTTTGAGATAGATTACTATTTTTTCCAGGTTTTTTAATAGGGAATATGATTGCAATTTTCCAGTTTTTTGGAAAGTGCCTGAGAATTAAAATTTTATTGATGAGGAAGGTTAAGATAATTAAAGCTTTGAGAGAGAAGTTACGAATCATTTTATTAGTGATATTATCTTTTCCTGGTGTTTTTCTAATTTTTAATTTTTTGATATAATCTGAAACTTCAACTGGGTTAGTGGGTGAGATGGGGATGAAAGGGGGAAAAGAGAAGAAATTTTCAAGTGTGCTCGTGACGTCAGAGTCAATCGTGGAGTTGTGATTGCTTGGCCAAAGATTTTGTGTAAAGTTATCTTTAAGAATGGTTGCAATTAAATTGGCTTTCTAGTCATCAGTAATGGCGATGCCAGAATTTGTGTTTAGTGCAGGAATATCAACGCGTTTGTGTTTGAAGATTTTTTGAATATTCCAGAAGCTATTGTCTTGTGTGTTTAGAGCTAGTAACTTATTTTTCCATGTTTCTTGTGAGTGTTTTTTGAGCTCTCTTTTGATTTTAGCTTGTAGTCTGTTTGTTTCTGTTTTAAATATCGGATTTAGTGTGTTTTGAAAGAGTTTACGTGCGCGATTTTTAAGAAAAATAAGATCTTTAATGTGATTTGGAGTGTAAGGGTGTTGTGTGTTTGTGATTGTCTTGGAGGCTTCCGTGTGGAGCGAACGGCTTCGGTGAAATCTTCTATTTTATGTTCAAGAATATGGGGGTTATTGATATTAGCATAGTTCTCAATTACAATATTATTATTTAAACATTTTTTGAAGAATTGCCAACAGGTGGTAATTGCCCTAGGATTTTCTTCGTGAATGGGAATGGAGAAAGAGAAATTTAGTAAAACAGGATTATGGTCAGAGGAGAGCTCGGGCAGGGAGTCTATAGAGTAAGAAAAATTAAAATTATTGACTATAGCAATGTCTAGTGTATTTTGAGTACCATAGCCATATCTAGTGGGAGTAGCAGGGTAAATTATTTAAAAATCAGCAGAATTACAAAAATTTTTAAGTTGAGTTCCTCTGGTCGAGTTATGGGAGCAATTCCACGTATTGTGTGTGGCGTTGAAATCGCCAAAGATCACACAATGGCTGTTGACAAGAAGTTGGGGGGTCTTTGGGAAACTGGATTTTATGAAATCCGCCGTCCCATATCGAAAGTAGTTGAATCATTAAAAAGTGGTAGTTGGAAATTCTAATGCACATAATGTAATTATAGTTCACTATTGTTCTTAAAAATCTATTGTCCGAAATGTTCAAAATGTTTAATCATGAGTTCGTTTGCTGTCTTGGGTGAAATAGTAGAGAGTCTTGAGAGTTCGTTGTGGCTCGCGAG